>JAWWEE010000074.1:144239524-144332453 GCA_035221455.1 Xenops minutus | reverse complement strand
GAGAGGAGAGGAGAGGAGAGGAGAGGAGAGGAGAGGAGAGGAGAGGAGAGGAGAGGAGCACTGAATATATATAAGTGCATGGTACAGTATAAGGTTCTTACAAATTTATAATATTAATTAATTATCATGTCTAATGGATACATCCAACCTGGGAACAGTCAGCCCCCAGACCTTCCGGCAGGTCTGCCCTTGATGCACCTCCACAGAATTGAGTCAGTGGTCTCAAGATCCCTCATTTTTTCACCATCATCATCTTCATATCATATGCCTTCTTTGGAGCTTCTCCAAGGTTTCTGGGTCTTCTGCTTTGACTGCAATGACATCTTATTATGTCCTCCTATGTATATGTCCCAAAAAAGATGTCCCTGCTAAAACTTTGTTCCTTGAAAAGAACATTAAACAAAATTTCAAGAATTTGATAAAAAGAGTGAGAAAGGGGTCTAGTACCTGTTAGCTGCTATTCTAAAGTGTTAGTAACTATACAGCTATATTATTAAAAATCTATATGCTACAAATATTAAGAATTTTAAGGCATTACATCAGCCTATATAACCTCCCTACCTTGAACATGACTTCCCTGGTGTTGCCACACCAAGAGGATGATGGAAAGTGGTGGTTCTGCCATCAAAGGCCAGCTTGAGTGCAAATGTGCCAGCAGGGCTGGTGTTGGAACGACTATGCACGTTCTTGTGTTGTACACGTTAGGTGGGATACTGTTTGTGTTGTTATAGGATTATAATAAGTCATAATAAGATTAAAGATAATAGTTGGAACATTGTTTTATGTAATAAAGGATGGCGTAACTCAATAAATATTCCTTATGTTTGTCATCATCTGATTCAACCATCAGTCTCTGGAAATTGAACCTTCATTCCCTCCGCTGTAATAGTCTGCAACCATCAGGAAGCATGAACAGGTATAGGATGCAGTTCATGATCAAAGTTAGAGAATGACTCAGGCCAACAAAGAAAGACAATAAAAAAAGCCCTTACAGCAGGTGTTTCAGGGCCATCTATCCGGAGGAAGATGTTCTCCAGAGAACATAATTAGCCCCTTTCCGGTCTTGCTTTAATATTTCATGTTTATACAATATGAGACAACTCAAACTAGGAGACTGCCTGTGTCCCTGACAGCCACCATAGCTTGGAGATGAGCTGTCATCTGGGATATCCAATCCAAGTCATCCAGAGAAGACATTTAAACCCTTATTCTTGCAATGTATCCTTAAAACCACTTGTCAGGGCCATTCAACCCTTTTAGTACTCTCCAGGCCTGGAAACTAGCCAGGGCAATTCTCTTCATGTATATTTCTACCAATAAGGTCTGAAAATCCTTATGCAGGAGGAGAAAGAGAAATGTCAAGAGCTGATTATTTTCACAAAGTTTCAGTCTTGCTTTCCTGCCAGCCTTAGCTATGAGGCTGCGAACTGACTGGTTTAACACAGCATCTCAGCTGATTTGGGCTTCCCTACTGGTAAGAGCAGCCCCACAAAATCTGAGGGTGTTCAACCTTATCAACTTGTGGCCAAAAGGGTAATCTTAAGCTTTTCTCCTGAAGTTCATCCCTAGAGAAACTGTCAAAAAGCTACTTCAAAGTGCTGCTTTATCTTCTGGGAGTTTTCCCTGTGATAATTCTCCTTTGTGAGTTGTACTTCCACTTCTATTTTCTTGTCTTAGGCAATTACAGACACCAGTGTTTGACAAATGCCTTGGCTGTTTGTCTGTGGTACCTCCTGTAGTTGTTTTGTTTGTTGAGTGTAGGGTTTAGTTTTCCCATGCCCCCACCTCAGCACAAGGCTCTAGGAGGGTTAAGTATTGTGAAGAAGGCAAGCAGTACACACATCACCACTCAGCTGCATTCACATTGAAGCAAAGTGCTCATTAACACAATTTCTAATTTTATACTCTGTAAAACTTGTCAATTGCGCTTTTTCAATGCCATGAGATATTATATTGCCACTATGGGAGTAAAGGCAAGGTCAACAATTCCTCCATTCTATTTTTTTAATTGAGTTAATTGTAGTCTACCTGCGGAATGTGTGAACAAGGATGCACAAGCATTTAAAATTACAAAAGAAAACTTTTAATATTTAGGGTCTTGTATCTCCCATGTTGTCAGGAAGGAATATCCTAGAAGATGTCAGGCAAGTGTACTTCCTTTTGAGCATGGAATATTTTTCCTTTCCTAGGTGTTTGGAACACTTTAAGATTTTCTGAATCTGTCCCTGAAACATGCCCTTTATGCTTATATGTCAAATAGAGTTCAAAGTTTGATGTCTTGGCTACTATAAAATTAGACACCCCTCCAGGGATTCTGCAGCTGCTTGGAAAATTTTACATTGATATTTTGCCTCTAAAGTTGGGCCAGAAAAGCTCCAATCCACTGGAGTGAATGAGCAATTCCATAAAGGTTGAAGATATCTCACTCAAGACTCTGCTCCCGAATTTCACTACCCAGTGCCAAAGGCACCAAGGAGGTGGAGGAAGAAGAAGTGATCAGGTTTTCTGTTTGGGAAGGGGAAGAATCTGGGAAGAATTGTTTGAACAAGGAGGAAGCCCATTGGTTAATGGACCTGGTTGCAGGTTGCCTGTCTTGGGAGGAATAGAAACTCTGAAACAAGGATGAGGAACAAAGCAGACTAGTGATGTTTTTTAGGCCATTTTGTTTTAATTTTCCTGCAGTACCCTCAGACTTGTTGCCGCAGGCTGCTTCCCTGGCTAATGGATATAATTTTTAGCTACGGTGTGAAGGGCTCGTGCGGATTAACACATTAAATTTTCAAGCTTACAGTGGTTGAGGAATTGATGTTGAGCTGCATATCAAGCCACCAGTGACCAGGCTAACAGACCTCTGAGCATGCCCACAGTGAACTGGTTGTTTCCCAAACCTGCAGTCTCACAGGTCATAATGTATTCCTGACTCCTGGGTAGATGATACATGCAACACTGAGCAGTCTTAGATCATTCATACTTTGATTTCAAGCCTCTGTATTCAGAAATAGTTTCCCAGAAAATTAATACTAAATGGACACTTTGCTTCTTTTTTTTTTTTTCTTTTTTCTTTCAGAATTCAGAATATGCAGGCAATACCTCCTTTATTAAGTAGCTTTTCTCAACACAAGGAAACAGCGCTCTGGGATATTTGTGCTGACAGAGTTGGCAGCTTTCTCATGCTTACATGAACTGGGAGACATCAGTCCAACTAGAAACTTTATTCCTTATTAGCTAAAATTTAACCTGTTCTCTGAAGAGGGATAGTTTGAGAATCCCGTCAGCCCCTCTAGTGTGAGGGGCCATTATGACCAGCCACCATGTCCTGCTGAGGGGCTTTGTCTTCACAAAGCAGTAGCGTGTTGGCTTGGGTAGGATGCAATACTGTCACAATTACACAGCTCCAAGGCTGCTGCTGCCTTCTGGCTGGCTGGCTTGAGGGTGAAAGGAGAGGACAGGACAGGACAAGACAGGGCAGGACAGGACAGGGCAGCAGAAAGGAGTGGAGCTCATATGCATACTGTCTTCTTTCACAGGGGATTCTTTTATCTCACATCTGAACCATCCCTGCAAAATTCTCTGTTTCTGGTGCTACTGAAAATCAGAAGCAACCCCACGAATGACAAAGGGCCCAGGATCTCTGCTGCATTATGTCTTGCAGATAATCATCAGCCTCCCCACAAGGTGCATGAAGAACGGTCCCAAAGCAGGGCTGCAGCACCTAGCACTCACTTTCTTCAGCTATAAATCACAGTGCAAAAAACAATGCAGGGGAGGAACCAGCCCACTGGAGTTGTTCAAGTGTAAAACTGGTCCAAGAGAAAACTGGCTGAAACCTTACAGATTTAAATTAGAAGGAAAGGATTATGAATACTAAATGACTTTGCAAATGAATGGTTCAGAAAATCTCACCTTCCATAAGGTTTACTCATCCTTTATCCTTAGGGAATAGATTTTATTATTTCTGATAATAATCCCTCTATAAAGGGAGATGGGGAGGTAGACAGGGAAAAGAGAATTTAAAAAGGTAAGAAGGAGATAATTGTTTTCTTGTTCTCTTGCCTGAAGAAAACTTTTTCATTTTGTTTTTCTACTACAGACAATGGAAAGGCTGGAGAAATCAAAAGTTGGTTTTAGTGCCTTTTTTTTTTTTCTCCTACACCAAACCTTACACTATAATTGGAGAAAAGCTAAATTAGCAGTTTTTCATTAATAAGATCTGTGGTTGCATTTAATAGGTTGACTAAATTGTGTTTCATGAAAGGAATACTAAATTTACTGACAAGAAAGCAACACAATTTTGTTCTCAGAGACTTATTTTTTTCAAAGGTCATTGATCTTTTTGACTGTATTTCCTTTGTGCTGTGTCTTCAGAGACAGATAACATGGGAGGCCAGGGAAGAAGATAACACTCTTGCCAACTTTTTAAAATTTTGTTACAATATTTATTTTACTAAGGGTGATTTCTTACCTCTTTAACTAAGAAATTTAACTTCATGAAAAACCCCTCAGACAGCTGTGGATCTTAGTAGCAACCACAGACAGTGTCTGCTCTTTCTTATTGTAAATCAGTGCAAAGAGAAAAAAGAAAGAATTAAAAAAAAAATAATTAAAAAAAGAATATTAACCATTCTTAAAAGTCTAATCACTTAATTTTGGTTGCTGCTTGAGATAAGAACTTTTCTGAAAACAAAAGCCAGGCAATTGATTAACAGAAAAGTAGACTTATGTTCTTGATAAAGCCATAGAGGTGAAGTAACATATGTTATCCTAAATTTCTCTTACCTTGCATCTACTGGGAGGCTGGCAGATGTGCACAGTTGGTCACTTTGGAATGCCTCAGACCAGAGCTGCACATGTCTGTGTCCTGGTTTGCTCCTTCCACACTTCAAAGTAGGTAAGTTCAGATCTGTGAAATTTATCAACTCTTGTTTTGTGGATCAGGTAGAAGGACCATATCTGTTCTCCATGACCAGAAAAGTTCTTTAGGAACAGCAGTTTTTCCAGTCTGCCTTTGGTCAAATTATAACTCTCCTTACTCTTCCATAGGCTGCCTAATATATTTGAGGGATACTCCTCAGGCAGTGGCTAAATTGCCATGATACTGTGTATAGCTGGTAGGCGTTTGGAAACATTCTGAAATCACTAGGAAATGACCAGCGTCTCTTTGCACATTACCACTATTGCTTTTCTTTTTATTTTTGTTAAAAAAACCCCAAACCATCCTTGCTCACTCATGGTATTTTTAATATTAGTAATTTTCTCCCTTTTCCCCTTCAGACCATGGAGAGGTGGCTCTTTTTTGATGCCCAAATTTTTCAAATACTAGGTAGGTTTTGCACACATGACTAAGTTCTTTCTCTGTGATTCACTTTTTACTTCAAATTTTGGTTTCAAGACATTAGTAATACCAGGATATACCAAGCAATCTGTTTATTCTGAGTGCGATTATCTTATTCACAAAAATTTCCTCTTCTGTAGGACCTTTTCCCCACCACAGAAAGGAATTACACTGGTGACATCATAGACACCTGTAAAATACCTCGGAGGAACAGGTTGACTGGTTTATTCTGCTGTTTCAACTGTTCCAAGTCTCTAGGCAAGGCTGCATGATAAGCAGCATCAGTTTTGACATAAGGTGAAGTGAAAATGCAAAATATGGTTCATGCTCCAGCCTCATTCACCCTGCTTCTGTCTTCCTACCCAGGAATGGCAGGGGACACAGTATGTGGCATCAGTTCTGCTACTAGTGGAGAGACTCTTTCTTTCCATTTTGAACTCTCAGAAGAAACTGAAGGTGGACTAATCTATTCTTGCACCAGTCACTGAAGCCCTCTCTCGTCATTACTCAGTTAATCCCCTTCACTTTTAAAGCTGAACATAGGTTTAGTTCTTCAAACAATCATACAAAATATCAAAAAGCTTTGAAGAATAATGCACATCTGTCTCAATAGAACCATCTACAAGATAATTATCTGCACCTGAACAAGCAATACAGAGTTTCCATGTAGCCAGGGAGAAGTAGGCAAGAGGTGATTCATCCCTTAAAATAGAGCTAAAATAGATGAGATGATTCAGATCCCCCAGGCAGTTATTTCTCTTCATTGACTGTGCTTGGAGCTAGTTCAGACAGAGGTGTATATACATTGCAAATGTTCAAAAGTGGGTGAAAGAGTTCTTCCAAAAGGGATTTTGAATAGTGGTGGACTTGACTCTCTCTTCACTGACTCGTTAGCTATATTGTAGATAAGTTTCCTAGGTTTGGGAGTGGGCTGTTATTATTTGGGTTATCTGGATTTCTTCTAAATATAAGATCTTTGCTACTTATGTGAAGGAAATCTAGTGTAGTCTCTTGTTAATCATAAACAGCAAAAATTCAAGTTTTCTTTTATTCAGATATTGCACCCAGTGGAACAGAACAGCAGGTTTCTGACTAAACACCTTTCTGTGGGATTGAACCATCTAATAGCCAAAAGTTTACACATTATTACTTCTTGTCTCCTCTTTGGCAGAATATTCTTTTGTAACAGAGAAGTTGTAGCTGGATATTTCTTTTGCACACTTAATGTTCTCTTACTGTACATCTACTTGCATTCACATTTCTGCTCTTCCTTCTTCAAGTCTACACCAGTCAAATTTCAAGACTTCTGTTTTGGCTAGCTGGTTTCTCCAGTTAGCAATTTCTTGGTATCTGTGTCAAAATTGTCACTATTTCACTTTAAAAATTATAAGAATATAATCAGTTGTGTAACATCTCCATTTCAAGGATTCTCATCACCTTACAATTAGTTAACTGGAGTTGTGTTTCCTGCAGTTTAGGGGCTTTTCTGGACACAACCACTAAATAGACTAATAAAGCAGGGATCAGGATTTGCAACCTCTCCTTCTGTGATTCAGACTAATTTCTTAAATAAACTGCCCCTTGTGAAGGACACAACCCACTTTCTTTTCCACTTACAAGCCATGTTTCGTGACATGGCTGGTGATTTAGGCCCCCCTAGAGCATTTTGCAGTGCAAATGCTCTGATAAGACACTGTAGCTCAAGGAGACTTAGGTAGGAAAAGAGTAAGGATCCCGCCAAGGGCAGCTCAACAATAAGGCCATTAAATCTAAAGTATTACAACTAGGTCATGGGGAATAAGGTCAGGGGTGTGAGGCTTTTGTATTGTACAATGAATGTGAATGAGAGCTGAGACACTGAAGATGGTAATAATAAAAGCATGTTATCAGAACTGGTTTGTTACACAAACTAGCTGACACATCTCAAGGGTCAGTGTGGATATTTCAAGCATGAAAACTTGCTGAATGGACAGTACACCAATCATAAAGTACAAGATTGCAAATGATGCTTAATGATGGTTGAATAGAGTGTGCTCTCTTTATATATGGCTGGAGCTCTCAGTATGGAAGATCTACAGAGACATACTCACATCATAGTCAGACAAGGGAGGGAAAAAAGAATACAAGGGGAAAAATTAAAAGCAAGCCCTCCTGCTATCATTATAAGCCATAAAATGCACTTGTAATGTTTTCTGCAAGTCAGGAGCCTTTCTTCAAAGCAGTGTGGAAGCAGATGAGGAGAGGGAAGAGGGTAGAGATGCAGATCATGTTCTGGTTAGCTTAATGACTTATGTCTAAGTTTGTTTGTCTTTGGTGTGATTAATTGCTTCCAATTATATGCTTCCACAAAGTCTGTTCTGTATAGAAAAAATGCATCCTTGTAGGTGGGATCTCTTATGTTTGGATGAATCAACCCTGAAAATACCCCAGTGATCTTATGTCTGGCATATTTTTACTTGTGTGGGACAGATTATTAGAAACTAAATCTGAGAAGGGAGAGAAGAAATCTGGGATGTAGAGAGACACAGGAACCAAGACATATTTTAAATTTTTTTCAGAATATTCTCACTTAGTGTGAGATCCTAATTCTTGTTTACCTTTTCACACTCCCCACTCTTTGTTTTATCTATTGCACAACTGCCTTGTGTCCAGTCAACAGATTACAAAGGTGGGAAAAGACTGGATGAAGTCACCTGGAGCCTTGTCTTGAAGCAGGGGACACACAAGCTGTGCTGTCACCCTCCTTGAATGAGAGGATCTGTTATTGCTGAACTCTGGAATCTAGGGCACACTAGTCAAGACTGGGAAGTCAGGTGAATGACATGCTATCCTCCTGTAGTGGTGTGCAGGGCAATTCATAGGATTACAGAATCATTAAAGTTGGAAAAACCTCCAAGACCATTGAGTCCAAGCTTTGACCAAACACCATGTCAACTAAACCACAGCACTAAGTGCCACATCCAGTTGTTTCTTGAACACTTTCCACTCACACAGTGAGGCCAGTCCAGTTTCTTACTTGGGTTTGTTCTTCAGTGGACAGGAAAGAATTGTTGGAAAACTCCCAAGTCAGGGTTTGTTTCAGAAATTTATGACCCTATAGACATAGAGTTTGCAAACACTGTAGATAACAGAGTTTGCAAATGAGCTATTTTATTTCTCATGTCCTGCTGAAGGAGGGGGAAAGGACTGATGTAACTGTGCTGATTTCTGGGTTTTACATCTGCTTTGACTCTGTTCTGAGATGTGATGAGGAGTAAACACTGTTGCAGGTCACTTTGTCTTTTTTCTTCTGGAATTTTATCAGTATTTTACTGCTGCTCTTGGCTTTTCCACTGACCTACACCTATCTTTGCTTTTGCCCTTCTTCTGGGCCTGTAACATTTCCCTGGATACCTTGTCTCCCTCACACATCCAACCTTCCCTCAAGGTGCTGTTCATTTACTTGTATTTTATCAGATAATGTTAACCATATAAATTCACCATGAATTGGGGATTTTTCACTTTCTTTATATCATGGAGGTGCATCTGTGGTGTAACAAGATTGTATGTCAGGTCTGATAAAGAGACCAGAACTTCTCTGTTCCACTCCCAACTCTGTTATAGGCCAAATTCTGACTCTGGTAGAAAGATACTTGAATGTAACTCAGGGTAGAATTTAGACTGTAGTATAACCTTCCTGTCAGAGACAAAAATTTACTATCTAGTTTGTGGATAGCATAAAATTAAGCACAACCACTATCCTAAACTGTAATAAAATCTATTGACATCCAAACTATGTATTATGCATATGTAGTCTATTATCCTGAGGCAAAAATGCACAAAGGTTTGACAGCAATCTAATGAAGGAATGCAAAAGAAATAGGATTTAAATAAAAATCTGCAAAAGGACAGAAAATGTACCTGATGGCTGAAGGGCTGGTTCTCTTTAAGATATGTTTCAAGAAAGTACAATTCTGGAAGCAGAAGAGTTATGGAAGTGTGAGGAGGAAGATTAAAGGGAAATGAATGCAGGTGATTGCAAAGGATGAGAATTTTTGTTAGGAAATGGGTGCCAGGGCTGCAGGAGATGATGATACAGAAGCAGTCAGAGCACAAAATGAGTCCACGTGGCAGAGCAGAGAGAAAGGAGAAACCACTGATCTGCCACAGTGGGGACAGCAGTGAAGTGCTGAAGGGGGTCAATGCTCCTGATGAGTAGGACAGGCCATTATTTTAAGGAAATCCTGCTTGATAATTTTACCAGTTCTGACCAGAAGGAACAAGTGTAGCAATTTCCGTTTTGCAAGGCACCTGGTTTAGTGGCTGGAGATTGAGGTGAAACAAAGGCTGCATTAAAGATTACAAACAATACCTGACTAGGTAATGTGAGACAAGCCAGCTCCCATAGGAAAAAGGGCAGCAACAAATATCCAGACCTTGTGCATCTGTAGGGAGATGTATTTACAGTCTCTCTCCAGACTGCAGCTTGTCAACTTTAGAAGGTTTTCTTTTTTCTTTAACTTTTAACAATACAGCAAAGGGAAAAGTGTTGAGATCCCATCTTGAAGAGAAAAGGCTAACAGTCTCAAGGAATGTGGGGGTTTTTCTCCTTTTTTTTTTTTTTCACGCACCTCTTGCTAATCATTTTCCCTATCTAACTTACTTATTTAAAAGTTAGCAGACATCAACATTACTGTGCTTAATCTAAAATGTGTCAACATGCTGAAGCCTACTGGGATTTAACAATTTATTTTTAATGTGTAAATTGTCTTCAAGAATTAAGGGTACTATGATGTTCATAAAAAGCATGCTTTTGCAATCACTGGAGATATAGAGCTAAATAATAAATTAAAGCGTTTCCACAAAAAACCCATTAATTCTTTGCATACATTTGTTTGCAAAGCTCCCTTGTTTTCAAAAACTGATAAAAAAATATTCTGCATATTATTTTTTTTGATAGTGAGAAAAGTATAATAGGAAAATAAAATTAAATTATATTTCATTACTGATGACAACCTGAATAAAACATGGAGAGAAAGCATTATCAGGTTTCAAGAACTTCTGGCACCTTGACAACAAACAGAACAAATCTATATCCACTTAAAAGCTCCCACACATTAAAGTACCCCAAAATAATCATCTCTCTTTTCTCTAGCTGCAAACTGGATGAACTGGCAGTGAACAAAGGGAAAGCATTTCCTCTTGAATTTTTCATAAGAGCTGTGTTTCAAAAGAAGCATATCACATAGTCTTCATTACTTCATTTCATGCCAGGGCATACCCCAATGTTTCACTTAAAAATCTCAGAAACCCCTCTGGGAAAAAGCTCCCCTGGGCACCCAATTTCAATCACACACAGACTTCATCAAGACCAATCTAGATCAGGAGTAAACAACATTGGAAGACAGGGCATTCTTACTGATACATGAGCTTTCATTTGCTCTGAAAGCAACACAAGATGCAATGTAACATTTTGCCAGAAGTTAGATAGCCATCCAGGCAGCTCAAAACTTCAATATGGCCTTTATGGTGCTCCCCAAAAAAGCTTTCCTCTTTTTTAGACAGTAGTCAGTTTTAAGAGATGGGTTCAGAATCCTTCCACTCTGCTCAGTAGTGATGCCACAAATTGAGGATGCAACAAGCTCTCCAGGACAAGAGAGACTTGTATGTCTTGGAGCAAGTCCAATGAAGGACCACAAAGATATTTGAGGGACTGGAACATCTGATGTATAAGAAGAGGTTGTAAGAGAAAGGACTGTTGAGGCAGAGAAGAGACTACTCAGAGGGAATCTTTTCCATGTGTATAATTACTGGACTGGGGAGTGTGTGGGTTGCAATGCAGAGGGAGCCAGGCTCTTCTCAGTGGTAGCCATTTGAAAGGACAAGAGGAAATGGGCACAAATTGACACACAGGAAAGAAAAACATTTTCACTGTGAGGATGAACAAGATCTGGAACATTCTGTCCAGATATGTGGAGTCTCAATCCTTGGATATATTCAAAACCCAACTGAGCATAACCTGGGGCAACCTGTTTTAGCAGACCCTCCTTTGCACAGGGTGGGTGGGTTAGATGATCCTCAGAGGTCTCTTCCAAACTCAGCAATTGTGTGACATCAAAGTAGCAAAGACTAGAGTAGCTGTTTTCCTGTAGAGTGTATCTGGCTTGGGAGTGTAGCAACTCTGAAAAATATGCCTTACCCCAAGATCTGCTGGGCTCAGTACAGTCTCAGTGGGGAGAACTCTGTTGTTTTCCATAAGTTCCAGAAGTACTTCACCAAGACTGTAAAATCCTCTGAGCAGAGATCCCGCTTTATTTTGTAGGCTCTGACCATTGCTCAGGGTCATCAAGGTACACGTTGTGCTGCAATAAATAATGGATGGCCAGTTGAGAGCCACAGAACAAGCAAAAATCACAGAGTAAATCTGGAACCTGCAATGCCCTTGCCAGAGTCTCTTTTAGGACAAAAACAAAACAGCTCCAGCAGAGGTCAGTTAAGGAAAATGTGTTTTGTTGAGAGAGTTGTTTTGGCATAGAAACTTCGAAACAAAAATAACAGACTTTCCGTTGTGTTTAAGATATTCAAATATACACATTTCTTAAAAGAAATAAACACATATAACCTCAAAATATTAGCTATCATTTTTTTTAAAATCCTTAAAAAAGTTCAATCACTGTCAAAGTGAACAGAAAAGATTTTTATTCCATTTTAGTGTTCCTAATCTGATTTATATAAAAGTTAGAAAGGTTCCAATTTAGTTTAGGCAGTCTTAGAGGGTTGTTTTAAACTATGAGAGTTTTCTTCTTCCCTTCACCCTTCTTCTGCTTCTTTGGCTGTTCACAATGTTGTAACTCTTCCCTGAAGTGCCTTCCTGAGTCCCATTTCCCACATTAGGGCCCAGTAGCATGCTGTAATAGTTGCTCATACTGTGATTTTGATCACATCAGAGGGCCCTCAATGAGACAGCATGAAAATTAATACCTCCTAAGAATTGAGTGTTCCTGTGGAGTACCTAAAATAATGCACAGCCAACCTAAGAATTTAACTGATCAACTTCTGAGTCTTTAAACAGAAAACTCTAATAAAAATCTCAGTTGCATCTTCAATTCCAATGGGGATGTGAAATCACAGATGCCTCTAAATAGCAGAATATCTGACCCACACTCATCTGTCTTCACTGATAACTTCTTTTTCCCTGTTTGAGTATTTATCTTCCTGATTATTTATTTTGTTATACTAGGTTTGCATGGCAAGGTTTCATTGGGAAACACAGGGACTCAGAGTGGCTTCTGTGAGAAGCTGCCAGAAGCTTCCCCCATGTCCAATAGAGCCAATGCCAGTTGGACAGACCCACACTGGACAAGGCTGAGCCAATCAAGAATGGTGGTAACACTTCTGTGATGACATATTTAAGAAGGAAAAAAAGTTATTTCACAGATATAATTGCAACAAGAGAAGAGTAGAGAGAGAATATATGAGAGGAACAGCTCTGCAGACACCAAGGTCAGTGCAGAAGGAGGGGCAGGAGGTGCTCTGGGAGCTGGGATTCCCCTGCCACCCCTGGCGCAGACTGTGGTAAAGCAGCTGTGCCCCTGCAGCCCATGGAGGACCATGGGGAGCAGAGATCCACCTGCAGCCCATGGAGGAGACTCACACTGGAGCAGATGGAGAGGTCTGTGAACCCCATACTGGAGTAGGGTCCTGGCAGGGACCTGTGGACCTGTGGAGAGAGGAGCCCACGGTGGAGCAGGTTTTGCTGGTAGGACCTGTGGCCCTGCAGGGAACCCACACTTGAGCAGACTGGCTGAAGGACTGCACCCTGTGGAAAAGTGACCCATTGCAGCAGCTCATGGAGAACTTTTGCCCATGGGGTGGACTCATGTTGGAGAAGTTTGTGAAGGACTGTCTTCCATGGAAGGGACCTTATGCTGGAGCAGGGGAAGGACTTTTGTCCCTGAGCAGTCACAGAAACAACCTGTGATGAACTGACAATAACCCCCATTCCCCATGTCCCTGCACTGCTGGAGGGAAGGAGGTAGAGCTCGAGAAAGAGGGAGGAGTCATGGACAGGTGTTTTCAGGTGTTTTTAAGATTTATTTTACTTCTCATTGTTGTGCCCTGTTTTATTTAGTAATAAATTCAATTAATACCCCCAAGGGGAGTGTGTTTTGCCTGTGGTGGTATTTTGTGAGCCAGTCAATGAATTTTTCACTATATTTTCTTTCCCCTGTCCCGTTGTGGAGGGAGTGATAGAGTGCCTTTGGTGGGTGCTGGGCATACAGCAAGGGTCAACCCCCTACAGGAGACTGTCTCCTGTGGGAGGGATCCCACACCGGAGCAGGGGAAGAGTGTGAGGATTTCTGTCCCTGGGCAGGAAGGAGAGACTGAGACAATGTATGATGAACTGACCACAGACCCCATTTCCTGTCCCCCTGTGCCTCTGGTGGGGAGCAGGTAGAGAATTTGGGAGGGAAGCTGAGTCCAGAAAGAAGTGAGGAGTGGGGGGAAAGTGTTTTAATATTTAGTTTGTATTTCCTATTATGCTGCTCTGATTTGATTGGTAATAAATTGAGCTAATTTGCCCAAGTCAAATCTGTAATTGCTGAGTGATCTTCCCTAGTCTTTATCTAAACCTGTGAAGTTTTCATTATATTTTCTCTTCCCTGACCCACTGGGGAGAGGAGCGACAGAGCACCTTTGGGTGGTACCTGGCATCCACCCAGGTTCAATACACCACCTTGATTGTGAACCTACAATGAATGTCCTTTAAGTTAAGGCCTCATTTTCATTTATGTTTGCACAACTTAGCACAATATTAGCCTTACACAGCAGTAAATAAACTGTGAACATCAGAGGGAATATGAAAAATGGATCAAAATTACCTGAATTAAGAGTTTTGGAAAACAAGGATACGATTTGGTACTGGTGAGGCCACACCTTGATATTGTGTCCTGTTCTGGGTTTCTAACAAAGAGAAAGACATTGAGGTGCTGGAGGATGTTCAGAGAGGGGAAATGGGGCTGGAAAAGGGTCTGGAGCACAAGTCTGATGAGGAGCAGCTGAAGGAGCTGGGGGTGTTTAGTCTGGAGAAAAGGAGACTCAGGGGGAACCTTATCACTCTCTACAACTACCTGGGAGGAAGTTGTAGCAAGGTGAGATCAACCTCTTCTCCCAGGTAACAAGTGACAGGACAAGAGGAAACAGCCAAAAGATTGGATATTAGGAAAAATTTCTTCACCAAAAGGTCTGTCAAGCATTCAAGCATGGATGCATTCAAGAATCAATTCCCATGGATGCAATTGAGTCACCATCCCTGGAGGTATTTAAAAGATGTGTAGAAAGAGCACTGAGTGACATGGTTTAGTGGTGAACATGGTCAGACCTGATGATCTTAGGGTTTTTTTCAAATTAAATGATTATATGGTTCCGTAATTCTATGAAAATAGAACAAAACAGGATCAGCAAATTCACAAAATCAATAAGATAACTATTCAATACTACACCAGAGATGAACAATTTGGAAAGGCCAATTCTAAGAAAGATTACAAAACTCTGCAGGGGATTGTAATGGGATATGGTAGGAAAATAGGCCAGTGCTCACATAAACATCATTCTTCATACTTCTGGGATATGACTTCACATTTAAGTGTGGAAAAAATACCATCAAAAGAGTTACCCAAAAACATATGTTAAAATGTTTAAGTAATAAATGAGCAATAAGAAAGATGAACAAAACTCATAATTCCTATCTTGGTATGCAATATAGAGAGGAATAAGCAAGAAGAAGATGAGAATGATTTAGAATATCACTTAAGAATATAAGTAATAGGATTAAAGTAAGCTCAAGGTAGCAAAAAATGACACTAATTCAAACAAATTGGTATTTTGAAGAACCATCTTCCCAGAGGAATGGTGAACCCAGATAAAAATTTACAGAACATAAATAAATGTACAAGACGGAACTTTTGTGCTGTTGGAGAGATATATGTATTTATTTGTCCATGCCATCTATTTATTACAGTGCTTTGGCTGAAGAAACATGAGGCATTTCTTTCTTTCCACATGTGGCAAAAGCAGGTGCTACTGTAAATAGCATTAGACTGCCACCAGCAGATTAGCACTTGAGACATGTCAACCAAAAGCAGGACAGAAATGATGGATCTAGGAAGGGATTGATTTTTCAACAAATGTGTGCTGGAAAACCTGCTAGGAATAATATAAGCAGATATGTGGTCATGGCCAGCGAGAGGAGAAGGATCAGTAAATAATAAATTGAGCTCCCAGGATCAAGCAATAAAGGTGTTAAACAGCCTGACCGGCTTTCCCAGGGCAATGCATCACAATGAGAATTTAGGAAGAGTTTGGGGAGTTGAAAATTTCATATTTTGCTTCTTTTTTATTTTACTTGAAAATGTAACATTCAAGTACACAATACTTATTTGACAGAAAACCCAGTGTACATTTCAAAACATGCACTGACCATTTTCTCTGAGGAAAAAAGCCTAAAGAAATGAAAAGCAGAATGACTGTCAAGTACCTGTTCCCATACCACCAGTTCTAATTTGGTCACATTTACAGCATCATAATTAGAAAAAATATTTAACAGTGCCCACAGAGCCACTCAATATTCTGATCCTCCCCTTCCACCACTCATTCCTTCACGTGGGTTCTCTTGGGTCACTATCAAGAAATTGTCACTTACTTCTTCTGTTTTGTGATAAAACTTGTATTTAAAAAAAAAAAAAATAGGTTTTGCACTGAGACAGCTAGCTCTGATTTTTGGCATTTGATTGCTCTGTGGTCTGGCCCCCTTCCAGTAATACTCCTGTTCTCCAGATTTGTGTTCTGTGGATTTCATAATGACCCACTTTCTGCCAGCGTTGGTTTCTAGAGGAGAATAGGTAGCAGTGGTTGTTGCTGTGATTTATTGAAGCAGCGGTAGAGATTGTGGCTTGGAAGAGATTTGTGGTTGATGAAAGCATCTGTGATGTCCTTCCTTTGGGATTTCTCCTTTGTGAGGATACAGAAGTTAAGAGTCATGGGCACAGGGTAAAGAACAGTAACTCACAGGACAGGTGAGCCAGATTTCATATGGCCTTTCACAGTTGCTTGAATTTCACTATAGCCATTGGCCTCCAGGTCCCATGAGCTCCAATATGTCCAGAAATCCCTTTCAATCCTAAGTCAGATGCATCCAAGTTTCTCTGTAGGTCAGCACACACTTGATGGATGAGGCAGAGGTGACAAATCAATATCATGTTCCCATTTTACAGCTGTTAGCGAGGGAATTAAGAAGATCATCACTATCCTCATTCCTGCTTCTTTGCTGAGTCTGACCCCTATCTAACCTCAACCTCTCTCTTCACTTGCTGCTATGTCTTTGTGTCTTTGTGAGACAAGCCTTAAATTAGGATACAGGTACTCATGTAGCTGAAAACCCAATAAAACCTAACTGAAAGTTGGGATTTAATTTTCTTAGGCAACTGACAATCCCAGTAAAACAGGAAGAATTATTTTGATAGTCAAGAAATTATTTGATAGCACTCACACCATTAAGGTTGCCTGTCTTCCCCAGTCCACTGGCTATGTTAAATGGCATAGTGCCTTGTGGAAGGTCATTCCTGCCATAAAGACACTTCATTGTTTGGAGACTTCTGAGATCATCTTAGACAAATATACATCAGTAATAGACTAGACAGAGCAGAGGAAGAAAATAGGGAAGTTCTGGAGCTTTTCCTCCTGTCTTGTTTTCTATTATTAGGGGAAAAAAGCACACCTGAAAATCAGACAATTCAGCTTCCTTAACAAAAGGCAAACCGGCAGGAGTTTAGCATGCAGCTTTAATGGAATTAGGGGACTGGAAGCCAATATTTTAAGAAGTAAGAGAAAAAAGAGCATTACGGGATGTAAAAATAAAGCTACACACATTGTGGTATATTCCCTGGTATTTAGACCTATAATAAGTCTGTTTCTTCCAGCTTTTCCCATTAGATGTTTCCTTATGAGACATTTAAGACTTCTGAACTTAATTACTACCTAGTGAATGACAGTCATACATGGTTAGTGTTAAAGCTGGGGTCACTTATCCATAGCAAGATGAGATAAAGACTGTCAAATGTTACTCCTCTTTAGGGCTTTCTAGCGAGATGTTGATCCCAATCCATTTCCAAAGTGAAAGTAGAAACAACACAAATATCAACAAAAGTCATTTGCTATAGAGTAAAGTAGAGCAAAGATGAATTTTAACTCTTTTCCATCTTTTCCTGGCCAAGGTGGAGAGTTATTGTCAGGCATGTCTGAAAAACCTTCTGTTGCTGCTGCTTTCTACACCTGATTTTGAAGGAAGGAACTTCAATCTTAAGGGCTGTCAGTTTGGCACCTATAATGAGCATAATATTCATTTCAAAAGAAAAGCTACCAAAAAAATAAATGACAGCCTAAACTTCGCATGTCTGCAAGCAGAACTCCTAATCTCCCAAGATAGTGTTCCCAGCCCACACACCCCTCACACTACCAGGTGTTGTTGCTTCTTTTCCTTTTTCCTGATCTTCCTCATTACATTTCCTTGGCAGAAATTCCACTGTGGATGCTAGCAACAGACTTGCCTTGATGCTGCTCATCACAATCCCCTGTGACAGCTTATTATCTCATTATCAACATTAATAATATACGTGTGTTTCTCTGAATATGCAATGTGAGAACCGAATATATATGAGTATATATATATATGGGACTTCACACTGCATTTATTTGAATGTGTAATGGCTGGTATAAATGCAGAATCAAAGCTCTAAGAGTGAAGGACACAATTGGCATGCAGAACCAGCTCAGTTGAGAGCCGTGACAGAGACTTCCTGTGTGCCTGTGGGTAAGGTATTTGACCCCATGCACAGCTTTTTCCTTATTCTTGAAATCCCTTTTGCACTTTTAGGGAATGATTTAAGTTTGGTGTGCTACATGTTGCAATGTTTTAATACACACTTCAGCTGATACTGGCACCTTAATGCTTGTATGAACTTTGGATAGTTGAAGCTACAAACTGATCAGAATAGAAATAAACAATCTGATGTTTGTATTTCTGGGGTTATGTATTTAATAATAATTAATGGCTTATTTTTCCCTTTCATGCTGTCTAATTAAAAATATTAATTTCCAAAGAAAATCAATTTCTATTTTTATCCTGGTATAATTTTCTTTTTATTTAAAAGTTCCTTGTTTTGAATGAATGAAAGCGTTATAGTAAAACTTCAAGTACCCAAAGCTGATACACTACCAAAGCCAGTCTCCTAGATGAAATAAAAAAAGCAGAACATTCTGGTCATAAAATAAAAACTGGGCATACAAGTAGGTCTTAAAAAAAATAATTTCTGTTTTTAATTTCTGAGAATATTTTTGTTGGTATATCAATTTCAAGTAGCCAGAACTGTAAAGGTTTTAGAACAGCCTATAAAAAATATTGGTCAAAAGGAACACTCCTTTAATGGATGTTGGAGACTACAGCTCATTTGGCCTTCCTGGGATGGAAGACATACTAGTGGAAATAAAAACATTTTTGTGGTAGGAGATTCTGGAACTACTCAAACACTGCTACTGAGGAAAACTCCTTCATTCTTGCCACTGGTATATTCCAGCCCAAAGATGGGAGACAGTGTTAGAAAAAACATATGTACTTGGGTGAGTAGCCAGCAAGGCCATTACACTTCAGGCTAAACTTCACAAGAAAGAACAAAATTAACAAAATCTGCAGGAGATCAGAACTTCTGAAAATAATTTCCTTTTCTTTCTCATTCAGATTGATAGCAAATACATTAATTTTAGCAACTGTATTCTGACCTCGGTCTATTCTGGCTGACAAATTTTATGCAGAGAACATGAAAGGAAAAAAAAAAAAGTCTTAACTCATGAAGAATGTCTAGAAAACCGTACTATTATGATGGGAAAATGTTACTGTGACAGCTAAGTGTGTCCCCAGGCATTTCCAAAACAACTTCTCACACGAAACAGCCCTGGCATAAAGTTAAAACAATGAGACCATGGAGTATATTGTCTAGAAACAAGTCTAGTCTAGAACGAAAGGTCTATGTCCTTAAAGTGTTATGGAACATCAAAATGGAATGGTAAACTCTCAAAACAGATAGGAGCATGCACCCATGGAATGCCAGCACCAAGCATTTTGTTTGCTATCCTGTGGGAAAATAAAAAGCAACAAATGGTTCAAAGTACAGCAGAAGCTCTTTTTTAAGCATAAATTCTGTGTCATTTAATCCTTTACTGAAATATAAACTCAGCGCCTCCAGTTTCACTTAACAATAGAAGTTGTTCAATTTACTGAGCTAAAAAGTCAGGAAGGCAAAACTCTTTTCCTCAACCTAAATATCTTCCTCACCACTGTCACCGTTTTGAATTCACTCTAAATTTGAAGCTATCACCATTCTTTGAAATGGAGTCTACAAGAAAAGAAAGTTAAAAAAGCAAAAGTGAATCTCGTGAAAAAAGGACTAAATATAAACAAAACATTGCTTTGAAGTTGCTGTTTTTCTTACTGAAAAACATTTCTCCTCTAAACTGTAACTCAGCTCTGAAACTGTTTGCAGAACAGAAGTGTCTTCAGAAAGTGCCAGAATGAGGAATATCCCACTTGTAAGATTTATGCATAAATTTGTCAGGAACCATCAGTATGGTCAAGCAGCTACAATTATGAAGGTGCCTAATGCAGAAACACCTTAAAAATCCATGCTCCATGTGCCATAGTTTGATGCAAATGGAAGAAGTCTTCAAGCAATGGGATCAGAGGAAGAGGAACAAAGATTGTTT
The DNA here is from genome assembly GCA_035221455.1 of Xenops minutus. Lineage (NCBI taxonomy): Eukaryota > Metazoa > Chordata > Aves > Passeriformes > Furnariidae > Xenops > Xenops minutus. The sequence continues at coordinate 144,312,328 of JAWWEE010000074.1, read as the reverse complement.
GCTTGGACTTGCTCTTCAATGACATGTACAAGCTTCTGTTTCCCTTAAAGTTCCTAAATAATAAAACAACTGAAATTACACTTCTTGCATGACAGTTTGTCTTGAATTGTCCCCTTTATGGGATATTTAAAGCAGTTTTAGCTGTTAAAACTAACCTGGATCCCAGGCACAGGTACACCCAGGGCTGAGCTTTAGCTACCCAAATACACAAAGTTACTTGATGTCCTACAGAACAGAGCCATTCTTCTCTGGCACATAACCAACTCCCACAATGTGTCACCTTCTCTCTTCTCTTGCTTTAGAGAACTGGAGAATTCCCAAAAATATTTCCTACATATTTGACTCCTTCTGCTCCTTTCTAAGATCCTTGGAAGACTGGTTTCAAGCTTACTGTCATTGCCCTCCCACCATTGTCAAAGTCACGCTAATTCATGTGATATTTGTCCATCTTCTCACACCTGGAAAGCTTCACACTGAAACTCAAACTGGCTGAAAGCTATGTACTTGATTTAATCTTCATTTTTTTTGTTTTAAACTTTCTTAAATTATAGACTTTTCAGAGTCTTGCTTAGACAATAAGGTCAAGACTGTAGAGCTTAAACTTGCTGGCAAAAGACTAAGATGCAAAAACTACTTCAGAATAAATTTGCTTGGATTCTCAGAGTATCACTCTATTATGAATATTAGATAACAAAGATAATAACCTTGTTTTGCCAATTTCTGTTCTGCTTCATTCAGCTCATGCAGAGTGTATTGAGATCTTCATCCATCCGTGAAACCTTAGAATTTCTTGCTGGCTGGTATTACTGTTATCAAATGAAAAACATCAGGAAATGCAATTCTTGCTAAAGGAATTTTTATAAAAAGTAAAACCAATGTAAAATTTTTACTTCCTTGCCCAAGGATCACAATTTCTTGATCTGTATCTCTGTGTATCAAGTTGTTCATCTAATGATTCCATCTTCTCTGCTACTAATAACTTGTGCCAATTCTAACCTTCCACCTTACAGAAAATAGTAGGCAGAGAATTATGGATTTTAGATCTACACAACATACTTAATCCTAACCATCTTAATAAATTAAACCAAGCCCTCCTCTGACATTCTGAGAAGGTTTGTCATGCATAAAAGGGTCTTACCTTTTATCTATGTAGCAAATCACATGAAGTGCAGATAAATATGAAGAGATTTTAAAAATATCTTTGTGACAAACACTGGCTGGTCAATACTTCTGAATATCCTCAGACCAGTTCTTAAGAGAGAACCTTCTTGTTAAAACATACAGGAGCTTTCTGTGGGCTTGCAAAGGGTCAGGGTCATGGTACATATCACAGAATCTGCTGAGTTGGAAAGGACCCACAAGGATCACCAAATCCAACTCCCTGCCCTGACAGGACCATCCACAAGTCATTCCATGTGCCTGGCAGTACCATCCAAACATTTCTTGAACTCTGTCAGGCTTTGTGCTGTGACCACTTCACTGGGGAGCCTGTTCAGTGCCCAACCACACTGTGTTTAAAGACCTTTTTTCAAATATCCAGCCTAAACCTCCCCTGACACAAGTTCAGGCAATTCTGTCAGGTCCTGTCACTGATCACCACAGAGTAGAGATCAGAGATCAGTACCTGCCCCTCCTCCTCACAAGGAAGTTGTAACTGCAATGAGGTGTCCCCTCAGTCTCCTCTTCTCCAGGCTGAACAGACCAAGTGCCCTCAGCCACTGCTCACACATGTTTATTGTTTGAGCTGTGATAGTGCTCAAAAGATGGACCTGTTCTTTTCATGGCTGAATGGTTGCACTCAAAGAGTTGAGGTGAATGACTCGATGTCCAAGTGAAGACCAGTGGCAAGTAGTGTTCCTCAGGGATTGGTGTTGGGACTGGTGCTGTTTAATCTTGTTTAATCTGTTTAATCTTATGTTGGTGATGTGGACAAGTGGAATTGAGTGCACCCTCAGCAAGTTTGCTGATGACACTGCACTGTGTAGCATGGTTGACACACTGGAGGGATGGGATGCCATCCAAAGGGACCTTGAGAGGTGAACCCATGCAAAGCCCACAAAGTTCAACAAGCTCAAGTACAAGTCTTGCACCTGCATTGGGATGATCTCAAGCACAAATACAGGCTGTAAGATGAGCAAATCAAGAGCAGCTCAGATGAGAAAGACATGAAGGTGTTGATGCATGAGAAGCTCAACAAGACCTGGAAATGTGAACTTGCAGCCCAGAAAGCCAACCACATCTGGGCTGCATCAAAAGCAGCATGGCCAACAGGTCAAGGGACAGGATTTTCTCCCTCTATTTCATTCTTGTGAGAGCCCCCCTGGAGTGCTGCATCCAGCTCAGAGGCCCATGATATAGGAAGGACATGGACCTGTTGGAGCAGATCTAGAGGAGGTCATGAAGATGATCAGAGAGCTGGAACACCTGTCCTGTGAAGACAGGCTGAGAGAATTGGGGTTGTTCATTCAGGAGAACAGAAAGCTCCAGGGAGACCTTAGAGCATCTTCCAGTACCTAAAGGAAGTACAAGAGAGTTGGAAATGAACTTTTTACAAAGCCATGTAGTGAAAGGACAAGGGGGAATGGCTTTAAACAGAAAAGTGAGTTTAGATTAGATATTAGGAAGAAATTCTTTACTGTGAGAATGGTGAGGCACTGGAACATGTTGTCCAGAGCAGTTGTTGATGTCCCACCTCCAGAAGTGTTCAAGACCAGTTTGGATGGGGCTTTAAAAAACATGATCTAGTGTAAAGTGTCCCTGCCCAGGGATAGGAGTGTTGGAATGAGATAATTTTTCAGTTCCATTACACCCCAAACCATGCTATGATTGTATGCCTCAGTTCACCTTAAAACCATAATCTAAACTTTTAGAGGAAGCAATTTCTGTTTTTTATTGGCACCTCATCCAGCTGTATTTTCTTAATGGTGGTTGCAGAGCAAATGCACTCATCACATCTTTGTTTGCTGACTTGACACTTCTTGGATCCCTGTGGATCTGCAAGTGCAACTCTTATTCATCAGTCCTTCACACAAACAGTTATGTGCAGCAGAGCTCAGTGTTCACAGAAGAAAATAAATGCTTTGGAAATTGTCTTGCTTTGGTCTGAAGGCTCATTAGGTAAGTCCTCTCTGAAGCCAAGGGACATTTAACTATAGCCTTACAAAGGTCTGATGATCTCTTTTAGCTATAGAAAGTAAATTTTAGGTATAGTGAAAGGCCTCAGATTAGACGCTATGTAGAACTGCTGTCTTCATTCTCCTCACAGAGGTCTGTTAAGTCAGCAGAGCAAGTTTTCTTGCATTTTTTTCTTCTTCAGTGAAAGTTTCTGTCTGTTTCTCCTACTTTCTGTGGTCCAAACAATCCATGCATTGCTCTTCTATGGCAGAAGGAACACCTATTCTGACTTCTGTTCTTTTGAAACTTGATAATTTAAATCCAAACTGAACTTATGTGTTTTGCATAGAAAGCTCAATGTTCTTTAGAAAATGACAACTGATCATTGAAGACTTCAGTGTTTTAGACCTATGGTGTCCTAGACAGAAAGTTCTGGAAGAGGCATAAGGTCATCTGACCTAGGGACCAATCCTGACGTGGCCAGCAACCCTAACTCTTATCTGACCTGCCTAACAGAAACTAACCTACCCACAAACACCAGGTTAAGATTTATTCCTTCTTTTGAACTGGTGGAAATTATTTGGTTTTGGTAATCTCCCATGTGACACAACTCTAGGCAGGAATATCAGAGTTACCATCTCACTCATTCTGAGTGAGTTACTATTAATTGATCCCTCTAAACTTACTGTCTGTGAGTCTACTTCATGCATTGATTTGTTCATTGCTCTGATCTACATTATTTCAACACTGAGTTTTTTCTTCCAGATAATAAAGTTCTTAGAAGTTTTAAAGTCAATTATAGCTCTACGCATGGAACAGTTATTATCAACAAAAAGAACTCCAGATAATTTAAAGGGTAGCTCTGAAAATAATTTACGACATAAATCACATACTTAGATTGAGTGCATCTTGGGATGCTTAAATTTGAAACAGATGGTCAGGTGATTTGAAAATCACTCAAGGAAAACTCGAAATTAGCTCACAGCAACATGAAGGAATATCTACTAGATTTAAAATCAAAACAAGATGAGGCTGTTGATTGGGCTGGAGAGTAAATGAGACTACAATAGATGTTTGGTTCTATAGACTGGAAAGAATAATTTTCTGGGTTATGAATATGGTATTCAGTGTGATGCATACATAGGAAGAGAGAGAGACATTCTGACAGGCAATGCTTAGTTTCAGACAGTTTAAAATCAGTGCCAATATAGAAACAGGAAATTTATCTTATAAATAAACATGACTAAATATATGAAGACTCCAGGAATTTGAAGTGACAGTTAAAGTGGCACCTTGTGGTTCATCATATTTGATCCCACTGTGTCAATGTCACAGTGGCAGCTGGTATCAAAAATTGCTGGTGGGGAAGAGGATAATAAGCTTCTCTCCTCATCCTTGCCACCTTTCCTAACCGAGTTATTCATATTTATGGGGGGTGGAAACTGGGACAGCGGTTTTGAAGCAGAAAAAAGAAGGGATGTCTAGGTTCACTATACTCAGATCATGTCTTCAAGTAAAAAAAAAAAACAACTTAAGATGTTTTAGCAGCAGGTAGGGAGGAAAACAATAACAGTCCTCTAGGGAAATGCCATTCTTCTCTCATGTTCTGGTCTATAATCTCCTGTCCAGCCCTGCCCTAAATTCACCCTGTTTTGTGTTGTACATACTTTTTAATTGACTTGAGTACCTGACTGCTTTGTGTAATGGAGCATGTGGCTACAAATCCTTTCAGGCAGAGTCAAATCTCGCTTTAGTTAAATTACTGCCCCAGCTCTTGAGTTATTTGATGAGAAAATAGGACAGCGATGCCTTCTCCTTTTCCCATTAGGTGTCTGAGTCTTCCCAGGCAGTGTGTGGTGCTTCTAAAATACTTCACCTGGATGTTGAATGTTCTCATGACTGGACAGATCCCCAAAAGTCAAGTGCTGCAAAACTTAGCAACAAAAGATTTGTCCCTCCTGTCCCCCTCACAGTTGTACACTTAGACCTGATATTCAGAGTTTGGGGCCTCTATGGTTTCATACAAGGAGGCCACTAGTGAGGCACAAGAGTTTTGTGCAGTGTGTTACAGCTGGACAAGGTAATTGACAGCTGTGGCAGTACCAACAAGGAATTACCCACCAGTATGGATGACCCGAGCCAGCCAACTCCTCTAGATGAGATAGCATTGGTTTCTCTACTCATAGACTTTATTTTGCCCTAGCATAGCTCCATGTCTTCCTTACTCAGTCGATGCACTAGACTATATTTTTCTCCATACCCCAAAGTGAAACACCTATGTAAGAATACTGTGAACACAGTTTAATGGTCATCATTAACTTATCAAAGCTTCAGGTGGTGTACCTGACTTTCAGGGGACAAGGAATACTGATAATCCAGGATATTATGGAGCTTTCTCAAATTTTTTCATAGGTCCGCAATAGCCACTTAAAATGGATCTCAGTTGAAAGGATATGGTTTTCCAACAGCATCTGGAGACCAGGACTTCTAGATATATTCAATCTCCACTACTGTGAAGGAATGTCAATGCAGAGCATAAATCTGGGTCTGGATGAAAGACAGTTCTCTCCTTAAAAATGGTACCTCTAACATTTGTACCCTGACACCCTTAGCACTGACCTATATAATGCCTTTCCTCATTAATCCTGTATTTATATTAAAAGTTGGGCTTCAGCTTTTGGAACGTGTAAGCTAATTTTCCATCCTTTCCAAAGTATATTCATTTCATTGTAATATATATATGGCGTTTCCACATCCATCAGTATTTGACATCCAGGCTTTAAATTGTCCTATATATGCACATATATTTATAAGTTAATAAAAAGATACTATTTCCACAATTTTTTCTACAATGAAATAGCCTGTGAGCAAATTACATTTTCTTTTTACTGTTTACTCAGCACAGTGAAAGAATATATTGACTGCTAAGTTTCTATGACTTTTTCCTCTACAGTATAAGAAAATGGACTCCCACTCTTATTAATTTCAAATATATTCCTTGTTGTTCCATAAATTGTCACTGCAGCTCTGACCCCTTTGGAGATTTACAGGTAGAAAGAATTAAGACACCTACTTATTTATTGCCATTTCCAAAACAGCTGTGCATCCACATGCTCCTCAGAAGAGTTTTATGCACTGTGGGTGTTTCAATTATAAAACCATGTGGCTGGCATATAAAAACAAAAACACTCCAAGAGCAGAATTTCTTAATTAGATGACTGGAGTCATTATAATAATCTGTGATCTAGATCTTGATTTTATTAATCTTTTCCTTACTGTTCTTTATTCACATGAGTTGTGTCACTAACTTTATCAACACTGTACATGTGAAAAGGATACCATGTCACATTGTTGTCATTTCATTTCAGAAAGTATCTGCTCCTGGCATGTCAAAGATCCTATCAAATTTGTCACTTTGGTAAGGAGTGAATGGTGTAGACCTGAAAGCAGCCTGGTTCACCTTGCACTGTGAAATCTCAGGTTCTGACTTGGGTCCTTGTGCACTGAGGCTGATCAGATGCAGCTTGATGGAGGAATGTAGATGGTCAACTGTGATAAGAAGGATTGAGGACAATCATACTATCCCTCTGACCTTCACATCTTTCTTTCTTGTAGGAAAAATGTCATAAACTCTTGTTTTTCCATGACACAAATTGTCCTCAGTTCCATTTAAAGACCTGCATGTAACTCTGATGCAACTACAGTGATTTAGTAGGAGTCATGAAGAGGTCTTGGTTAAGGCAAACTTGCAAAGTGTTCAAATTCACCTTCCATAGCTTGACCCCATCAGAACACTTTAGCCCCAGAAAGAGGAGGAAGAAACCTCTTTTATTTGCTTTCTAGTAGTTTCTTAGGTCACCTATAGACTAATTAATGTCACCAAGCATAAAGATGCCATTTATATGAATTTATAAGGCAGAATTGAATTAAAACATTTTAAATAACCTCATCACTGGAACCAAGTAAAAAGCAACAACATTAAAGTAAGAAAATCAAGCAAGAGCATTGCTGTCATACAGCATGGCAGAAAAATATCTGTTGCTGTTAAAAATTAAAATGGAAAATAAATGGCCTGGGGATAATTCAGGCCCCACACAACAGACACTTAAGAGTTACATTGGCCACCATCTAGACATAGGACAGAAACAGGTGGCCCCAATCAATTTATATTGAACAATGACAATCAGTATAAGTGGAGACAACAAATCATCCACCTCCTCACAAATCACAAAGTTCTCAAGATGGTCTTTGCCACTGAGAAAGGGTGATACTATGACAATTTTATCAGTTTAACCCTTTCCACACTGGCAATATCAAGGCTACTCTCCTCTCTACGCTAACACCTTACCAAAGCAGATAATAATCAATTTTTGAGGACTAATTTCAGATTTAATCTGTGTTGTAATGCCATGAAGGAAGCCAATTATCTTGTCAGGATGGACAAATAGCTCTTGGTCAAACATGTTCCACTGCAGCAGGCAGGATGAGTACAACTGCTTTGTGGGCTCACAACAGGGCACACCACCAAAAACTTCCCAACATTTCCCAGAGAGTTACATGGGATCAGCTTCAAGCCTAAATTACTGACTAGTGACAATGGTCTTGAGGGACAGGCACCCCAAGCCTCACTTTGCTTTTTCTAGGGCTGCCGTGCCCATGTCTTCACTCCCACAAACACACAGAAACTGATGGAGGAGGGCTTCTCAAACGGGGCATCTCAGTCACTGCTGGAGAGAGCATGAAAGAGCAACCTGTGGCTGTCAGGGGCTACTCAGGTCACCTCATACCTCTGGAGCCACTTGTGGTGAGGAATCAGCATCAACTAAGTAGAATATATCAGTCCATACTTTTTAATCCAGCATAGAAAACAGATGACAAACATCTTTTTTATAACCTAATTCTTTAATGTATTCTGCCACTAATCCAAGGCTGTGTTTGGGTAAAATGTTCATTCCAGAGATTTCTGGTTTCCTGGCAATTAAGGGAGAAAATAATAATTATTGTTACAATTACTGCTACTGTTAATAATTATCATAATGCTCTATCAGACAAAATTATTCTGATTTAGGCAGAAGCATGAAATTGACAACAACGAAAATTTCTGGAAATAAAATGAGTTTTAGAAAAAATTATATTTGCTCATGTTCCAATGAAATGGAAAGAGAGTATATGGCAAACTGATGATTAGGCTATAAAAAGACTCAACAATAACTAATTCATGTGTAATAGCATGCATTTATTTTTAAGGTTACAAAGCCTGAAAAGTTCTTAGTGTTATAGACTAGATACTTGAGAGTGAACATAAGGCTGTCTGGATCACATTGTCCTTTTAGTAACATGATTAAATCAAGCTACAGATAGCAAATAAAGCTTTTATTACTGGAAAATTATTTCATCTAGCACATAAAACTGCTGGAAGAGTCCTTTCTTAATTACAATATTTTTTTTTTTGGCACAATCATGCAAATGTTTCCTTAGAAGAACAAGCACTTCCAAACTAAATTAGAAAAAAGTCAGGGTTTTATGAGCTTTAAAAAAAGGTTAAAACAGTTTTCAGAAATGTATTCTAGGTATAAACTAGAGAAAAGAAGTGAAAGATCAGAGACTCAGATATGCCAGATGGCTATTGTTTGCTTTATTGTAAAATGGTCTTCTGGTTGAAAATCAAACTGGGCCACATCGGGGCCACACTCTCTACAAGTTGATTTATGGATCTTGGAGTAAACCATAAAAAATAAGCTCACCTCAGTAGAAATGCTACCCTCCTTTAAAAGGAAGTTATATACTTTTCTGTTTGGTTAAATACAAATATTAACTAAATTTAGAGTAGATTAGAACTGGACAAAATGTATCTATTAAAGCAAAAGTAGTTTTCAAAGTGGAGAAGAACTTAGACAAGTTTCAGTTTCTCTGTTGCACAGTTTAAATAGAACTAATCTGTTCTTAACTGGTAAAAGTGAGAACCTTGACACCCTGTTATATTTTGGGGAACAAATTAGAAGCGTAACGGAGGTAGTACGCACAAGGTCTTGACATACTGGAGCAACTTTATAAAGGAGGAAAATGTCCATTTCATTATCCCTCGATTTGTTGTTGTTGTTATCTAGTGTTTCACAGAGGCCTTCTGGGAACAATACTGACTTGTGCCCAGTTTTGTCATCTCCATTTTTATCTAGTTCAGTCACACTTTTAGTTTCTTAGACTTATAGAAATGATCCTTCTGTCCACACCTTTCTTGACAACACCTTCCTTGTGCTTCCCTATGAATAAAAATAAGCCCCGTTGACATCAAGCCATAATTTGCATGAGTTAGTTTTGCCAAATTCTGTAGAATTTGCTCGGGCTGTGTTCCAACACATGAGGAGTTGAGAGAAAGCATCTCAAGGTCACCACAAAGAAGGAGGGTGTGAGAGAGGTGTAACCAGACTCGTCATCAACATGTCTCATGCTGAAGAAAAGAGCCAAACTCAGTCCCTAGGACAGCTCTGTTGTGTAACTCTCAGACTGCATGGCCAGTTCAGAAAAACACACTTGTTCACATGACTGACTCGTGTCCTTACACCTGCTGCTGATGGTATGGTCTCTGCCTTTGGAGCCCGAGGCATTTGTAATGCAGGGTGCAGATTTTAGTATTCAGTACAGTCCGTGCTTGTTGTCATGAGAGGCATCTTGGAATGTTTCCCTGAATGATATATCATAGCTAACAGGTTAGTCACAGCTGTGCTGCCACTGCTGCTGCTCAGGAGCTCCTTACAAGATTGTTCCTCTCCCATACTCTTGTCAAGAAGGTTTTTGCAAGTGTCCTGTCCTGGGGCAAGTAGTTAAGAGAAATGTTTCTACTCCATTTGAAGACCCCTATGACAAGAGGATTCCATTGACCATATTACGTCTGGGAGCACAAAAGCAGCTGTCATTCATAAATCTCTCTTCTCTAAAAGTTACGCCATGAAGTGACCTGCAAAGAAAGGAATGAGCATTATGGTAAATGTGCTTTATTTCTTGACTCCTTTCATCTGTGCATAGGACCCTGCATGTCATCGTGGCATGGTGGTAAATCATGGCAATACACCCCCATTGCATTTCAGAGGAATGGGTCACATCATGTCCAGATTAGAAGCTTACAATTAGCTTTAACTGCATCCCACCAGTAGTGCTTCTGCTACCTCACCTCGGAATTGCAAGTGCTATTGTTGGCATGGCCATGACACAGTCAGGTACCAAACACAGCCTCATCTTCCATTCCCTGCATCCTAGCAGAGTTAGCTCTACTTTTTATGTTTTGCATCTATAAGCAAACACCACCAAAATTCATTGCAGGAAAATGACTACCCACGTAACTGTATCATAGGAACAGATTGGCTTATTCTTGTTTGGGTTTTGGTTCTTTCAGTTTCTTGCTATTCATTATATACCTCTAGGCTTGTGAAATGTTTTCTATCACACATACTTTAGTGTGTTAGCACCTCCTTTGGCCTAGTAAACCCTACAGCCAGTGCTCCCAGGTAAATTGCCTCACTTAATGCACCAAAACTAGAGCTTCAGAGGCAGAGCTGCCCCTCACAAAGGATGGCGACTGCGTTCGGTTATGGTCCAAGCAGTAAATGTGGTCAATTGCGGTCAAATGGAAATGCAAATTTCATTTTCCATAAAGCACTAGAGATCCCACTTAATAGCTTATTCTGGTGTTTTCCAAAACATTGCTTTAGATTTTGGGCTTTTGCCTTATTTTTAATCTGGTATTAATTTTATTAGTAAAATTTTGATTCCTTTTGATAACAAAAGTCTTGTACTTTGATTTACTTAATCCTGGAGCTAGTGGCAGAAAGTCACCAGTGCTGTGATAATGGCATTTCTCAAGAGAAGAATAGAGTGATTTTAAGAATCAGATGAGGTTTCAAAACCCTGGGTTCATTTATACTAGTTATTTCTATACCATTCTCATTCAGACAATTCTCAGACTGTAGCCTTTATCATGCTATTTTGAATAACAAAATGGACTTCAGAGGCAATTTTCAGGAGCACAAGTGAGTCAAAAGAAAACAGCAACTATGGAGTTTTCTGAGATAAGGTAGATCATTAAGTGACTTGATGATGGTGAGAAAAACCCAAAAATGTTAAAAAAAGGAATACCCCTCCTGGACATTTCTTTTTTTGTCCAGGTAATTAATACATTACTGGTCTCAGAAAAATATTAGACAACCTTGTCTTTTACTCAGAACAACCTTGCTAACAGTTATCCTGCCTAAAAAAAAAAAAAAAAAAAGCTAACACTGTATATCTCTAGAGCTTTTCACCACAAAAGTACATAGTTGGCAGTCCTTATTGCAACCAATAGGAAAAGCAAAATCCTCATGCACCTTTGAAGGACAAATGTTTTGGCTGGAACATAGCAGTTAATTAATATTTTTCTTGTTCACAGCACTGCAGTGTCCCAACCAAGGTCAGGGCTGCATTGTGTGAGGCATTACATAGATTCATGGAAGGAGCAAGCTGCTGCTTAAAGCTCAGTAGAAAGGAATGATGAAAGTTAGAGGACAGAAGGGAGTGCATTCAAAACAAATGCTAAAGATAGCACTCATCACATGAGTTTTAAGCTAGGATTCTGACTAAATTGTTGTGCTGCCTCATAGCACAAAAAGCAACATGTGACACAAACTTCAGTGATTTTAGGTTTTCTTCTAAAGAGGAGAGGTGCAACAGTAATTTAAGCTATCTTCCTGAAACAGTGGTTGATAGTTACAGTCAGAAATCAGTTAGAGCTGACAAATGGACAAAGTGGACATTACAGCCTGTGCTACGCTGAGTGCAGCATCTTCTATTCACAGCAGAACAACCCAAGTTCTGTGTGTAGGAATTGCATGGTTTCCTCAGACTGAACACTTTTGTGCTGAAACCCTGGCCCTGAATCAGAATGAAGTTTGCAAGCAATATTGAAATGGAGATTCTTATATAATGTATATCTCTGGGAATCTGGGTATACATGGGTAATGAATGTAATACAATTTTAATGAGAATTTCATTTTATGACTCAGGATACAAGAAGACATAACTTCTCCTAATATAATTACCTTTGATTAATCTGTGGGAGTTATTAATTTCAGACAAAAGTTTTGCTTTTCTGAATGTCCAGACTAATGAAATTACTCTTATTAGTTTGACAGCAGATGATGACACAGATATAATAGGCACTGAAACAGAGATGTATTGGGCAGCTTCCTGGAAATTGAAATTACAGCAAATGAATATTACACATTGACCCACGAGCGCAGTGGCTACTTTTTCGACAAGAATTCTTTTATCTCCCTTCTGTTTGCACTCATATATGCAACACAGTCTACTTTAAGCTATCACCAAGCACCCCTCAAAAACACATAGCAGGAATGAGAAGAAAAGTGCTGTTGAAGGAATACTTAAATATTCCACCCGGGCATATTAACATTATGATTTATATTCTATAGTGGAGGGTGAAAGAAAATTGGTCTCCATTATGTAAGGAGCTGTTCAGGCTCTCCAGAAAATAAAGTCTGAGCTCAGAAGAATTCAAAATCTTCTTTCCAGCAAACCAAAGAAATAAATATAAGAAACAGTGGCAGGGAATTCAAAGAAGTCTGATGAGGGAGGACATGGGGATGGATTGTACAACTGTTTAATCTCTTCTCTTGCAGCCTGATCTGTTTTATTATATATACTCTTCTGCTGAAAAAGGGGTGTGGGAAGGAAATCTGCTCACCTGCCTAAATTGGCAGATATTCCCTGCATGGAGAGGTACTTTCTGGGTTGAGGGGAATTTGTGCCCTTCCTGAGAACAACCTGAATGAAGCAAATGAAGTGCAGAGCAGGAATGGGGCAGCAGCAAACCTGTAACAAAGACTGAGACTGGTAAAATACAGAACAAGAGAAAAGAGGCTTTTCTAGGAACCAAATGCATCCTATTTATATGGAGTTTTTTACAGCCCAGAAAGGTTCTGAACACCACTGGGCTGAGCCCAGCATTGTAAGAAAGAAGAGAGGAATCTGACTGGAAAGCCTTGAATTTCTATTGTATTTTACCCAACAGACCTTAGATCTGAAATATCATTTTACAATTTCCCTTTCAAAGCAACTTCTTTCTTGTGTTTTCTTAAACACATTCCCAGTGATGCACAACCTGGGTGGTGTTTGTAGGGTACTTACTCCACTTCGGAGCTCTGACTTATTTTGGGTCCCATCATACCCGTGCAAAAGTTAGGCGCAACAATAATGAAATACAGAGTTTCAGAATGTTTGCACCATGCTCTCATAAAATGTATGTAGAAATCCAATTAATGTGATTTATTTCATGTGTAAAAGAGCAAAGTATCTGGCTAGAGGACGAAAGCCCAAATGAACATGTTACTAAATGAATTTGTCTCTGGAATAAGCTAAATTCTGAAGTTCTCCCTTACACAAAGCTTGCACTAAATTTTAACAAGTTTGCCTATAAAGGGCTGGGAGAAAATCAAATATTATTTTATTTGATTTAGCAGTGGATGAATATTTCTCATTCTGTCACAATAAAATTATTTACTCACAAAGAGGTACTAAAATAAAATATTATGAAAGATAAATGCATATATCTAAATGGTAAATACTTTCCCTATATATTCTTACTTTGGGGCACAAACATTACAAATGTGTCTTCTCTTTTAAACATTATTTTTCCTCCAATGTTTTTGTGTTATCTTCCCATATTTATCTTTGCTATCAAAATCTATGCCCAGTTGCACCTGTATTCCTGGATGTCCTACTTGTAATATATTAGGTGAAGGCAATATGAGAGTCAGGTACTTGCTTTCTTTCTGCATTCCATAGTGGATGCTTTCTTTTATGATCTAAAACCAAGCCACCAAGAGATACTTTTTGTTGGGACTATCAATTAGATTTGTAGGGTTACACACTTCTTGTAGGCATTTACAATAAAAGATGAAGCTAACCATCCTAGTTGAAAAAATGCAAATATCTTTCACTTCTACCGTTTCCCTAATAAACATCTTACTGTCACTCTCCCTCCTGATTTTTAATTATGGGTCTCAACAAGTTCATAAGCATTAAACAAGTATAATTTCTTACTTAGGAAATACCAGTGATTCACATGTACCTCACAACTTTGGGATTAAAGGAACTGTGCACTTTCCTTGTCAGACTCAAAATAAGCATTGTATAGAACAGTCCTACTCTGTTTTACAAATTGCAGTGCAATAATTGGCTCGTGGTTCCAAGTCACGACTGAGTTTCTATATCTCCTACATTGTTTTCTTCTCTCTTTCATTTCCATATCTACATCTTCCTTTTAAGTTAAGAGCTGAAGAATTATTCAGCATTGTAAACCTAGAATTTTTCTTTCCTGTAAAACTTTCTTTGACATTTTAACATGGTATTATAGATGCTGGGAAGACTGTACATTAAAGACTGTATGTATAGAAAGACATATTTTAAATCTACTTTGCAGAATTTGTGTCTGTTCTTTCATCTCAGAAAACAACAGAATGGCAACATTTGATTCCTGAAAACAGACAGTGAAAATCCAACAAGTGGAATTAGTTGCAAACTGTGTAGATATTAGGATAGTGAAAAGCATAAGAAAATATACTACCTTTAAGATACCACACTGATTAGGATGGCCCTAAGGCTAACTAAAGATGATCCCCAATTATGAAAAAGCACTGCTATGTATAAGCAATCTTAATGAGCAATGAAATTAGACAGTGAAGCTCAAAAGAAAATTATGATATATATGCACAAATCTCATTACTCTAGTGATATAGAACATTCAACATAGAAACATCTGAAAGTAGGAGAGTAATAATTTAAGTTTTCCCTTCAAATTAAAAGTTTGTCACATACTGATTTTTTTAAGACATCCTGAAATGCATAATTGGCATCATCAAATGTGTAATGCCACTTGCTATAAAAGGTATGTAATTTTGTGCCCCACAGTGTTGCTCTGCATCATAAAATTAGCCAAGGACTATGTCTTTCAAAGCAAAGGACTGATCTCCAGCATATCAAAGCCATCGGCTGAACAAATCAGACAGAAACTGCCACAATCACCAAACCCAAGACACTGCCAGCTTTACCTAAAAGGAAACACATGTCACACTAGTCTGACATTCCCTGTTGTCAAAGAATGAGACTCACATACTGATCCAGCAAGCATCTGAGCAGCTTTAGGCACAGAAATGGCTTAGACTGATTTTGTCATTTGGATTGAAATAGAAGAAAAGGCAAAGGATCTAGGATCAAAGTGTTCCAGCTCCAGATTGTGGAGCTACTATTCTCAGCAAAGGCCATTCATCTTGCATGCCTTGATTCAGGCAGAGGTCTTAAAAATGAAAACCTAAAATAAGTTACAAATTTATCACCTCAAAAAAAAAAAAAAACAAAAAAAAAAACAAAAAAAAAAAAAAAAAAAAAAAAAAAAAAAACCCAAAAGCTCTGTTCTTTCATGGCATAGTCACCAAATGGAGTCTGGAAATAAAAGCCATACACTGAAAAGATTGTCTGGCTTCATTATGACAGGTTTACATTGTTGGTTCTTTCAGTTTTGTCTATACTATAGACTATCCATGGCCAAGATGTGGAAACAAAGCTGGTCTATGCTCATCCACACTTTTTAATGTTGTAGCATTCCTGTGCCAGCTAGAACTTTTTCCTTCCTCCATTTGGCATTAGCATCAGTCATGGGCTCTTCTTGTTCCTCAGTATAGGAGGAATCCCACACCCTTTTTGAGAGGAGAAAGAGAAGAGAATTTATCTAGACAGATATGACCTGTGCCTTGCTATCAGTCAACTCAACCAAAAACCCAGGCCCTCCTTTATCTGTAGATATGTAGCTTTTCTGTCCACAATGAGAGGAACAGAACACATGGTTCTATACCACATTTAAGAGGTACCCACGTGTTTCCAAGGATGGGGCATCCACCACCTCTCTGGACAGCCTGTTCCAGTGTTTCTCCATCCCCATAAGAAAAAATTGTTCCTTATATTTAGTCTAAATCTACCCTCTTTTAGTGTGAAACAATTTACTCGTCCTATTGCAACACACCCTGTTAAAATGTTTATCACTGTCTTGTAGGCCTCCTTTACCACTGAAAGACAGCAATGAGGTTTCCCCAGAGCCTCCTCTTCTCGAGCTGAACAACCCCAATTGTCTCTGCCTTTTTCCATAGGAGAGCTGTTCTCTCATCATTTCTGTGCTCCTGATCTGGATTCCAACAAGTCCAAGTCTTTCTTTTGTCGAGGACCCCAGGGCTGGATGCAGCACTCCAGGTGGGGTCTCATCAGAGAGAAGCAGAGGGGCAGAATCCCCTCCCTTGACCTGCTCTTTATTCTGCTTTGGATGCAGCCCAGAACATGTCTGGATTTCTGGGCTGCAAGTGAACATGGCCAGGTCATGTCCAGCTTCTGCTCCACCAGCACCCTCGAGTCCTTCTCAGCAGAGCTGTTCTCAACCTGATTATCACCAATCCTGAACTGATAACAGATATTGCCCTGACCCAGGTGCAGCACCCTGCACTTGGTCTTAAACCTCATGAGATTCCCATGAGCCCACTCCTAGAGCTTTTTCAGGTCCCTCTGGATGGCATCTCATTCCTCAGTTGTGTCAACAGCATCACTCAGTTTGGTGTGATCTGTAAAGGTGCTGAGGGTACAGTCAATCCCATTGCCTGTGTCATTGATGAAGACAATAATTAGCACTGGTCACAATACAGACCCCTGAGGAACACCACTTTTCACTGGTTTCCATCTGGATAGTGAGCCATTGGCCACTACCTTCTGGGTATGACCACCCAACCAGTTTGTCATCCACCAAACACTCCACCCATCATATCCATGTCCCTCCAATATAGAGAGAAGGATGTTGTGGAGGACCATATCACAGGCCTTCAATGCTTCAGACAGTATCTCTGACTTAAGTAAACATCTTGTGCCCAGAGTTTTCAAGTTAGAGAAAACAAAAATTCCTTACATTTCTGGAATAAAATATTCTTTATTTACATTTCAGTAAAGAACTAGAGAATTTTCCATTCTTTTTGCATTTTTTGAGTGACATTGCTGTATGTTCTCTGGAAAACAGTGATGAAGTGACTAAACACTGAAACATGGCTTTGTCAGAGTGTTAGTTTTCCTCTGCAGTGCAGAAGTTGAACATCTTGTTCCTAACATGATGCTGGACTATGTATTCTATCTCATGAGCAACTGTTTTTCCAAAAAAAAAAAAAAAAGAAAAAGGAGAAAAAGAATGCAAAAGAAAAGAACCCGTAGAGAAGCACCATTAAGAGACACACAGGTTACAGAACCCTCCAAACCAGGGTGCTATTGGATTTCAGACATATCTCTACCTCTCAATGGACCTGTTTTGTGCTCTTAGAACTACTTGACATCACATCACATGTCTTGATTTTTTTCTTTCTTTGCATCATTTTCTTTTCTGCAGTTACTCCTCTCATCATATCAATGAAATAAAAACATGAAGTTATTACCATATGCTGCATGCTGCCTATGCTGCCAACACTCTTTTCACTCCCAGTGTATTAAACTCAGCCTCACCCATGTCTTTGAACTAAAAGTTCTTTGGGGCAAAGATCTTCTACCACTATGTGTTTGTAGAGTGCTTAACGTAAGAAAACCACATCATTTGTTGGCTGTTAGGCATGACTGTAATAAACATAATAAATAATAATAACCTTTTTAGCAGTCAACCAATTACCAGAGATCAGAGTAAAACCTTACAGGAAATGGGAGAGACACCTGCCCTGGGATACTTTCTGTGCCATTCTGAGCACAAATTATGACCAAAAAGAAAATTGTTCATAATGACATCTAGATAAAAGTCTTCAAAGGGAGGGAAGAACTATATCAGAAACTGGGCAAGGGTTCTTCCTGGCCTCATCTTTGTTACAGGCAAATGGTCTTGGCCTCATTTCAATTTCGTCTTTTATAATTTGACAATAATTGTGGCAAAGAGCAGTCTAAATGGGATATTGTTAGTGGTGCACTCTTTTCCCCTTTGCCCAATTTGTTTGACATAAGGTTGCCTTTTTTTTCTTCCCTCCATCTTTTCTCATTCTCCTCATCTCCCCAAACAGCTCTTGCAGAGTTCTTTCTTCCTTCCTACATGCTCTAGTTCTTCCTTGCTTCAGTCTCTCACTCTGCACCCCAAAATCATCACTCACACCCCCACATGACACGTAGCCTTCCTCCCGTCTGCTTTTTCTCACAAAAGCTCACGTACGCCTGCTCTGTGTATGGTGTTCCCAGGTGGTGATTAATGAGAGTTCTAGCAGCTAAAAGCTGTGATGAGTGTCTATACAATAACAAACATTAGTGCTGGCGAGGGAGGTAGAAGCATGTGTATCTCTTCCCTAGGCTGCCAACACACTTTACTATTTCATAGCAAATGGTTTGAAATATGGAGTTACTGGGCCTCATTTCAGCCAAAGCAGCCTAAAGGCCCTGTTAACTTCTGAGGTGCAGGAGAAGATCTGGACCCATATCACATTAGCAGGAGAGGATCTACATCTCCCCAGCTTGGTTATCATGTTAACTCTGTGACAGCAAAAGGATTTTCTTACTGTTCAAACACACACACACAAAAAAAAAAAAAAAAAAAAAAGGCAGGAAAAGTTTCTGTATCTGATGGTGTGGTTTAACCCCACCTGGGAACTCAGCCCAACACAACTGCTTGCTCACTCACCCCTGGGTGGCGTAAGGGAGAGAATTGGAAGGATAAAAATGAGAAAATTTGTGGTCTGGGATAAAGACAGTTTAAGATACAAAGCAAGAGCTGTGCATGGAAGTAAAGCCAAACAAGGAATTCATCCACCACTTCCCATGGGCAGGCAGATGTCCTGTCATTTCCAGGAAAGCTGGACCCCATCACATATAGTGGTGACTTGGGAAGACAAACGTCATCACTCTGGATGTCCCCCGTTCCTTCTCTGCCAGCTTTACATGCTGAACACGATGCCATATGGTCTGGGATGTCCCTTGGGTCAGCTGGGGTCAGCTGTTCTACCTGTGCCTCCTCCCAGTTTCTTCTGCAACCCCGGCCTCCTCTCTGGTGTGTGAGAAGTAGCAAAGGTCTTGACCAGATGTAAGCACCACTCAACAATAATGAAAATATCTTTGCGTTATGAACACTTTTTAATCACAAATCCAAAACACAGCCTAATGTTGGATACTATGATGAAAATTAACACTATCCTGTTCAATCCTGGCACAGATGGTAACAGTGTAAGTAGGATATCACTCTTTCCATAAGATGCTGCACAGGCTGTGTCCCAGGGGTCTCTGCTGTGGCAGAAGCTATGAGGTAGCTTGACCTGCCTTGAACACCATCCTCCCAGTCTCCCCTAGTGTTCTCATTCATTGTTCATGCTTGTATTTCAGACAGAAACCACTTAGGTCCTATCATGATGTTGTCTGAGGAAAGCAGAGAAGTGTGCAAACAGAACAAGTGTCATTTAATCTCTATTTCTGCACTTTTTAACCGAGGAGGTTGACAATATACCATGACTGGATAATGATTCAGGGAGAATTATTGGATGGAGAAAGTGCAAAAAAATATGTGAAAAGCAAAAAAACAGCCTAAGAAAAAACTGTGATCCAAACTAGATATCCATTAGTCCTAATTTTATGGTGAGCTGGGAAGGAAAATTTTAGGCTGTTATGAGATAGCCACAAAGGAGCAACTGAGTTTCTGCATCATGAAGAAAACTTGTGATTGTCAAATGATGTGAAAATATTATTTCTATATAAATATTGCAACATTTAGCAGGACCAAAATCATGCAAAGCCCAGGCAAGACTTGCATTTAAAAAGTGATTTAGATTTGCACAGAATCACAGACTATCCTGAGATAAAATGGACCCACAAGGAACACTGAGTCCAACTCCTGGCACTCCATAGGACAACCCCAAATAGCACATCATGTTCCTGAGAGTATTATCCAAACAATCCTTGAACTCTGACAGGGTTGGTGCTCTGACCACTTCCCTAGGGACCCCAACCACAATCTATGTGAAGAAGCTCTTCCTACTAACCAAAATAAACCTCTTCTGATGCATCTTCATGTCATTCCCTTGGGTCCTGTGACCGGGCACTAGAGACAAGAGACCAGCACCTGTTACATACATGTTATATACATTTGTACCTGCCATCAGAACCAGGACCAGGCTACGCTAAAGCAGTCCCAGTGCACAGTGCAGAGTGCTTAGTGAATGGCCAGACACTGCCCTGCCTGATATTCCATCCAACTCGTACCCAAATGAAGACAGGATGTGACTCAAAGCACTAACCATTGTGCTGGATTACTTTAATTTAACTATATTAGATCCTGCCACATAAGTTCTAATCTTGTTTTCCTATATCTGAATTTGTCATGCATGTTATTGGCCTCTTATGTCTGCAGTTTGGTCTCTCTTAGCTAACCTTTATACCTCCTTTCCTTCCCTTGCTTGCACTCATCACTGACTTTGGAACATAGATTTGAGATAAATGAGTAGTGAGCAGAGATCAGAATCTATTGTACTCATTAAAGAAACTTTCTGGCTGCTTTGCACTTCAAATAAATAGTGTATAACAAGTCATCTGCTAAGCGATGAATATCTGGGATAATAGAAGACCCTGTACTCTTGTGAGAACAGTCAGCAAGATGATGAGTCACCGTTTTAGCCTTATACCAAGAGACACGTAGTCCTTATGTCACATATCACAAACTCTCATGGCTCTCCCCAGGTCCTTAGGACAGTAAGAGCCAAATTATGCCCTTCTTAAGGAAAGGTGTGATGGGGTCACTGAAACCTTCTCCCTTGTGAATATATCAGGATCCATTCTGATTGTATATTGTCTTCCTGCTCCTAAAAAACCCCAATAGGAGATGACTGTAGATGAAAACCTGGGTGTTTGTGGCTCAGAATCCCTCTCTTCTACACATATCCTGGATCCCTGAGCTGTGAAGTTCTGGTCTGGCTGTAAGACTTCTCCATTTTCTTCTCTACAGCAACGTGAGTGTTACTTTACCTTAAAAACAGTCCCTTGCTATGCCCCTCTCTTCAGCTGTCTAGTAGAGGGATGTGGAGAGGGAGAAAGGCAAAAAGAGAGGGAAACAGGACAAGCATTACCAGAGGAAAAATTTCTTATAGTCTCTCTGAGGAAGACATGGCCTGGCTTGAGTATGAAGGAAGAAGGAGAAAGGAAAATTGGTAACATCAGGGAGAATTGTACAGGATCTTCTTTTCAAATTCCACCTGCTTTTTGTCATGCCAAAATGCACTGAGGACTGTCACCACCTCAATGGAAATGCTTTATTCCCAATAATTTCACTGCAGAATTGTTCATCCAGTTCAGAAGAGGAATTTCCATGCAAGTGTGAAAAGTATGGTCTTTACAGAGCAAATCCCATGCCAAGGGCTGTACTGCCTCAGAATGCTTTTCTGTCTATAACATTTGACAGATATTATAGTGCATAAAAAAATATTTCCACAAATTTTATTTAGACACATCTCAATTTATAATCTGAATCTGATGAAAACATTCTCTTCTAGGCAGATATGTCCAAAGCTCAGCTTGAGCCCGGCTGGAACATTTAGCTTTTCCCCACTGAGTTATATGATCTTTTTAATGGAAATGTCATCTCTACCTTAATTATTGCAGTACAAGGAGAAGATGTTATAATATTCATGACAGCAAGTAAAAAATAACTAGATGTAATAGACGGGAATATCTATTTTCTGAGATTATTGATCTCTGTGGTAGAAGCTCTTGGCAACATCCAGTTCTGCAATTTTTTAGTAGTGAATTTCAAAGAAAAATAAACAGAGAGGAAAAGTCTTATTTAAGCATCCAGTTTTGGAGAGTTCAAAGATGACATTGTGTCTTAGTATTTCTCAGAACTGGGCACTAAAGTGATTTTCCCTGTGGCTTGAACCCTATTTTTATAAGTTCTTCCTTTTACTCCATTGTATATCCACAGAGAATAAAGATCTGGTTTTACCCATTTCAGAGCCTAAATTCTGTCTCTTTTTGTTTATTATGCCCTGCTTCCCTTAAAGACAATGGCAGAAAATGTTGCTTATTTCATAGTGATATTTGTTTTATAGCAATTCTGCATCCTTTGAACATTGCCGATTTTTTTTTCCTTATGTCTGACATAACTTTTTCTCCCAACACTTCAAGCCCAGTGCTTCTAATCCCATCTTTTCTCTTTCCAGATTCCAACATTTTAATTATTCTTCCCTTCAATCCTATATAGACATAACATTACAAGTTTATTTACTCCCTTCTCACAGCCAATTCTTTTCAAACCTCCTGAAAAATTACCCTGAAGCAGCTAACAAAATTGCCCCTTAATGAAAGTACCCTATAAAAATCTTCTAGAATAAGCTACACAGTCATAGGAGGATTCAAGCTTTGTGTTTTGTGTTAAATTTATTTTTAATGGAAGCATTTAAATAAATCATTAAAAAAAGAGTAGTGTACAGAAAGGGAAGTGGAAGCTGGATAAAGATTCTGCCCTAATAGAGTCATTCTACCACAGTAAAAGAAATTCTGTTCCTACTTTTTTTGTGTAGCCTTATTAATCAGTTATTTGAATAAGCTATATCAGGGGCAGCATACTGAATCTTTTAGTAAAAAGGTACCACAGACGAGCACATAGCATTAAATTACATAGAAGATAAATAAATATTAAAGTCCAATGGAGATAAAACACTACTTTTCACATATATATAGCTTATACCTATGTATCTTCAGTATATAAACTCTGCATACAGGAGAGTAAGTTTTGACTGGACATGGTCTCTATGTTTCCAGTTTACTCCTTCAGTTTTTCTAAATAATAATCTTTCAGCCTTTTCTTATTTCAGGAAAACAGCCGTGTTTCCCACTAAAGAAAACATGGATCCTTAAGGGTGACATTAAACTTGCAAGCTATATGTTGATTTCTCTTAGTCACCTTTCATGACAGTTATTTAGGAGTAGTCCGTCAAACCATCAGGTTTCTTGGGTCTCATCTTTAAGTCTGCATACAGACACAGTATAATGAAAAAGCTTATCCAACATAGATAGTAGTTCATAAGTGGTTGAAACTAACACATTGCCACTTTTGAAAATGCTAGTAATGGCACTTTTTTTTTCAACCTACCGTACTTACATGCATCGCTTAAAATCTGACCTTACACAAGGAGGCACAAGAATGTCACACATCCTTCCTGTTACCCTGTTTGCTTTGTGCTTTTACCAACACTTCACTCTGTGTTTGCTCTGTGAGAGCATATCAGGTCACCAATCTATCACCTAGTATGCTGGGGAAAAAAGGAAAAAAGAATAAACTCTACCTCAGATTTAGCACAAGTGCAACACAAAGTGCAGCAGGTATGTGGTCTGGAAAGACAAAAAAGGCAACAGGAGAGATGGCAGAAATGAGTAGTGGTGAATAGTCTGTACCCTGTACTGTCTGCTGGCAATTTAATTTTTCCTCTTTTCTGTGCAGGTCTCCCAGCATTGCTAAAGAATACGCAAATAGGATCACAAAAACCTACAGAGGTTGACCACAGATTTTACTGAAGACCTGTCAAAGCCTAAAATACATACACAACCAGACCATAGGTGATGTACATAAACATGAACATAAAAGGCCATGAACACCTTTACACAGGATTCCCAGAGCATCCTACAGCCACATGCACAGCATTGCTATACTAATGTGTGTATTTAGCAGTGGAAGTAACACACTAGACAAAAATAAGTTCTCACAGAACGGTATTTCAGTAGCCTCTGTCTCTGCAGCCCTAATTTATTATGCAATAATAGCTAGTTGCACAGCTAGCTCCGTGTTATCACATGCTTTTTTGTGCATCTTTTACAGGAGAGTGACACACAGACACACTCTTTTGGCTGTTCTTATACCCCCTGGACAGGAATATCAGACCTGCATGTTTCTGCTTGAAATGCTGACAAATTGAATCATTATGAACCACCCTCAGGAATTTCATTACCTAAGTCCTGACGACTGCTGGTGACATTCTAGCCTTAACTCCAGCAAGAGGTGCTTAAATGGTTTTAAATCTCCAGTTCTCCCTCCTTCTCACTCGATATATAAATGGTCAGCTGTACTTTGGTGCAGACACGATCAACAAGAAGCAAGGAGAAGGAGGAGGCCGTAGCAGAAAGGATGGATACTTCCAAAGAAACCACATCAATATGCTTCTCTTTTCCTCACACCATATGAAGACCAATCTCCCTCATGGATAACAGAGCATTGTCTGTCATGAATTAGTGTCTCTTACAGTGTGGCTCAGCACCTTTTTGTTAATGCCGTGATAGTGTTTGCAGTCATGCTTGTTTAGCCTGTGGAAGTAAGGTGCCTGTACATGCTTTGTAACACTCAGTGTTTCTTGAAAATATTCAGTCAAAGCTTCAGGCACTTTCACTGCAAATAGAAATCTCTAAAACTGTGGACAGTTTTGAAGAGTGTGGACTGCATAAAAATTCCAGATGATCCACTCTTGCTTTTTTTTTCTCTTGTGTGTAAAATTTGTCCTTTTAGGTCTTTATTTCTACCCTTCCAAATCACTTTCCTGCTGTACAAAGAGAGAAATCTGTGAGAACTATTAACATGAAGACTTTCTCTCATGTTCCAGTATGTCTTTACTGAACATGAAGTATGTTTGCCATATGTACAGAAGCAAGAAAAAGTACCCTTCAGTAGTTTCTGCAGGGCAAAGATACTTCTGCACTGAATGCAACAGCCAAAGCAACTCACCTGCACATCAGGATGTACAAAACTGTAAACCAGAATAGAAAATTAAGAGCTTTGTTATTCCCAGATCACAGATCCTCTTTTCTTATCTGCTATGTGTCCAGGCAGAATATTTTTATTGAAAATTCAATCCCATTGCTGTGGGAGCAGACTACAGATATTCTTAGATTTCAAAATGCTGCTGAAACATGCGTTATCTTTACACTTCTCCCTTCCATGGACCCTAGAACTTTAAATTTTAACATTCTGGAAGACAAGGATAAAATACAGTTAAATAAGACTAAAATACAACCTGAATTTATTTATATATTAATTACAGATTTGCTTTCCTTGTACCACGGTTGTATGGAGAAGTCTTCCTTACCTTACCTTGTGTTTGGATGTGTTTGGACAAATTATGCCTCACTCTACTATGCTGCCTTTTTTTGGGAGTTCAGATATGCACTATCATCCATTTATATAGGGAATGGAAAAAGGCATGACCTACAAAAGAAAGAGTCATATAGCCATCAAAACCATGTCCTTAGTGCTCGTTGGTAGAATACAAAGTGTTAGAGGGGCAGGGGAAATAATGTTGCCAACATGGCTTCCTTCCAGTTTTGCCCCAGCATGGTTATCCAGCACTTTTTAATTATGCTGTAAATGTCCTACCACAAATTCACAAGTAGTGAAGTTCACCAAATTGCCAGTGTAAACGCGGCCTGGTTTTCCTATCCTCATAAGACTTTACTGTTCTTCCTCTTCAATGAACTCCTCCAGAAATTAATAATTTTGTCTTCCTTGATGGTCTCTCCTGTTTGGTTTTTGTATCCCCTGCCAGAAAATTCTTCAAAATATCCAAATTACTCTTCCTCTTTTTAACATTTTTGTATGTTAAAGTTTATAATTTATTTTTATTTCTTCATGAATCAAGGAATATTTCAAAAGCTTCCTAGCCCCTCCTAGTTATTCATGTTGGCACACTTTTCCTCTGTGATATGTAGATGACTGTATTAGGAAAAGAAGAAATAAGGTGTTTCTGAGTACTGTGCACTCCATCCAATGCTCAGACTGTACATTGGAAGGTGCAGATCTTCCACCAGTAAGAGATGAGGCAACCATGGCTCCTCTGCACGGGGCAGCACAAATGCTTTGAACACTGGGAGATCAGGAGCTGGTATTCCCCTGTGTGAATTACATGAAAGTGTAGGAACAACTAGGTTGAGTCAGACCAAATGTTTGTCTGGTCCAATATTCTCTATCCAACAGTGTCCAAGAGACACAGGGACATGCAGGGACAGCATATAATGATGCTCCCCAAGGAGACCCTTACAATCTTTAGCTCTCTGTTGTCTCAGACTGCCTAAATCAGCATCCTTATATTTCATAATCCTTCATATTTCTTTTTCCTCCTGTTAATTTACCCAGGCGTTTGCTGAAACATTGTTAACTTTTGCCATCCACACTCCAACAAGGAGCTTCCATGCCATAAGACTAAACAGTTTGCTATAATTTCTTTCTTTAAGTTGCAAGTTTTGTTTGATGTCTCCTACAGCGCTCAATGGAAGACACAACGAACATCATTCATCTTCTCCTGCCACTCATGGCTTGACAGAGCTTTATCATATTTTCTGTAACTCACCTGCCTTCCAGCCTGAAGAGCTGCCACAAGACCCTTTCTATAGGTGATATAAGTGATATCACAAGATAGGTCCACAGTAAACAGGTTTTGGCAGAGAATGGCAATGCCATGCCAGGGGGAACCTCATTTGGCACTGGGGTGGTCATGTGCTGGGCCAGTAGGAGTGTAGGGTGGGACTGTAGTAACAGGTACTGCAGACTAATAGCATTACATTCAGGTTAGAATTTAAATTTTTTACTTTTATTACTGGATACGTTAGGGGAAAGACCGAAGATGGCCTTACTGCTTGTTATTGGGGTGGGGGAACACAAAGTCTGTTGTAATTCCATGGGTTTTCATGGGTCACTTGTGGCTGGGAGCTGCTGGGTTTATTCCTGGAGCCCATTGCCACAGTGTGGGTGGCACTGGGTAATGGTGCTCCTGAGGGCAGGTCCTGTCCCATCACCCTTGGACAGAGCATCCAGGGCAGACCCAGCCCCAAGGAATAGGCATCTCCTTGGGAATCACAGAATCACAGAATACACCAAGTTGGAAGGGACCCACAAGGATAAATGAGTCCAACCCATAGCCCAGCTGAGGACCATCCCCAAGAGTCACACCATGTGTGCCTGAGAGCCTTGTCAAATGCTCCTTGAACTCTGTCAGGTTTGGTGATGTGACCACTTCCCTGGGGAGCCTGTTCAGTGCCCAACCATCCTCTGGGGGAAGAACCTTTTCCTGATATCCAACCTAAACCTCCCCTGACACAACTTCAGGCCATTCCCTTGGGTTCTGTCACTGGTCCAGAGCAGAGATCAGTGCCTGCCCCTCCTGTTCCACTCACAAAGAAGTTGTACCTGCAATGGGGTCTCCCCCAGTCTCCTCAAGCTGAACACAGCAAGTGCCCTCAGCCTCTTCTCACACACGTTTATTGTTTGGGATGTAACAGTGTTTTCTCCCCTGTCCTGAGGAAGAAGGGCAACGAGGAATCCCTTAGCTCTAAGGCGAGGTTAACTACCACAAGGGCCTGGTGAGGGGAAACCAGGTCAGACACAGCCTGGCATGGCTGGGAAGAACCGTGGGGAGCAGACTGACATCCTCAGGCTGGACCAAAATGGGTCTTTGCACCCACAGACAGGGGTGTGAGAGTCACTGGGTGGGGCAGGTTACGGCCAGCATGTCCTAGGAGTGCCCTCAAAACCAGGACACATGTCTTCCAATTTCATTCCATTTGGAAGAACCCAACCCATGCCCTCTGAGAGCCCTGCACAATGCAAACCAAAGAGCACAAAGGGGAAAGAATTAGGAGATTTGCTTTAAGAGCATACTCTAGAGGTAAAAATGCTAATGCAAGTGTTTGGATAAGACCTCATCTATCCGTCCAAGTGCAGCAACAGCATTTCCCAGCTGATCTGATCAGAGCTGCATAGTTTACCACTACCTCATTACTCCAGACTATGTCTATCAAGCACCTCCATGCTCCAGAGCTATTAATGTCCATTTAAAAAACCAAACATGTTCCCTTAATCTTATCTTCCATAAGAAAAGTGCAACAACGTATTTCTTCAAATTAAATAAAACAATTCAGTAGCAACAAACCCATCAGATATCAGAAATAAATGAAAAAAAAAAAAATAAAAAAGGAACAGAATAAGAACATAGTACAACACAGAGCATTTCACTGGACACTACCCTGAGAGGAAGGATAAGCAAATAAAGAACATATGAAAGGTTTTATTTATGTTTCCCAGTGCACTTCTGGGAGATACTCATGTGACAGGGAGAATGGTCTGGATGCTGTGGCTCACATGCCTGCTCTCAGCAGAGGAAAAGTGAGAGAATAATAACCTGTACTGATGTATAGGCAAGGGACATGAGCTGACAAACAGTGTGATTCATGATCCCTGTGTTAGAGGAGAATGACAAATGATTGATAATATATTTCCACATTGTTTCTGACAGGTGGCTTGTGGAAGGGAAGATCAATCCCAGCTTCTGAAATACGAAAAGACCTCAACACAAGGTAAGAAGGCAGCAGCTAACACATGAATTATGCTCTACAGTGCCTGAGATCGTCTAAGCAGCAGCTATGCTTCCCTTTGGGCATTTTATACAGTAAACGCTCTCTTTTCCAAGGCATTCAGCATGCTCTGCTTTTCCCTGATGCGCCGGTGTGTTCAGGGTATTGAATATCATACCAGAATGGACCTTCAGTAGACTATACATTTTTTAGTAGGGATTTTCAATAATTCACAGGATCAGGCCCTAAATATGCAGGGTATTAGACAAGAAATTTTCCAGTCTCTTTATCATGCAAAGAGACTCTGCTTTCCGTGTAGTAGCAGTGTTTCAATCTCCCAGCCATATAAAATGCCTGGCTAATTGGACTGGTAGAGGAAAGGGGGATTTTCATGTTTGATAAATTAATCAGTGAGCACTTCTGTATGTTTCCCACTAAAAACCTTAATTAGACATAAAATGCCAAAGAATGGGATCCTTTCTTTAGTTTTTAATTGAAGGGATGACTTTTGATCCTCCATTTGTGAGGGGAGAAGAAAGCATTTCAAATGGAAGCAGCACCCCAGCTGTTGCTTAGTGTCAGAGGTTCAGCACTGCTCTTCCACAAATCCCAGGAGCCTATTGATACTTAGCATAAACATGCTAAAAAGATCAAATTGACATTCACATAAACCAGAGTTCACAAAATCACAAAAGCTTTTAATCCAAGGCTCTGTGTAAAAGGATAACTTCTAATTACCAGTCTAGACTAATCATCAATGTTTAGCTTATAAAAATGAAGCTATCAATAAAAAAAGAAAATTTTAAGATATTGGGAGAGGCCAGGCATAAACTGGAAAACCATTTAGTCATTCACTGCATCACTTCTTTCTTGCTCAGTTTTTCAGCATTTCCAGAGCTTTTGTAACCAATGAAGACAAAATCTCTGAGGCTTCATTTGTTACAGATTTCGCACACACACACTCAAAAAGGCAACCAGGGCAAGAACCAGGGCAATCGAGGATATCCTGTAAGAATTCTCTGTAGGTCTTTATTCCTGCCTTGTACTGCTCAGATGGAGATAACACTTAGCTGGACCCTTAGGCAATGTTATAGGGCAGCTGCAAGTCAAGGTGAAATGCCACTTCTATTCTTTCATTAACCCTCCCGGGCCTGTCATTAAATATGGCAGGCTTAGCATTTTTCACTTCAGATGGAAAAACGCTGCCAATTCCAGGAGGCAGAATTTTTTTGATGCCTAAATTGATGAACAAGACAAGGTCAGCAATTTTCAGTTTATTGACAGAACTCTATTTATCTTTAGAATGGTATTTCAGGTGCCCTGGAGCAGAACTGTGACCAAACCAAAAAGGGAGAGTTTATGAGAACCACTGCTATTATACTACCTGAAGTACTGTGAGTGGCTTTTGTTTAACTTACTAAAGCAGGAAGAGATATTTTGTGATTAAATAACATTTTCATAAGAAAAGAAGTTTAATAAATGTGACAGCACAATAGATGGAGAAAAACACAGAGAAGAAGAAGAATAGAGAAAGAGTAGAAACTGCAGCCAACCATCCATTTAAAGTTAAATATAGGTTTTGATGCAAAAGATAAGGTTGGATGATGTCTGAGGTTTGTTTGTTTGCTTAGGGATGATTATCACTTACAGGCTGACTAACTGATATAGATTTCAGTGAGAGAAAAAGAAGTGACCATTTGAAATCTGTCCATCATCATAGCAATTCGCTCTTAACAGTTACTGAAAGCCACAGCTGAGCTCCACTTTTGTTTATAAAACTGAATAACCTCAGTTTAATCACAAAGAAGAATAATAAGTAACCCATATTGCTGCAGGACCAGTTTGTAAGAACTGGATTTTCTCCTTTAATCATTGCTGGAAGGGGTTTGTGCTGAAAGTCCCTGCCTTCAGCCAAAAAAATAGTAATTTTTTTTATTATTTTTTTTTTAAAAATGAAGATTATCTAAAAGTAAGCCAAAAAAAGAAATGAAGAGAAGGTAGTAAATGTTGTTAATATAGACTAGCAAGTCTAATTAAAATCTAGAGACTACTGAATTTAGCTCAGCTTACTAAATCAATGGCAGGCATCTCTGAGCTGGGCAGGGAACATGCAGCCAAAATGTTGTGACTTCACCTCTGCCACTTAGGCTGTTTGGTGAATGAACACTCAAGCTTCATTAAAACTGCTAATGAAACTGCTACCTGCCTAATTTTTACTGCCAGTGAAATAATTTCTACTAAAAGTGAGTGAAGATGGTACCTTTGTCCCCAGAGAAGATGGATTTTAAGGACTCACTATTTTTTTCTTTATATGAACTGTATATATTTTGGGGTAAAATGAGCTGGAATCCTGCAGTATCACCAAGCCAACTTCCTTGGCTGGAGTTTTATGTTTTGGAGAGGTTATACTGCAGGCAACCCACCTTTCCTAATAGAAATGATCTGGTCACTAAGCCCTTGAAGCAGGCAGCATCTCTGCATTCTAATTAAGTCCCAACATTAGGATATCTGGAAAAGAAAACTCTCCTGGGTGCCAGCAAAGAAAGCAACACCAAAAGTATATGGGAAAGTGATTGGGATTGAATCTGTCAAGGCTGAAGCATGCTTCCAGGTCTGCTCCTCTGCTTCTCTCTGTGATCAGCTGCCCTAACTGGGGTTTGAAATGAGTGTGGCTGCAGGTCTTCATCTTCAACAATTGTTTTCAAAGCCACAGAGGACATCTAGAAAGAAGGATATATACCTTGAAGGGTCTGATGAAGTTCTTTAGAATCCAAGCTGCTAAGAGCCAGCAATTTAGAGTTGCACAAAAGCAGACATTTCTTTTTAAAAATGTAGCCACTAACAGATATTAAGCACCCAGGGAATCAGAGAACCTGGCAGGATTGCACTTTTCCCCAGTTTGCCCTTCAAAGACCCCAGCTGGTGCTGAGTAGATGTGCATGCATGGAAAATGCCAGTTGGCAATTTATCTCAGAGACACTTCTGAGTAGGAAAGCATTAGTTTCATCCTGGAACACCAAGGATATTAATGATGCAAACTGAATTTCTGGGTAATCCTTCCAAGTAAAATTCTTGTGCTTCACCAAGACTGGATTTGTGACTAGAAAGTGGCCAAGGGATCAGTACCTGATTTGTGTGGTTTGAGCAGGGGGTAAGAAGGATTTTGTTAATGGTCCCAGAGTTTCTTTATGAGTTTTCTTTATGTCCATGATTCATGTCAATCTTAACTAAAGTCACATTCCATTTACCCTAGAGTACATCTGTAGGCTTAGCAAATCCATGTTTTTTTCATTATATCTTTCACACATGTATTTACCAGCCTGCTCTCATCTGGCTGCAAATTTAACTTGCCACTGCAACTGTTAGCCACCAAGTGACGTTCTCATAGACACCAGAAAACATGGCCAGTGTCCCTCCTACTTCCAGTCCTCTCTTCCTCCTGTGTCAACCTATGGCCCCCATTCCCACTAGCAGTGCCCTTGGGAGGGAATGCAGGAGTTTGATACAGCGGCATCTTTAGACACATGTTCTATCCAGAAGGATAGCAGATGAAAGACACAGTATTTCTCAGTTTTATTGAAGAAGTCAAACCATCAGCCCCCAAATCAGCCACAGACCCACATCTCTCACCTGCACACAATCCCTAGCACCTTCACTCCACCTTCCAGATGTCTTACCCACCTCAGCTCTTCAGGCATTTTGGAGTGGCTCCATGCTGTTCTATGCAAATTGCTTGTGGTATGCAAATCAATGCATTAAATAACTAACATGAAATGACACATACGGAGATGTGCATAACTTGGCAGCTATAAATCTGGAACCGTTCCACTGACGTCAATGGTTTCACTTCTGATAGGCTCCAGCATGGAAGGTGTTGAAATCTGGCCCTGTGATATTTTCAGTCAGCTTCTAAACACAAACTTGTGGCTAGCCGTCGCACAAACTCAGGCATTAATGATTTCAAATGTGCAATTATTATTATTACTAATGTCTTATGATTGTTGTTATTCTTTAGGTTTGTGCAACTAAACATACAACCAAAGTGGGGTTGCAGAGCATACTTAATTTCAACTAGGATGACATTGATGAGCACCTGTGGTTTATCAGATCTTCAGGCAGTTGGAACTTTGGTCCTAATGGCATAATAGTTTCTCTTTTAAAATAGCCAGGGCAGATAATGGAGGATTTATGCCAAAAAAAGGCTTCAGAGGCAGATGTACACCCTAAAGTGTTTCAAATCAATATAGAATGGGGAATGAGCATAGATCAGTTCAGTGTTACTTGCCATGTATTTTTGATCCGGGATTGGGTGCCTGGAAACATATGTACCGTCTTGTGCAACCACCCCCTGACAAGGATCTGCTGTTATTGTGTACAGGGAAAGCAGAACATGGTAAAGGTTAATGCTGCACATGGCAGAGCCACCAGCACTGAGCAGGGCTCTTGTTGCTGACTGCTCCAAGTGCTGTGTAGTCATTTACACATTTGCAAATGTCGTTTTCACATGGCAGAATTTCCACCCACTTTTGCCTGAATGTAAATGACTTAAGGAGATGCCAGGCATTAAGTGTTCTCACAACTGCCCCCAGCATCCCACTGTTCAAAAACGATGCTTCAAAACACTCCTAGAAAATCCCGTAAGACTTTTAAAATAAATCCCTTTGTGTTTCTGAGCCTTCTTGGTCACAAGTGGAGTTAGGATCAGATTTACCAGGATGCTGAACTACAAGACATGTGAAACAATGACAAGGAGATCCAGCAAAGCCTGATAATGGGAGACTTTGGAAGAGTCAAGCTCTGTTCTTGCTGTCTATTTGATCTGTTCAACTTACTTTAAATTCTGTTGTACGCTGCATGTATAAAAAGCTACAGGAGGTTTGTATGAGATGAAGAAGCTTCCAGATTTCTTATTAGTCAACTGAATTAATATCAGATATTGTGCATATAAATATACAAGCAGTCTAAAATGGAGATGACAGTGTCTCTGTATACACAATTTGGCATTTGTCAAATGTGTGCAACATTTGTATCAGTATTTCCTTTCTTTAGGTTGTTTGGTTTTGATTGTTGCTGCCGTTGTTGCTTTGTTGGGTTTTTCTTTTTTTTTTTGTTGACATTATCATCATGATATCTGTGTGTTTGTGTTGCTAGAACTAACTTCTACTTCAACTGACAAGATTAGAAACTCTTATTATAGCCATTACTTAGGGAATGCTTTTCAGTTTGTTTAGGTTTTTCTTTTCTAATCCTAACAGTCTCCCTGCAGACCTAAACTGACATCAATTTACCAGTGTCTTGACATCTTAAAGTTGTTTCTTATAAAATTTGCATTGGTGTCATTTTGTTTCAAACTGATATTGTGACAATGTCTCCCTGGATTTATACTGACAATTTATTTTTATTTTGACATAATGTCATCCCTTTAGCCCTTCACTAGCATCTACCCTAAGTCTGTGGGTTTAAATGAAAAGTTGTTTCTTCCTGTGAACTACTGCAACTAACTGAACTTTCTCAGTAGCTACTTTTCTGACCTCAATATCTAGCTATTGATTGCACTTAGGTTTTTATAGAAATGTCAAAAGTTCCTGCCTAGTGCTTTAGGCAGCTCATCCATATGTACCAAATAAGGAAATTAAACCAAAGCTCCCCCTGAAACTAAAAGGCAATTGCCTTTAAAAAGGGGTTAATACATGTTTTTAACAGAAGCATCAAACAAAAAACTGAGCACTGAGGGTGACATCACCCAGGGAGCTGCTGATCCTTTTTCTTTCCCTGAAGTGGTAGGGGCATTTTTTGGGGATTGAACATTCTGGTTGTTCGCAGGCATTTCCTTGGAAAACACAAAATCCTCAGTATCTGTATATTTAATAGGCTGTTGCTACTTCATTGAAATACCAAAAATTACATTAGGCAAGCTCTGATGGGGACCAGGGTGATGGGAGACTTTGGGAAAATTCCTGTGTGACAGGTATAGGTTTGAATCAGGTCTATTTTTTTAGCTCTTTCATTTTTTAATTCAAAGCAGGATAGTGAACAATGTCACAAATGCCTTGTGACCCTTCTGGAATTAGAGTCATTGTGTGGCATAGTTACAATTCCCAAGGGCACATTTGTAAATTATAAAGCAAATTCCTGCCAGTGATTATTGAGTATTCCTAGGGTTATCCATGATCCTGGCAGAGTGACTTGTATATGTGATTTTGCAAAAGCTATTATTCATCAGAATACATGCATGGTTTAATGAGATATTTGCAGCAATAAAATACTTTCTATGTATAAATGGTATAAATGGTTCACTCCTATACATTATCATACCTTGTAAATCACAGTATGGGTGCAGAGAAAAGGAGCCTTCAGCAGCAAAATTTGTTCATTTTTATTGAATCAGACCATGAATATTGAGTGATGGATATGAAGACTGACTTTCACTGAAGTCTCACCAGCAGTGCCTAGGCAGAAGCCGTACCACTCATGGTTCAGCCAAAATGAAGAATTCAGACTTGAAATTTTCATGTATGTGGAAGATTATTTTTTCTGCCCTACTTCACATAGAAGAGTGAAATCTAATTGTCTAAATGGAGTAGTCTTGCATCATTTGAAAAGTCTTCCAGCTCATGTTCCAAAAGCACCCAGGTGTCCCAGAGGTCCTGTGCGATACCTGTCAAGCTCCTGTAGGTGTTTAGATATGGCAGCAGTAGATCTCTTACCTTCAGGCAATGAGATCAAGACCTAAGTATAAGAATATGAAGAAAAAGACATTTTAACAGCCATGGAAATAAAGAGAGATCTGAGAAGAGGGTGTGTGAGGCTGGTCAGAGAAGTTTATTCTGAAACTCTTCAAACCAAAAATTATGACTTCAAATAAGTTTAACTGACACTTTGAAATTTAGATGGGAATTACTTTGAACTATATCTCCAAAATTCAAAAGGGAACCTAGGGCCTTAAACTACACAGACAGAAACTGAACACAAGACTTGCACAAGATGTGAATAAAACATTAGGTATCTATATGAGCAATGTCAATTCCCACAGATGATTTAGATAAGGAAAAAGCACAGTGTATAAACTTACCAGTGAACTTTCCTCTAAATCCTTAACTGTTTATTACGTATTATTTTTCACCCTTCCAATATTGAAATACACTCCTGCTGTTAGAATTAAATCAGTATATTTCTGTTACCTGTCTAAACACCCAGTCTGCCTTCGACTTCAGCAGAGTTTCATATCTAATTAAACATTGTCTGTCAGATTGGAATGTCTCTGTCAGTAATTCTTGTTAGAAAGGGAAGACCACCACTGGAAATAGCACTCTGTGCATTAAACATGGCAATGAGAACTCATCTTAATCTTGCATTTTAACTCTTCCAAGCACTTCTTATCTGATCTTCAAGCTGGTCTTACTCACTAGACATTTTAGAACTAACTTCTGATTTTGGTGCCTGTCATTGCATTTCTGTTTTTCACGTCTGTCATTCACCCCTGAACTCTAAACACAGTTTGGGGACTTCAGCATATCATGCAGGGTGTCCAAAAATGTACGGCACTTTTTGAAAATATAGATTTTTTTTCAGCTGATGTCGAGCTTTCTATTCATGGGCCATGCATATTAATACTAATGTAATTGCAAAGCAGGTTCTGTAATTCTCTGCATCTTGCTGCAACCTGTATTTGCCAACAGAAATGCTATGAAATTTCTTCTAGAAAAATCAAAGATTAAAAAGATTGGAAAGTGACTCAAAAGGTATGACTGCCTGAAACTTGGTTTTTCACAGCATTGAGAAAATATCACAGCCAGCTTCACCTTGCCAGTGCTGCTGCAGTCCTGTGGGTTCAGAGCTGGGTAACATGGGCCCACAAGGTGTTAATACCCCAGTTCTGGGTTTCACACCTGGGTGAATAGATACAGGTGAGGCTGCTCTTGTTATGCCTCTCACAGAGGTTTATCCAGGTCTAGGGTTTATTATCCTCAAAATGTAAAGCTGTAGAGATTGCAGTTAACTATTAATTAACTATTCTAAACTGAGAGCCTCCCTTGCTGGGAGAAAAGGGCTGACAATGGGTTTGCATATCCTCTCTGTAGAGGATACAGGCCTTTTATAGAAATTCCATGGTGTCCTGTGAAGTGAGACACTTAGAGTTTATGCTGATCCCCATGTTTGGACAAGTTTGACTACAGATTTCTGCTTCACTAGGCGTGAAGGATCAGTCAGCTATTAAACCAAGGGCTGTAATACCACTGACTGTGGAAAGCTGCTTGATGACAGTGGTTTATAATTCTTGGATAAGAACTGAGGTGTTGCTATTCTTCCAGCATGAAGAATCCAGACATGAACAAATACCAGCATGTGTATGCACACTGTTCTTCTGAGGGTCATGTGATAAAAGGAAAAATCAGCTGGAAAAGAAAACAAGATAAAATGAGTTTCTTTAGATGTGCTGACAGGGCTGTGAAGGATATACTGAAATTTTACCTTTTAGTTTCAATATGCCATATTAACAGAGGAAAGTTCACGAGGATCCCTTGAAGACCTAATAATTTTTTACTATTATTTAAAATTCAGTCACATATTTCAGCAACTATTTATTACATTTTTAATGTGCATTTGGTGATTTCAGCATGCTCTTTTTTCTTTGATGTCTGAGTACAATCAGCACCTCTTTCTCAAGGATCTACATATTATAGTTCATAAGTTTTAACTTTGTGAAATTCCTTTTTAAAATGTGAGCAAACATTCCAGATGATGTGGAGGAAAAAGGGAAGTGTAATCTAATTCTACACAAAATATTATTCAGCTTCTCCTTCTCCCATTACTTAAAAACTCTACATCAATTAAGTGTTAAGAAAATATAAATGTCTTGGTCAAGAAGAGCAAAATCAACAGTAATTAATTGCTTCAATATTTCTCACAGCCATTCACCCTCCATAGGAAATTAATTTTCATTCATGCTACAGACAAGATACAGAAGATGGAAGGGGAGAAAATTAATTTGGTTGATGTCATTCTGTAGCTTAATCCTGGTATTAATATCCTTTGTATAGTGACTGGGAATGATATCTGGATTCAAAAGTAATTCTGTGAAATGTGAGGCTTTACAGAATTGATATTGTTCTGGGAATGAAGCTGTTGCAATCTTCCTACCATTTGCAAAAGTCAGTAAAAGCAAAGAATCAAATGAGACCTGAAATTCCTGTCCCTCTCTCTGAAACACACTGCTGTCATCATCTCCCACTCCCTTTTTGCAATGATCAGACAGACTTGCCAAGATAATCACGTCTAGAATTGTCTGTGTTTTGATGGATGAGCCCTTAAAAAAAAAAAAAAAAAAAAAAAAACTTTGAAATATGTCTGAAGGCAAATAAGTGAAAGGCTGTGTCTTTGTGCAGAACTTGCTCTGGGCCCTAGATTAGGGAAAATTTGGACCAGAAGAGCATTTCAGACATATCTGAAGTATCTTTCTACCCAGAGAGGGAATCAGGCAAGAGATAGGTTTGGGTTCCTACCTGCATCCAGTCCAAAGAAGCTTCCTTAGGAAGGGCATTCTCCCACTGCTGGAGGCAGCCCCATGCTGGTCTGACGAACAATCACTGGGGTTTGACCCTGAGAGTGAAAGAATTCACCTGCAGCAACGCCAAGCTGGCACAGTGCTGGCTGCTGACGTGTGGCTGGGGCAGCCCAAATTCCAGAGGAGACATGTGCCTTCAGTCTTAGCATCTAGGAATTTTAAATGCCCCACCACCAAGATCACCAGAAGTTTTGTACTGTGAATTTGATGGAAACTGATGGAGCATTTTTTTTTCTTGACTCTGAAGAGAACCTAAATTCTGACTGGAGTCTGGTTTCACTTCCATTTATTCTAAAGGCTAGTGTTTGAAGGGTAACTCTAAAGGGACTTCACCTGTGTTTGCTGAAGAGATTGGTATGTCTGCTTCTGACATTCTGATTTAAAAAATCATCTTTGAACCCAGTGTATCTATTTCTGTGTTTCTTTTATGGAACATTATGAAGAATAATTGTTTAGTGAAAAGCATTTTCATTTACATTATTGTATGTTATTTGACCTTCCTCAAGAGCACTGGGACACCTCCAAGCACACCACTCAGCTTTGAATATTGGCACTTGTGAGCTTGTTCTTACACCTTAGTAAGATGATTAATGTACCTTGGAAATTATCTAATGGCTTGATACACTTTCTATGCAGCTTCTTGTAGGAGAAAAACAGGATAATGTGAGGTGCAATTTATGGGTATGAAATAAAGGAGTTGAAATAGAGAAACTAATTCAGAAGTATTGACAGGATATCTGTAGTGCTGGAGAACTACAAAGCAAAATTTAAAAGCATGTGTGAGATACGAAGATGTCCCAAATAGATGGAGACACCTTGTTGAGATGGACATTTTTTCTTTAGAGACTGTTTGCAGGAACATGGAGGGATTTATGTAGTCAAAATATTGATGTCAAACTTTGGCTTTTGTTAGAAGATGTAAAGTAATGGATATATATGGCACCAAAATATCCTAAACTGATGGACCACCTAGAAGGAATTGATAGGCCAAATATTTGGTCTATCATTCCTCCTTTTTGGACGCTGGACTTATTTGTAGAATAGAAGGATGTTAACTGGCCCACACTCTGATTAACAGTGTGAGAGAATGGCTAGAAAGCTGTTAACAGAATAGGAGAGTGTTTATTTCATTTTTATGTTGAGGCTCACAATCTCAATGGCATTCTTTATTGACAGTTATTAATTTGAGTGGCTCTAATTCTTTATGTTTATAATGGTAATATTAAAACATCTGTTCTAAGTAATAGCAAATTTCTGTGATTCATTTTTTTAATATTAGGACTTGACAGATACTGCTTATCTCCACACTCTGGATGTCCTTGATGTAACTTCAAAGTACAACTTAAGTGCAACATTAATGTAAAAAATACTCCAACAAGCAACTTGAATCTCAAATTTCTCAGGTGCTCAAAAATTTTTCCACTCCTGTAATTACAACTCCTGTCCTCATTTTCAAAAGCCTAATAGACAAATGAACTTTTGCTAAGTGCCCCAAATCATCACTTGTTTGAATGAAGGTGTTACTGATGGGTCAGTCTTTTCACACAAAAAGTAGACTAATATTTCTTGAATTCTCCAATTGATTTCAGCTGTGTCAACATACAATGACTGTCACTGAAAATTTGTCATTAATCATAGAATTTCCAACTCTCTCTACATTGATACAAAAATAATATCTTGCAGGAATGTTCATATCACTGTCAGTTTATCAAAGAACAACCTCCAGTTGAAAAGCCATGAAATGTTATTAACCTATATTCTAGATAAAAATTAAAAGTAATGTGTCATCTGGAAGGCAGAATACGTTACACTCTAAGAGTATCATCAAGAAGGCGTATGAAAATCCACCCCCAAAAACAGTGCAGTGAACAGGCTTATTCAGCTGATCTCTAAGTATTGTGAGTCTCTTTTATTATTGCCATTATTATTATAGCACATTGGGTATTTTCTCTTCCATTTGACAAAAAATAAAAAATAATAATCAGTTTCTTTTTATTGGCTTGAGACTATCTAGGGGCAACACAGAGGATCATTTATAAGGAAAATCTACTAAGAAGTGCAGACTATTTTGGCAAGGTTAAATTATGAAAGCAATTCTACCAAACAAAATTTATGAGTCACAAACATGCTGCTACTGAATTAAAAAACCCAAAAAACCAACCAGAACCAAAAAAACCTACATCCCTTCCGAGATTTAGAGAATCAACTGTTTACTGCAGTCAGACTTCAAGACCTTCTGAGTTAACAACTACTCTGCCATTGTTCACACATAGCCTAGAACTCCAATCACTCCCTTAGTTTGGAGAGAGACTGTTTACAAGAGAATGTCGTGACAGGAAAAGGGGGATGGCTTCAGACTGAAAGGGAGTAGGTTTAGATTAGTTATTAAGAAGCAATTCTTCACTGTGAGGGTGGTGAGGGACTGGAACAGGTTGCCCATAGAAATTGTGGAAGTTCTCAAGGCCAGGTTGGATGGGGCTTTGAGCAACCTCCTCTAGTGAAAGGTGTCCCTGCCCATGACAGTGGAGTTGGAATAGATGATGCTTAAGATCCCTTCCAACCCAAATCATTCTTTGATTCTCTGATTCTATGAGATATTTTGGAACGAGAAAGGGAATGCAGTTTTCCTCTGGCCCTAGCTGAAACTGTTGCATCCCTTTTGGGGAGGAAGGTTGTAAACTGGGGAGAAAATAGTTTTTATTTTTATAGTAGATGCTGACATCAGGTTGTTCTAGAAATCATAAAGGTGTTAAAAAGAAAAAACTCTGACCTCTGCTACATGTTCTAGCACTTTTATGGATTTCATCAGCCTTCCTTTACCACAGCAAGTCAATCTCTGTGTACAAAGTACTAATTCATGTCAATGAACAATGTTAGATGTAAAAAGTCAGTGAACTCAGTTAAGAAATTTGCACTGTTCCAAAGAAATTATTTTTTTTGTATTGCACCTGACTTTCAAGTGTTCTGCACAATGTGTTCAAATCTACTTGTTTCCTTTCCCGTCTCTGTGTCCAATTAGGTCACAATACCACTAGATCATGCTCTAGGTTTCCCAGTTACAAATGCAGGTCTCTGGGTCCCACCAGCTAACAAAAAATCAAGAAATTATACTTTTTTTTTTTTTTCCTGAGGATTTTGTCCTTAGTGTAGTTAAAGGAAACCAGACACAGCTATCATCTGCTTTACAATATGTAAATATGCTGTGTTATAGTGAACATAACAGGAAGAAATTACTCATCAAGAATTTCCTCAGCAAGCATGTAATTAGAAATGGATTCCAAATCAAAACACAGCCAGAAACTGCAGAAATCCACATCTAGAAGTAAACAGCTTACAACTGCTTTAGGATAAATATTCTATGCAGGAATTTAAAGAAATGAGAAAAAAAGGGTGAGAAACACTGTGCACTGTACTTGTGGCTATATAGACTGTAGCTAAGCTGATCTTATGACACTTAAAGAATTTGTTTGTGTTTAAAGATAAGTATTTGAAAGAAGAATTGATCTTCACTGATATTCTCTGTGAAGCTCTGACCCCTGCTTTCATCAGCAAGCCTTTCTGGCAGGCAACTGAGAGTCAAAAGAAAGTCTTGCTGTGAGATCTACCAAATTCACTGGGACTCTAACTCATCCTGTCTTATGTTGGGAGTTTAACCACAGCAACTTTACAAGGAGTGCAGCCCCTCTACACTCCCTAGAAGATCTACAGAAAGTTATAGAGTCAGGCCAGGCATCTGAAAAAACTCTTCTGCTCCCTAAACACAACAAATGTCTCTGTTTGACTATGAAGGTGTACAAACGTAAACAAATCCCAAAATTTTCTCAAACCAGGGCAAAGGCTCAAACCAGGAGACTGTGGTTTAGTTCTAGGTCAGGGTGAAGATTCTGGTGAGTATTTAGCACTGTAAAATAACATTTCCTATTGACATATCCTCTCTCCTTATTCTCTTCCCTGAGCATGGTGTCCATTAAAAAGACGTGGGTAGATTCTGATGGCTGCAAAGAACGGGTTGTGCTGCAACAAAGCCTTTTAAGTCTATAATTAACCCAAACTGCATCTTCAGCTTATTGAATTGAGCTCTGTGGAAGGATCCTGCTCTGTAGAACAGATCACACACGTCTATGAAGGCTTTTCAGACAGTCCAAAACCATTCATAACTATACTTCCTTAAGCTCCACCCACTGAATTACTGAGAAGCTCTTGACATCTGACAAAAAACTTTCCCATCTCAGATTTGTGAGTCTCAGGTATCTCCATCCTGATTTGTGGAAGAAAATGATGAGCATCTAATGTCACTCCAAACCTACGCCTCAGCCTGAGGGATATAATTTCCCATCTTCCATCAAAAATATTACAATCTACTGAACACTGAAGTAACTTATCCTGGATTTATTTGCTGTAGTACAGTGTCGAGCAGTGTGTTAAATCCACTACTTGTTAGAATACCCATGGGGAGCTCATGGAAGGCCAACTTTAAGCCTTTCTCAGAAGCGAAAGTAGAAGTAGTAATGCAGACATGGCTTTGTCTGGATAGGCAAGAGCATGGAATTATTTAAGCCGTGCTAATGATATTGGATAATGGAATTCTTTTGTCAACAGATTAAAGATTTTATTAGAGGACTTTCAAATTCTGTTGCAACATCTGCTATTGTCAAGCATAAAATACTGCTCCTCACCTGAGAAACATAATCAGAATCCAGAATAATGTATCAAAACAGCTTGACATCTTCCCACTCGGCTGAAACTGCATTTCCAATTCTATGCTGCTCAGTTTCAGTTTACTACTAGCACCAATTCTTTCTCTAGCTCTAAACAGCAGCCAGGTGAAATGGACAAGTAGCAATGACTTTAGACTCATAAATATGGAAAGGACAAACTCTTCTCATTGCTCACTCCATATGAACTTAAAACCATTAACAAAATTTTACCTGATGGACATTTGCAATGTGCCTCTTTCATTCATTTCTCAGAAAGAAAAGTGAGTAGTGGAGTGCTATTTTGGGGGTTTTCTAGTTTTCTTGCTTGACCATGATGTCACATATCAGGTCATCTTGAATACTCTCACAGATGGGAAAGAGGTTTATGAAATGTGGGATGGGATCTCTCTGGAGTAGATTAAATGACCCATTCATTCAATTGTGTTCTAAGCAGCTGAACTCAAGGTAAATGGCATTAGGATTTGAAGTCTGAAATCTCCACCAGAGTGATGGGACAGTGGAGTGCTCTGTAGGTACTGATTCCTGCCCCCTCATCTGGACAGAGGTCTCCTAGGATTTTCTCATAGGTGCATAGATTGTCTTTTTACCATCTCTTGTGGAGATCCTGACAAGTTGGGTGTTTTTTGTCTCTTACTTCACCTCTCTTTTGAGGATCTTCATATTCCACCACAGAGGCAATAAACAGAACAACAGAAAAAACAAGAACTAGGCTCTTGCTCTACTTTGCTCCTTTGAAAATTTTAGCTTGGTTTCTACTTCCTTTCCTGTGTATTTTTTCATTGCAGTTACATTACTGCCATTTTTCTTCTTTCTCACCCCAAACAGCTGTCTCTCTGGGATCATTTATCCTACAGGCAGCTGTCTTACTAGGAGCACAAATTATACCAGGATCTCTCAATAGCTAAACAAAAGCCTTCGTGATTCTACATTTGCTTTATTTTGTTGTTGTTGCTTTTAGATATTGCAACTTTCTCTCTCCACCCCTTGCCCCCTCCCTCTTTTCATGGAGCCCTAACACCCACCCGCAATTACCCACAAGACATTAACATGGGCCCAAAGTTACCTAATTCACATTGCTAAGTTATAATAGGCTACTACAGCCCTAAGACAAGGTTCCCAGGTTTGGCATGGAACATCTATTGTTAAGCAAATACATCCAGAAGTGTGTTGGACATAAATTTTTAAGGACAAGTTTAAAAAGAAAATGAAATGTTAGTGGGTCTGACATCTCTGAAATGCTTACCAGGTGTTGAGGAGCTGGGAAAGAAACAGAGTTCCAAGTTTTGTAGATGAGAGATGAAACTGCTGCTATGCGCTGCCTTTAGCTGCTGATTTGCTTCCCCTTAGACAACAGGAATTTGGGTTATTCAAAAGCTCTGTTGGTCAGGTGATAAAGCTTTGACACTTGTGCCCAAGAATTTTTTGCATCTCAGAATTTCAGTCTCCAGAATGCTGCATCCATGAGGTTCCTTCTAGTTCAATTTTCAGTAATAGTATGCTTGCTTCCTTAAATTATCAGGAGAAGTCAGAGAAAATTAGTAAGGTAACACTGATATTCTTTTAATAATAAAATAATCTTGGAAAAAAAGTTATTTATTTTTTCCTTCTCTTTTTCTTTCTTCTTCTTTTTCTCTTTCTTCATATTTTTCTTTTTTTTCCTTAGGATATTTTTGCCAGCATGAATAACAGTATTTGGAGAGAAAGTAAGAGGATATCCTGTATATGTCTATATGTACCTGTGTACACAACTGCAGTTTTAGTGGTCTTCCAGGTGTCAACATTCTCCCCCACTCTGGTCAGCACAGTATTGCTTATTACTAACATTGTACATGGACTAGTAGTTTCCTCACTGAGGATTCGTCCA
Source organism: Xenops minutus (assembly GCA_035221455.1). Lineage (NCBI taxonomy): Eukaryota > Metazoa > Chordata > Aves > Passeriformes > Furnariidae > Xenops > Xenops minutus. Next base: position 144,267,666 of record JAWWEE010000074.1, on the reverse strand, counting down.
ATGCATGGGATTGAGGCCAAGTTTCTCCAATTATAAGAGTGCCATTAAGTTTGGATAATGTGAGATTTAAACTTAAGAGAATTTCCAGGGAAATCATAATTAGGTGCAGAGACATTACATGAGTTTAATGACTGAGATTTAATTTCAATTTTCAGGATTATTAAATGAGAATCCTTATTTGTCTTTTTTTTTTTCCTTAATTGATGGAAAATTTATTTTCAAGCAATTAAGGCAGAGATTCTTTTCAATTCCTAAGTATCTGTGAGCTATATACTATTGTTCTCTACCTTGCCTTCAAAACTATGTCCTGCTAATTTCTTTGGGCTCTTTCTGGTAACATGATAATGCCTGCATGTCTTTTTATACAGAAAGAGCAATATTCAGTTTAGGTATTCTGTAGGAAATTAGTTACTCACGACTTAGGACTGAGCATTTCACAAATACTGATAGATTAGAAAGATAGTCTGCCACAAAACCATCGAGAAAGAAGAAAATTGTGAAATAGCATCATTCTGTGTGTGTTTGAAAAAATGGCTTGCTGAGATGTTCTGCTATGGTGTTTTATGGATTCTGAGTTACACAATCTCAACAAATGAAATTCATTTCATTTGACTGCAGCCATGTACACGTGATGTACTCATCCAAAAGTAATCATCTTCACTCTCAAGGGAAGAGTGACATCTCCAAGTAAGGGAAATTGATCCCTTTCAATGCAAATTGCTTTTTGCATTTCACATCTTGATGGCAGAGGAATGTTTCTATGTGCCAAACCTGCACACTAACTGGGTGCTAAGGTGTGATATCCAGTGGGTTGGCACATCCACACAGGAATTCAGCTATTGGTTTCCCTGTTTGGCACCATCTAAGGAAATCCATCCTTCTCCTTCCCAGATCTTTCCATCCCAATGTATTAAAAATGTGAGAGCTAGTGCATTAATTTGGTTTTTATTCTCCTGAAGCACTGGTCTAATCAAACATGAATGCTGATTAGTAACCAAGAATACAGCATAGAAGATAGCACCAATGCCTAAAGACTTAAACCTCACAAGAAACTATTTTAGTAAGTAGAGATTGTTTTACCCTTATTTTTCAGAGCTGGATCACGCCTACAATGTGATTTTCTCTCTGTAACTCTCTAGTCTCATTTCTTTATTCCACAACACCAAAGTACTTACTTTCCCATTTGCTCTTGCTTTCCAAAAAACACCACCAAATCTGCCCTGGGAGCCCACAGCAGATGCAACTCTTTGGCCAAAATATCCAGAAATAACACCAAGCCTCCTGATTCTGAGACAGAGAGGCTGTGACCAAACAGAGAAAAACTTTACTGTGCAACAACACCAGCATTTTTTTTTTCCTCAGTAAAAGTGAAGAGGTAATGTTGCCTTTTAGTAGAAAAAGTGTCAAGGAACAAGAAGTTCTTAAGATAATTTACAGCCAAAAAAATGTCAACTGAAATACACCATAATAAGTACTATTTTTAGGACTGAGCTAGTATCCCCTTGGTATTTGGGATCTATCAAAACTGGAAAAGATGAAGGTAAGCAAAACAGTGAGGTTTTAGATCAATAAAATATGGTACAGCAAAAGAAATTCTGGTGGTTTTTTTTTTGTTGTTGTTTTTTTTTTTTTAAATAATGAATTGAATGGTTTAGAGGATTAGTAGAAGGAAATACACTTCACATCTAAATGACCAGTTCCACCGTGAAAAGACAAGCTGGCCTACACTGGATGAGTGTTTATATCCATAACCTCTCTGGTCAATCATGCAACCAATGTGAGTAAAAAAAATTAAATAAAAAAATTAATAAATCCCTTGAGGCTGTTTAAAAAGGAAAAATGATTATTCAGTGAAATATTCATGAATGTGTCTCCTGTGGAAGCTCAGACTCAAACTATTTTGAGTTTCCAGCTTCAGATGACACACAGCTGCTTGGCTGTGTCCTTGACTCATGCATTCTGTGTCTCAGGTCCCCTTTCTTCTTTAGAAGTTTTGAAACAGCAATACACCAGTGTGACATTTCAGAGTCAAAATATTTTCAAGTTTTCATCAAGTGTGCAAAACCTGCCACAGGAAAATCTAATTATTATTGTTATTATTTAAAATATATTCATTATTTTTTTCCCGAGCGAAAGAACATTTTTTCAGGCAATTGAATCGTGTCAATCTGGAAGTCAGACAGAAAGTATGTTATGGGTCCTGAATCTCCATGTAGACCTCCCTGTTCACATGGCCACAAAGTGAAAAAGTAAACTTTGATGAACTGCAAGTGGTATTTGAATAAATAAAGGAATTCAGGGAACTTTCTGCCTCAAAAGCAACGCAGAAAATATTTGGAATAAATAGTTATCTGCTGCTCTTTTCAAGCAAGATAGTGACAAACAGTGAGTCTAACACATCTTGTCTTCTATTTACAGAATTCCCAAGGTTAAGGGAGCAAATGACAAACATGATTGTTGTGTGCTGTCACTTTCATTTCAGTGTGCTCTTCTGAGCAATACCTTGCTTCTGTTTTATTCCCACCTTCAGCTCAATTAGATGTATCTTTCTGAGGCCAAACTTCTTTGCACAAACATACTTTCTTCCCGTAACTGCCTTTTAAACAGGCAGCTACCTGAGTATTTCCTAAAAAATCAACTTTCTGAGAATCTGCTGTGTATTGGTACAAGCTCCTTAGACTTCTATGAGGTCTTCTTTTACAGACACAGACCTTCGTCATTTATCACCACTATTTTTAAGCACCTTGGACTGAGACCTGGTATCTCAGTTGCAAGGTAGGAAGGAGAGTCCTCACTTGTATTCACTATTGGCCTCAATTTTTTTTGTCTGTTTTATTGTTTTCTTTAGAAAGAACAAGTAGTTTCTAAGTTTAACTAGATTTTTCTCTTATCTGCTCTTCTTTTAGGCTTGTGTGGCTTATTCGAAAAATAAGTCTTCCCCCTTAATTAGGAACAATCTGTAATAGTGGTATTAATACTGTTTAAGAGTTCCAATGATGGATCACTGCATCATTTTATTTCATCTTGAAATATGTCTAGAAATATGTTCATAGGTAGAAATAAGAGCTCTGCCCAGGAAGATTCCCAGTTGGATTATAAGGTAAGAAACAGATGGATTTGCAAAGGAGAACACAAGGCGATAATTGCAGTTACAATTCCAACTGTCTTTTTTCAAATTCCTTTTAAATATAATCTAACTGATCTGTACTTTTCTGTTATATTTAGCACCAATTTTGTCTACCACTGGTGAAAGATTTTAGACTCCATCATGCAGATCATCAGCTGATGTAGATTAGTTGATGTGCATTAACTCCATATATATATTCTTCCTGCACTTGGGTCACAACAGCCCCCTGCAGTGCTACACATTGGGCTGCTGGTTGACAGCAGCTGAACATGAGCCAGAAGTGCCCAGGTGGGCAAGAACGCCAATGACATCCCAGACTGTATCAGCAATAGCGTGGCCAGCAGGACCAGGGCCGGGATTGTCCCTCTATGCTGGGCACTGGTGAGACCACACCTTGAACTGTATGCCCAGTTTTGGGCCCCTCGCTTCAAAAAGGACATTGAGGTGCTGGAGCGTGCCCAGAGAAGGGCAACAGAGCTGGAGAAGCGTCTGGAGCCCAAGTCTGATGAAGAGAAGCTGAGGGAACTGGGGTTGTTTAGCCTGGAGCAAAGGTGGCTCAGGTAAGACCTTCTCACTCTGCACAACTACCTGAAAGGAGGTTGTAGCCAGGTGGGGATTGTTCTCTTCTCCCAGTAACAAGTAGCAGGACAAGCAGACACAGCTTCAAGTAGCACCAAGGAGGTTTAGATTGGGTATTAGGAAAAACTTCTTCACTGAAGTGAAGGCTGCCCAGGGTTGTGTTTGAGTCACCATTTCTGGTGGTATTTAAAAGATGTGTAGATGTGGTGCACAGGGACATGGTTTCATGGTGGATTTAGCAGCACAGGATTAACAATTCAACCTGATGATCTTAGAGGTATTTTCCAACCAAGTGATTCTATGGATGTCTGATTCTGCATTGATGAAATTTACCAGTTTACTCTCTGAAAATCTGCACCTTTGATTTTTATTGAGATTTTGTGATATAGATTGCCAGAGTCTGTGACTTATCTTTTTCAGTTATCATGTAAAATCAGCTAAAAAAAAAGTCAAGCTATTCCAGGAAACATGAATTTTTAACATAGAGTCTAAGACGTAGTCGCATGCTCACAGACTCCTACAGCAGCAGTTTGCTGGCACTGTTCTCCTCTTCATTATTGTGCCCTCAGACATAGCAGCTGAATATTTGTGGTTCTTATTCTTTAGAGCAAAGTAAAACAGACCCATTCTCCTGTTTGCAGAGGTGTCTTAGACTGGAACTATCGTTGTTGATTTCCATGAGTCTGGTTTAGTTTACACTTAAATTAATTTGGAGAGCTCAAGCAAGCATTTCTTTGTGTTAGCTGTGAGAATGTGACAAAAATCAGAGGATCCTCAGCTCCAGGAACTATTACAGATGTTCCAAGGAGAAAAAAAAATAAAAAGTAATTATGCATTTAGGAAAGGTATGATGATTATGTTTGCACAGTGAAGAACACACATAAAAAGGACAACACCTAAGTGTCATGTAAATGCAAATGTGAAGATGTAACCAACTTTTTAGTACTGCAAGGAGGGAATGAACCTGGAGAAGTGCAGCAGACCAATGTGCCTTGCCCTGTAAAAAAGAACTTCATAACTATTTGCCCTGGTGGGTCACAGTGGAAAATTTCATGGAAAAATCTTTGTTAAAAAAGATTTTCAGTGGAACCAACTAATACTGCCAACATTATATGTTCTAATGAAAGTTAAGCAAGCTATTGAAACTAAAACCTGATCTCTGAAAATTTTTTAGTTGAATAGTTCAGGGATTCAGACTTGGAGCTGCCCGTCTGTTTTGTCATATCATCAAATTAACATCCTTTCATCACATGCACAGTTTATCTGCTTCATCGGATCAGTTTGTTTCCCATTTGTTTTATAAAGTTCACAGTAGGTTTGTTTTGGGGTTTTTTGTTTTTGTTTTTTTTTTGTTTGGTTTGGTTTGGTTTGGTTTGGTTTGGTTTTTTCTTTTTAGTGAAGCTAATTTATTTGCTCTTTTACAATCACTTGCAACTCTCAGATTTTGGACAAGAGGTGTTTTCTTCAGTTTTTGATGATTATATGATGACTTCATTTTAGGCCATCACAAGTATAGTCAAAAGACATTTTACCCCTATTATTTGCAATTACATATATTCTTACCATAGCAGTGTGGGAGTTTCCTTTTTTGTTTGCATGAATATTGAGACCTGAGTTGGTTGCCTGTTCAGAGGTGTCAAGTGTTATTTGCAACACCCACGGACAGCTGAGACATCTTCATGGGGCTGGTTGCACAGAACCTGTAGGATGGCAGTGCTGGCCTGGACCAGCATCTGGAAATGCAGCACAATTACAAATTAAACGGCCACCCAAACATTCAGGGCATGGTTATCCTTCCCTTACCAGGTGAGATTCATTTTAAGAATCCTAGTTATAAGCATTTACAAATAGATGTTTACTTTTGCTGTCTAAAATTCCATTGCAATTGGTCAAAATTTAAGACACACTTCAGTTGCTTGAAATGTCATCTCCAATGGGACAGGGCAATTAGTCCACCCTGCTTTCCACCAGCTGCCCTGCCCAAGAGTCATATACTCCTTGAAGTTCTATTTCATACATTTTTGCATAGTCCTGAGTACCTCTGAGTGTCCCAGGTGCCACCAGATACCTGTCTATAGGCATCCACTTGCATGGCTAATCTGGTCAGCACAGTCAGTGGAGCCTAGAGAACATTTCAGCTGCTCAGCCAATCTACTTTAGGGTAAGCTAATATGATCTCCCCTTCTGCTTATAATGGCAATATCCAGACACTCTCAGGTAGGTATGTATGTGTTTGAGATAGCATAGACATGTAGAGCTGGCAGGTACAACATAAGGACCTGTGACATGGGCTGTTCTGGATCTGCAGTCAGAGAACAGGCATGACACCCCTCTGCATCTCAGCTGGAAATAGGTGTCTGTGTTTGGGTGACTGAGCAGGGCCCAGAGACCACCATCAATTACAGTGAGAACCCAGTGGACATTAAGAAGCAGAACTCTAATGCAGTTGTCTTAAATTGGGTCCCAACCCCAACCACTGTGTTCGGAAACAAGAATAAAATTGCAAACACTATATAAGGTATATTAGGTAAAAGACAATGTGCAAGGTTCTCTGCTCTTGTCCAATGTATTCTCCCTCTGATAACAGCCATAACTGTTTTATTCAATAAGACCAGTTGTGGTGGGCTGACCCCAGCAAGCAGCCAAATACTGATCCTGCCTTTCCCTCACTCCTCTCTCAGAAGGGATCAGGGATGGAGGAAATAAAGTATCCAGGGGGGTTTTACGCAATTGTAGTTCAATATAACAGAATTTTTCACAAAAATTTAGACTTCAGTCCTACATCAGTACCGCTGGAAGCCAAGTCATTATTGGATTGTCTAAGCACATTATGATATGGCAAACAGACTGTCTGGATGATAAAACCACAATAAACTTCAGCATAACTAAAATAAGACTTAACTAGAAACTCTAATGAGATGAAAAACTGGAGCTTTTTACCATATCAACGACTTCCCTAAAGCTTGTGGAAAAAGATATTTCACTGTGGATTTACAAAGTATAGTCATCTTTTTCCATTGAGTACTGATGAACTTGCCTCTTGTCAGCTAAATCAAGAAAACTATTTCTTCTTTTAATGTTAGAGGGGCAGTTTAAATTTCCTTGTTAATGCAAAGCAGGCTACTCGTTCAAAAGTTGCTGATTGACCAAGTATCATATGACGCTTTAGAAACTGGGGAAATTAAAATTGGATTACCCAGCACGCTCTTTGGAGTTGTGCTTTTCTGGCACAAGACTCCTGTTAATATTTCTCTTCTAATGTGCCTTCTATGCCAGGAGTGCTAAAAAGACAAGACCAAAAGGGGAAAAAACACCAACCAACCACAACAACAATAACAACAACAACAACACCACACCAGAAAATGAGTTTATATTGGATTTGGGTAACTGACAGTGATCACTATCAAATCACAGCTTAGATAATGCATTGTTCAGCAGAATAGACACTCGACTGAGATGTTCAGAGCATTTATGTACACAGCCTAAAATCTCCTGCCTCTTTCTCAGTCTCCCTGTTTGTATGGAATACAGATGCACACACTGAAACCATTATTTAAAGACAAAACCAAGAGCAATAATCCAAAGCACCCCTGTGAAGGTATGTGAACTGCTGGGTTCATATCTACTTCAGGACAGCTCCCTGAAAGGGAAACTTCATCTTTAAACATCCTGTGATATTGACCATTTACCTATTCATGGGAGGGAGGTAGGGGAATCTGATAAAAAAGAAGGAACATCTAGCATTGAGACCTTCCCTCACATACTCCTTTATAATTGCTAAATTGCCTATTTTTATAGCAGTCTTAGCACAGTTCTAAGCCTCAATTCAGCATTCCAGTAACTGCCAGCTCCAACAGTGCACTGCTGGCACTGGCCATGACAGGAGAGGAATTTGCTCGCTGACTATGCAAGATGGGCAGATGTTGGGTGAGAGATGGAGTAGTGACTTGCCAGAGTCAAACAAACACAGGGCTCCACGCAGTGCCCTGCCAACTTTCCCTGCAGGATCCTGCCTGCTAAGCTCATTAAAGTTCACAGCAGAATTTGGAATCTAAATTGAATAGGCTTAGTAACACAGAAGTACATTAATTTACTATGAAAACTCTATTAAATGTAGGAATAGCAACACCAAAGTTTATTAATCGTGGCATGACTGTATAGGAACAATAGCAATTTAGTAACTGGGAAAGAAGTGAGCCAAAAAAATCTCATAATTAAGGTAAACAGAGCCAAGAGGAACGCTATAAACTAAATTTTTTCTGTCTCATGCATTAATCAGAAATTATGAAGGAACTCCACATCCATGGGGAACTGGCAGTCACATATCAATGATATTTGATAAAAATGCAATGTAACATCAGTAATAATACTGCTGCTACTACTCTGGGTGACAGTAACAGGTAGCCCTTACATCTAAAATCCATCCCTCATGTCAATGGATGCAGGTCTACCAGTGCCAATGAATTGTGGGTGGCATGGATTTGCCCATTTCATTTCAATATGCTGGAAAGGACATATTTTTCCTTATGAAAACTAACAGATATTAACATGACTATAAGAGTAGTGTTGGTTGTTTAGTATCCTGGTACTTTCTCCTTCTTTTTACAGAAATAAAGACAGAAAGAAAAAGAAGATGTTTGGCTTTTGTCCAACACATACTGACAATCCAGCCAGTAATTGTTTATGCCCAAATGGCTCTCAACCTGAACAGACTTACAGTGCCCACTTGTATGCATCAAATGCCAAAATCAGAGGAAGGAAACGCCCTCAACTACCTGTTTATTTTGTAAAACAGTGTCAATCCACTCCCTGCTAAACGTTCATCTTGTAGTGAAGATTCGGGTATATAATTTAATATTGTACACCAATTTTTATTCAAGACTGATATTTGAGAGGGAAAAAAATTAAAATAAAATTCTTAAGAACAACTTGACAATAAATTGACATTTAAATTAATTGACTTTTTTTAGCTCCTACTGTAAAAGTTGTGATGGTAATCATTTGTCTTGTCCTATCTCTTTCCTTCTGATTTTGCTTGTGAAAAGGCAGAAATGGATTATTTAATTTGCTAACTTTTAAGACATTCAGAAGCAATTTACACACTGAAGGTGTCTATTAAGAAACAGTCTATTACATTTTTGCAATGAATGTATCCTGATAAGACTGCAAGATGCAGCCACTCATGTGAAAGCAGAGTAAGGAAAGTGTCAGAGACAGCAGAGTCTAAAGAAACTGATTAGCAGTGAAAACCTAAACATTGGTAAGGGTACAATTAAATTCTAACTAGCAAATTTTTCAAATTGATAATAATAAGAAAGGGACATGTAATTTCTTCAAAATAGTACCAAAAAAGTGACATTCTGAGTAGTTACAAATGAGAGTGAATTTTAACCATTAGTCTTAATGATAATTACATCATATTTATAATTTGGGTATTCTAATGTATATAAATATTTTTGGGATTTTAGGTTTATAGTTAAACTGGGTTTTTTTCATATAATGATGTGACCATGAGGATGTGATTACTTTTTTATGCATAAGCAAAATATATTATATCATTGGCAAAAGCTAAGCCATATAGAGTACAGGATGAGTCCCTTCTTTAAGTGCTCATGCAACATCTAAAAAAACATACACAGGTGTGTGTTCTCTGGGTTGCAGATGACCAAGGCACTATTTCAATGAGACTGAATGACATAAGACAATAAGACATCACATGTTGTTGAGCAGAGGTTCCTCAAGGAAAAACAAACAACAACAACGACAAAACAAAACAAAACAAAACAAAAAAAAACAACCACTCAAACAAACAAAAAATAACAAACCAAACCAAATAAACTCAGATTGACAGAGTTCCCCTTCCATGTCAGGGCAGATTTCAAGGAGAAAGATCTCCAAATTTCCATTCAGACAGAAAGGATTGAGATCTAGTCTGTCCACTACTCCACCTACTGCTCCTCTGAAACCACAGTGAGTGGAGGCTGTTGGAGGTGAATTATGTCCACGTTCTTCAATCAAAACTGTTGAAAGATGAAGAACTCCAGGTGTGTGGCTGTGAACTCCACTGGAGTGTTGGACTCATCCTGTCTGAAGTGCTGCTCAGTGCTTCCCAGAAACAGTTCTGCGGGGAGCCAGGTACACATGGAAATCAGTGCAATAAGGAAGGAATGTTAAGTCATGGAAACTGTAGAAGACTGGAATTGCCTGTTTTGGTAAGGAGGTAAGGGAGGCACAACAAATATTTAGAACCAATATGAGAATTAAAATTGGAGGAAATAATACTACTGGAAATAAAAGAAAATGCATTCCTAATTGGACTATGAAACTCACAGCCATAGAATACTATAGAAGCAAGAGCATATTAGGGTTCACAAAGATAAAGGATATTTCAGTGATCATCAGAATAACCCCATTGCTAATTGTTAAGTTCATGAATATTTTATGCAGCTTGATAACTACTCATTCTGTAATGGATTATTGTTAGCAAATATTTGCCTTTCAAAATGTCTGACGTCTCCTGGTTTTTTTGCTGGAAGTGAGCAAGACCATTGGTAAACATACACATTTTCAGTAAAGACTTTGGAATTACCTTTCAAGTTTCCCATGGAAATGAAACTACATTCCCTAAGGGAAAGATGGTGGACATTATGATTGAGGCAGCAGGTGTTTAAAATTGTTCCTGCTGAGCTCAGTACAGGATTAAAATTTTACTAGGTTAGGAGAGGTATAAGAACACATTTTGCTGAATAGAGAGCCAATATGATAAACTGAGACATTTTCCAATTATCCTGAGGTGAATACAATCTACAGCTCCTTCCTAAACCACATTTGAAAGCTGAACTGAATATTTCTTGATGATCAAGGCATTTTTTAAATGTAATAGAAGGCAAGTTTTAATTTTTTCACTTTCTCAGTGTGTTCAAGGATAGATGACAGCATGAAAATACTGGGACAAACACTGGCAACCAAAAATGTAATTAGCTTTCAGAAAGGTTAGTGTTTTATTTTTTTATTTCTTACTCTCTAATGAAAAGGAGCTAATAAAAAAAAAAAAAAAAGACCACATGACTGTTCAAAGTGTTTTGAATCTTGGCTGTCAAACACAATGAAGAAATATATTTCATAGACACAGGGACGGTAATGTGTCCTGAAGGGTTAGCACAGTTACTCCTTCAGTAAGTAAGGTCAAATAGTGTGCAAGGCAGGGACATTTAGCATAAAAACAATATTAATAATTCATGTGCCAAGCTGAGTAGTGGAATGATAAGATATAGTGATGGGGGGGAAAACACAACAAAATCTGAGCACTGGACAGAAACAATGGCAGAAAAATCTCATATAAAACAAAAGGACAATAGGATAGAGAAGTGAAAATATTGATCAATATTAACTAAGACTTTTCTTGCAAATGTCCACACAGATTCACTCTATAATATGACAGTACTTCTGGTTTCTGTTATTTGCTTGCCAATTATCTCCAGCTGAAGTGACTCAGTGCAGAACCTCATACCAGACAGCTACAGGCTGCTCATCTTCACTGCACCATTACATCAAGAAACAAAGTTCTCTGGATAAATTAATACATTATCATTAAAAAAAAAAAAAATCTAAAAATGAAAGATTTTGCTGTCCCAGCCTTCAACTCCAGAGTTCTTATTTATGAAAAATTTCTCAATATTCTGAAGTCTTGCAAGAGCTGAGTGAGCTGGCACTCAACTAATGCTATGTCTACCTGGGATCCAGAAAGTATGTCTTTTCTCATCTTACAATCCCAAAGAAATGTCAGGAATATTTAGTGTATTCCTGAAACCACAGTCCCCATAAAATGCAGTTTCTTCCAGCTGATACTTTCTGGCACATATGTAGGCAGAACTGCAGATTATAACCACAGAACAGCACGTGTAAGAGGTGCAAATTAATGGCAGGGGAGTCACTAACAGCACCTAGAAGGTGAGAGCATTCAATGAGGGTGAACAGCTTGTGAAAAACTCCTTCTCCTGCTCCTCAGGTTTAAACATCAATAGTCTTTCCCACTCAACTGATTGGTGCTTTAAGATAAGGGCAGAAATGAGGGGAAAGCAGAGGTGAGGACTCATCTCAAAGAAGCAGTATTTCTGGTCCTTATGTGCCTTCTTTCATTTTTCTTTGAGAAAAGCAATAACTTCCTGCAGTGACAATTCCAGAGGCACTACGTTGTATGAGTATCTATTTCATTAGAGGTCTCTCACAGGATCATAGAAGTTTGGGTTGGAAGGCACCTTTAAAGGTCATCAAGTCAATTCCCCTGCAATGAGCAAGGACATCTGCAACTACATCAGGTTGCTCTATAGGACCTGACTCTGAATGTCATCAGGGGTCAGTGACTACCACCTTTCTATGCAACCTAGTCCACTGTTTAATCACCCTCATAAGGAAAGGATTTCCTGCTTATATCTAGTCTGAATCTACATGTTTTCAGCCTAAAAACAATACCCCTTGTCCTATCACAACAGGCCCTACTCCTCTGTTCTCATCTTTCTTAGAAACCTACTTGAAATATTGAAAGGTTTCAATAAAGTCCCCCCAGAGCCTTCTCTTCTCCAGGCTGAACAGCCCCAGCTGTCTCAGCGTGTCTTCACAGGAGAGGTACTCCAACACTCTGGTCATTTTTGTGTCCCTGTTCTGGACACACTCCAGCAGATCCATGTACTGATGACCCTAGAGCTGAACACAATACTGCAGCTGGGGTCTCACCAGAGCAGAGTATAGGGTCAGAATCACCTCCCTTGACCTGCTGGACACACTGCTTTGGATGCAGACGAGGACATGCTTGACTTTCACATTCCCAGGTCATGTCCGGCTTTTCATCCACAAGTATCCCCAAGTCCTTCTCCTCAGGGCTCCTGTCAATCCATTCATGTCCCAGCTTATACTTACACTAGGACCCTGCATCTGGCCTTCTTGAATCTCAGAGGATTCCCATGGACCCACTTCTTGAACTTGCCCAGGTTCATCTGGATGACATCCTGTCCTTCAGCAGTGTCAACAACACCACTCAGCTTACTGTCACATGCAAATTTACTGTGGCAGCATTTGATTCCTCAGTCTATGTCATTGAGGAAGAAATTAATTAGCAGTGGTCCCATTACAGACCCCTGAGGGTCACCACTCATCACTTGTCTCCATCCAAGCACTCTGACATTGACCACTATGCTCTGGATGAGACCATCCAACCAATTCCTTATTCACCATACAGTCTGCCCGTCAAACCCACCTTTCTCCAATTTAGAAAGAGGGATGTTGTGGGGGTCCATGTCAAAAGCTCTACAAAAATCCAGATAAATTACATTTACAGCCCTTCTCTTTTCCACTGATGGAGTCATCCATCACAGAAGGCCCCTCAGTTGGTCAGGCAGGACTTGCCCTTGGTGCAACCATGCTGGCTGTCCCAAATCACTTGCCTTCCCTCCATGTGCCCTAGCAGCTTCTAGGAGGATCTGTTCCATGATCTTCCCAGGCACAGAGGTGAAGCTGGCAGGACAGTAGTTCCCAGGGCCTCCTTTCTACCCTTTTTAAAAATGGGTGCACTATTTCCATTTTTCCAGCCGCCAGGAACTTCATCTGAGTGCCGTGACTTTTCACATATCAACAAAGAGTGGCTTGGCAACTGCATTAGCCAATTCCCTCAGGATTCTGGGATGTACCTTGTCAGTCCCACAGGTCTCAGCTTGCTGCTGTTTTAGCTGAGCAAAAGCTTTCATTATGGGGCTGAGGAATCCGGCTAAGAAAGGAGAGTCCTTGAGTTACACTCCTGCTTCACTAAATATTTACAACCACAGGCTAATGTAGAGTGGAGGGGTCTCTGGAGGTCATCTAGTCAACACCCCTGTCATAGCAAGACTAGCTTTAAAGTTACCTACCTCCAGCTGTCTGTTAGGTCAGGTCCTTGTCCAGCAGAGATGTGACAGTCTCCAGGGATGGAGAGTTCACAGACTCTGTGGTTAACCTGTGAAGAATGTGGCTGTGTGAATAATCATTCCTTGTAACTAACTGTGATTTCTCTTGCGACAACTGTAACCATTACCTCTTTGTCCTTGCTGTGCATTGCTCAGAAAAGCCTTATTCTGTCTGTCTTATAACAACTCTTTAGGCAGTTGAACACAGCAATCAGATCTCCCCTTTGCCTTTTCTCTTCCAGGCTTGAGAAACTCTGTCTCCTAAAACACTAATCCTAAACTGATCATGAGATTCAGCATCACAGCCACACCTTTGAGTGTGACAATCCAGTAAATTTAATATTCACCAAACAGTGCATATACCCTCGTTATGGCTGCAACAATACTAAAGAAACTGTGTTAGGAGCTTCCTAAAGCCATTGTAAATTATTCAAACCCACCCTTCCCGTAGTCACAGAGACTGCTAATTCAACATGGAAAACAATCCATTTGGTCAAGCACAATTTACCCTGATTTATCACACATGATTTATCCAGACTCTGTGTTCCCAATTACCTTGTCCCTCATGTGCCAGGAAACAGCTTGTCTGTATAATACCTTTTTATCAAGAAGCCCTGGAAAGCTGCTAGTGAGGCAGCCTCTGGGATAGAGCCCCCAGCCATAAGCTGCAGTAACAAGATTTCACACTCTTCACCACAGCAGGTTTAATAATAATAGAATGGTTTGGGTTGGAATGGGCTTTAAAGGACCATCTAGTTCCAATCCCACTTCCGTGGGCAGGGATGCCACCCACTGAGGATTGCATATAAAGTGGAATACCTTCCAAGAAGGGGGAAGTTACACGACAACCTGCAGTTTGACTTACAGTTTTTCAAAGAGTTCTGTACTCCACAGTTCAGGAACTACAAGAAAGAAAAGGTATGATTTACAACACATCCTTGCCTTGGTCATTGATTTTTGTGAATACTGGCTTCAGATCTTGAACTCACTGTGCATTAGCATTGACATTGTGGCTGTAAACCCTCTAATATGTGTGGGTATTACAGGACCTAAATTTGTCACTTTAATCCTTAACTTTAACATCATTTATGTACTGCATTGATACTTCAGTAGTGCACTGTGTTTCAATGGTGCTCACATAGTAGGCAGAATGGAAGATGGGATAAACATTTCTTTTAATGATGACAGGATAATGTGAAGCTGGAGTCAGGAGAGGTGTGCCTAAGTAAATTGGCAGCCTTGAGTCAGAACCTCAGAAATTCCACACATTGTCAGGGCATAGAATGCATCTCAAAAGCAGTAAACATAGACAGGAAAGATTTTAAAATACAAATAGAAAATTCAAAGAAACTAGCAAGACTTAGATAACACATACATTTGGGTTAGCAAGGTGACTCAATACAGGAAGATGAACCTCAGCTGTTATAATTTATCTAAGAGAAATTAAGAACAAATTTCTTGTCCTGAAGACTCACTAAACTCCTGATTTCAGTTTTGAAGTTCCCATGTTTTTCTCTTGCTCTGGACTTATATCTTCACTATTACAGAGCATTGCCTCTGCAGAGCATAGGACTGTGCATTTTAGAAATCCTTTTCTTTGTGAGCTTATTCAAAATATGTAAGAGTGATAAAACAATTCTATATATACTTTCTAGCAAGTGAGAATGCCTGGGCAATAATCAGAGGAGAAATTAATAAAGAGAGATGTTTCTTCTTTTCAGTGGTCTGGTCTTATTTGAGTTAAAGCTGAACAAAAAGAAGTGTTTTGTCCTTTTCCTCCTCTGCATTCTGTGAGTGATAAAATTTGAGCTGTGCTGCCAAAATAATCACAGCTTAAAAAGCTGCTTTAAGGGATGGGGATTATCTCAATTATCACAGCTCCTCCAAAGGTATGAGCATAGAGGACATCAATCTGATAAGACAAAAATCCTTGTATGCTGTGTTCCCCTATCTATAAATTCTATAATACATCAAAGGCAGGAAATAGAGTCACACTCATGCCGTGCCTTGCCCATGTAAGTAAGAGATCAGGGTAACTCAGTGTCCTGAAACCAAGGAATTGTGATACCTAAGACCAGACTGTAAATCACTTGCCCCTCTGTGAGAGGTAAACAAAGGGACAGCTCTGTTGCAGCTCCGCCAAAGCAAAAGGGACACTTTAGCCTGCCTGAGTTCCAGAATTTTTTCTGGTGGTAGGCCAGGACGTAGACAACACACAAAGCCATTCTTTTGCATTACAACAGCCCTGAAATGGTGTTCACTACAGTATTCTTCAGTTTCCAGCTCCAGGTACTGACTGCTGTCAAGGGGCAGTAAGCAAGATGGATCTCACAGAAGCTCCTCTGTACCTGAACATCCTGCATGTCTCTGATTGAGGCTAGAGCTGCTCTTTGGTGTGCAGTGCACACATGCACACACTGCTGATACCCTGCCAGCAAAGTGCACTGTTTCCAAGCTGGGGGATGTCAGCTTAATTGTATTATGTGGGTATGTCTTTTGGAGAGTATAAGAGCACTTGAGTCACTGTCTTCTCTGTTCGGATACTTAAAATATCTTCACAATACTCTCCTCTTTCTTCTGACTTCTCCTCTGTACAATTAATTCTTGCACCCACTTAAAACCACATTATGGTCCTTAAATAAATACTCTGAAATTCTCATTTGTGGAAGAAGTCACAATGTGGTGTGTAGTGCTTGGAGGACCAGTGACTGCATGTGACTGTGGTATTCTTACCTTTCAAGGGCTCTATGCTGGCAAAACTTGAAAGGTTGGACCATCACACTAAGTTCCCAAGCAGGCAGAGATAGGCAGAAGCAATATATTAGGCTCACACTACTCAACATAAAGGTTGGATCTTGCTTGGATGTTGCTTTTCTTCTGTTGTTATTCTTATCCGATTTAATAACTGTAATAATGGGAAATTACATAATTGGTTGATTTGGTTTCTGGAAACATAACACATGTGTCTTTTGACCCAAACAGACTCACAGAGACAACAGACAGCGGAAATGGCAGCAAGAGACAGAATGCTGTATTAGATTGGAGTCAGGACAGAGTTGTTAAAAAGATAAAGGGGAAACAAACTTCCTCTATGGCCTCAAAATATGTATGCTGGAATTATTCCGATATCATTGGTAGATGCTTTGTTCTTGTGTTCCTCAATTACACTAGACTCAGATTAAATATTAAAATAATTTACTAATCTGCTTCTGCTTGGCACTCAGGCTGTCTCTGGGTCGATGCTGTAATCCTGTTCTCAGGTATAACTGCCCTAATGGTGCTATGTCTTCTGAGTAATAGGATGCTACCTTAGCCATTAAAAAATGAGCTGATTTGGAAAACAAACAGGAGACAAAATGCGCTGAAGATTTCCAGCTATAAAGCTGGGAAACCTGATGAAGAGGACTGTCTTTTCAAAGATCAAGTACAGCTATTTGGAGCAAAATTCAGGGAAAAAGTAGGTTTTATTGTCTTTTGTGTGGTGGCTCTGAGCAAGCATCCATGCTTGAGAAGGGCATCAAAAAAGTGCATTTGCTAACCTTCCAGGTTCTATTAAACTGGTTAGTAAGCTGAGGGACAGTGTGGGTGCAACTGCTTAAAGCACCAACGTTGTTCCCTTTGCCACTTTCTCAGCCAACACCTTTCTCTCTCTCCCTTTGCTAGGAAGGGGGCAGGCAGAGGAAGGAAAAGAAACAAGACTTATGTCATTAAAAATATAATGAGGTGAAGCAAAGGGCACTTGAATGTGGGGATCTGGCAGACAGGCCACACTCTTGAAACAGCAGAAAGCATTATTGATAGGTGATATCAATAATAAATGCGAATAGAAGGTAAGAAACTGTGATGAGGATGAGAGTGCAGGTTTGCACTTAAAGAAGAGGGGTGGAACATGCTTGGGCTAATGAGACAGTGGCTGCTGCACTAAGGGCAGGAGGTTACTTGCTCTCAATTCTCTTTGGGCCTTGCAAATGCAGAAAGGAAGTGCAAAGATTATGGGATCTTCCTTTTTCATGCTGCTGTGTCGTGCTGAGGTCAAGTTATCCATTTAGTGCCAGCTCTTTTAGAGGAAAAGCAATGCTAAAGTGTGCAAGAGCAGAATGTGGAAGAGCACAGTCAAATCGTAGAGCTGGAGATGCAGTCACTGTACCAGGTCTGTAGGGGTGTGCTGCAGTTCATGTTCAGTAGGGGAGTGTGGGGTGGTTCTTGGTTAGTTCCAAAACACTCACATCATGTTTGGATGTTTCCTTCAAACAGGGCAGACTATGTCTCTCTTGTGCTCTCTTCCATGTTTGTGCTAAGTACATTCTAGAACATCTCAAATTACTGCTCATGCAAAGGTAAAAGTAGATTATTCTTAGTACTGTCCAACTAGGATTCATAACGACTAACAAGAAATTGTTTCTAGGCACTTAGGACTTGATCCTGCTGCTATTGACTTTTGCAGAGCTGAGGAACCAGTACCTACAGTTACCTTCACAGATCATCTCAGTGCAGCTCAGCAAGTATCACACATATTTTATGTACATCTCTGGAATCCCAGAATGTTCCAGAGATACAAAACGTCTCTGGAAATCTCAATGGGATTTTCACTAAGGATTTCAGAACCTCCTCTCAGGCTGGAAAGGTATTGAGTAGATTGCTGTTCTTGTCTTGGTTTTGTGTTTCTAAACAGGACTATAAAAATAAAATTACATATTCCCTGTTGTCTTTTTCAGAATTCCCATAAAACAGGACAAAAAAACATTTTTGGGAGTAATCATTCCAACTCTTTAGGGAGTAACCTCCCTTTAACTAATGCTTATACCTTTTCCTGTTAGTTTCTAAGGAATGTTTACAGTTCTCTACTCACCTGATCAGTACTAAAGATGTGAATTCTTAAACGTAGAGTGAGTGCACCCATTACTCTAAGATAATCTTTGACAACTGAGACTGAGTTGTTCTCAGTATAAGAGTAAGACATATCCAGAAAGCAGGATTGGAAAATATAATCAATCTTTCTAAGGATTGAAACAAGTGGTAAAACTGCGTAAAGAAATGGGCTTCCAGCAGCTCTTATACGCAGATACTCTTCTTCAAATAAACATTCTAAAATCATATATTTTAAATAGGTGTTTAATTTAAGATATATTCATTGAGATTATTGCCTTTCATGTTTTCTTTATCCTTAGATTCAGGTGGGAAAAGTTTGATGTAAACCCTCAGCGAACAATATTTTTTTTCTGTTAACACAGTATTTGCGACTGGATATCCTTTAGAGGAATGTTCTGGGGTGTAATTTCCATGAAACTAGGGAGAAATGGAACTATATCTTACCTCAAACTAAACTGAATTTTTCTGTTACTAAAATCTCGGTTGTTTTTTAGTGTTGCCTCCAGCTGTTGCAGTACTCGCTTCTGCTTGTGAGGGCTCATTTTCACCCTTGAGAACTCCAGATAAGTTACCCCAGAGAAGAATTAGATTATATATGTTTTAAACAATGACTTAAAGCCTGTTACCTTGAATAAACGGCAGTAAAACCCCTCAATATCATTGGGGCTGGACACCAGTGAGTGGAATGTTTTGCCTTTTAGATATTGTTAAATACACGTTGCGTAGTATTTATCCCCCAAGAGCATCCTTCACAGTCCACATCCCTTCAGTGCCCAGGAACACTTCTTGACACTCACTGTACCACTTGCCTTACTTAATATCATACCATTACTCCTAGCTATGGCCCCCTGATTCACTCTTTTAAATCCTCACATTTTGGATACATAAACCTGCCATACATTTACAGTCATATTCATGTTGTGTTACCCAACACACAAAAAGCACAGCACACACTTTGCAGTGGACAGTGTCCTACTCACTTCAGGGTGTGAAAAGAAGTAAAGAATAAACCTTAGCGGATTGCATTTGGCCTCATGTGGGTGTGATGGGCTGAGCCCTGGGTGCAGTTCCTCTGATCCCAACATACATATCTGAAGGAAGATGAAAAGGTATGCAAAAGTTCACACTGCAGATACTAAACAAGACTGAGATAGGAAAAGGAGGAAGCTTCAGTTTAACAGAAAGAGGGCAGGTTTAGTTAGATATTAAGAAGAAATTCTTTACTGTGAGGATGGTGAGATGCTGGCACAGGTTGCTCAGAGAAGCTGTGGATGCCCCATTCCTAGAAGTGTTCAAGGCCAGGTTGGATGGGGCTCTGAGCAACATGGTCTAATGGAAGGTGTTCCTGCCCTTGGTGAGGAGGCTGGAACTAGATGGTGTTTAAGGTTCCTTCCAATCCAAACCTTTCTGTGATTCCATGATTTTATGAGATATATTTCACTTCAGGTCACTGAGACAAACCATGCCACAAAATGCCAGTTGTTTCAGGGTTTGTGTCTTCTCCAGCACTGAGTAAAGCAGAGGGAAAGTGTCAACAGCACCTCATCCCCCCTCACTGTCACCACTGCATAGCCTGTATTGCTCCCCCCATCACTGCATATGTGCAGTGAATGTCATCATTCTACAAGATGTTAAGTGTTCTAATTCCAGCCTGAAAGTATCCAGCCATTACTTCTCTTGTGCACCCCGGGTATCCCTTGGGCCACAGTGTTGAAGGGACAATACAACTTTCCTGGTCTATTTTTGGGACATCCTTCTTTATAAAGCCCCAACTGAAGGTTTCATGAGCCCTAAGGGGTGCTTTCACATATACTGTGTATGTGTATAGGCATGAATTTAGGCATTCTTTCATCTTAATTTTATATAATAATTAGTAAAGAAATCAATATATTAATATTAATTTGATATAACAATTAGTAAAAAAAGGAGGAAAGTTAAGCACTCGTGTTTTATATCTTGCAGCAGGGAGTTAATTATTCAGACCTATATTCTACTCTTGTTAGCCATATGGGGAAAATAAACTTTTTCTTGACACTGTTTGAGTCATGTTTTTTCCCCCTAGCTGAGCTTTTTTTGTGACTGTTATCTATATCTTCAAGTGGAAGCATGTGTTGTTGTGGACAGCCAGAAACAAATGTTTTAGTATTGCCGCAGTGTGCTTGCCATCCTTCTCTGACTTCAGCCTATGTATAGATTACAGCATTTGCTACCATAATGCAATTTCAGAAGTAACTTTTTGCTTTCTGAAGGTCAAAAGGACAAAAGGCCATTCTATGGCAATTACTTTTCCTGTGGTTTAAAAGAGAAAAATTCAGATCATGTTACATAAAAATCCCTCCACCCCCAATATATCACTTTTTCACTTCCTGCTAATCGTACTTTGCCAAAGTTGCCTCAGATATCATTAAGAACCATGTGTTGCACTGTTCGTCTGACTTGCAGGTGAAAAGTAGTTCATCAGAGAAAATAACCTGTTTTTCTGTAAAAAAAAAAAACAAACAAAAAAAAACCCCACATTTTCCTCAATGGGAAAAAAAAGGTGGTACTGAAGCAAGCAGGTATTTTCAAGAACATATTGGATTTTTCCTACACTCAAGAATGTGTCATTTTAGAAATGGAAAGTTATAGCTGTCAGTTTCCTGGCTGGCATATGTCATACTAATCCTGACTTCAGGTGGACACTGTGACAGTGACTCCACCCTTGATAAACCATTTAGTCTCTGTTCGGTTTAGTAAAGAATCTTCAGACACTCATTGCACTGAGAGGTGGCTTTAGCTAATAAATCAGTCAGAGAATCCTTTTCCTCCCTGCCCTCCCTTCACCACATTAATATTGATTATTTGGAGGTAAGAAGTCCCAGGGAGTGGAAGTGGATACGCCTCATTGCCTTGAACAATTCTTTTCCCTCTATTGGGACAGTACAAGGTAAATTAATAGTGTGCTTGCAGACACTAGATAATGTTAATGTACTCGCTATTGATAGAGTGAAATAACATGAGTAACTTCAGCTTTGCTTAAAACAAAACATTAATTTTCCAAGGCCACTAGGATTTATGCAACTGGTCCGTGTAACCCATACAGTCTTTGCTTTTAAATACACAACATCTGTGTTTTTAAACATGACACAGGATTTTATTGCCACATGAAAGACAAAAGGGGATTTTAATTCATTGCATATACTCTCAGGCTCTTGTCTGCCTTTAATCTAAGTCCCTGCTCAATTTTGTGAGTAAGAAGATACCTTTTCTACTAGGAAATAATGCTGAGCAGCTTTATGCCCTGTGATCCTCTGTAAATCTCTAAGTGTGAAAGCTGTGCTTTTGTGTATATTTCAGAAAAAAAAAAAAAAAAAAACACTTTGGGTCAACTGTTCTGATTTCACTGGAATAGAATTAATTTTCCTCTTAGTAGCTGGTACAGGGCTGTGTTTTGGATTTAGTACTAATGTTGATAACCCACTGATGCTTTGTTTGTTGCTCAGTAGTTCTTACTCTAAATCAAGGACTTTCCTGTGTCTCACATTCAACCAGAGAGCAGGTGCACAAGAAGCCCGGAGGGGGCATGGCCAGGACAGGTGATCCAAACTGGCCAGAGGGATATTCCACATCACAAAACACCATTCCCAGTATATAAACTGGACGGAGTTGACTACAAGGGGCCATTTGCTGCTCATGGATGGACTGGGCAGTAGGCAATGGGTGGTGAGCAATTGTATTGTGCATCCCGTTTCTATTGGGACTTATTCCTCTATCACTTTCTCGTTACTATTATTATTATTAGTTTATTTCAATTATTCAACCATTCTTATCTCAACCCCTGAGCTTTATTTTTTTGTCCCAGTTCTCCTCACAATCTCACTGGGGGCAGGAGGAGTGAGGGAGCTTCTGCATGTTACTTCTTTGCTAGCTGGAGTAAAACCATAATACCATGCAAAAAATAAAAAGGCAATGAGGGAAACTCCACTTTCTCATCCATTCCTTTGGATGGTCTGGGTAAATTATGACAGCCATGATTAAATAATAGGTCTTTTACAACAGCCTGGACCTCAGTTAGCTGGAAGATGGTGTTTGAGCCACATGGCTTTTTTTACCGTGAGAGATTTGAAGCTCCTGTAGTCAATAGAAGGGATTCTCCCAACAGTCCTGCTGCCTTTGGTGTGCGAGGAGCATCTGCCATGATGGGAAACTTGGAGGAAGTTGCTGGTGCAGAGTGTAGGTGAAACTAATGACAGGCTGGTGATGGCTGCACATCTGCAACTGAGTGTAGACAAGATCACAACACAACAGCCTTGAGGAGGCAGTGAAGGCAGTGCCATGCAGGGTTGAAGTGTCATCATGCTGCTGTTTCCCTTCTGGCCCCACCAACTTGCTGTATGAGTTTGCGTGACTCATTGGAACTTAAGGTCAGAGTTTACCCACCTGTAACTGACACAGTGATAAAGCATGGGTAGAACCTGAATTCTGGCAAATTTGGCCCTGTTTATCTCCTTGCACGCTGATCCTAATTTCTACAAACGTGTTTCTAGTTCATAAATATTCACAGAACAGCTCATGTAAACAAATTTTGCCTGCATGTTATTCATGCACTGTTTGCTTTGATTGTGCAAGTTCCTATATATGTTACTTATGGTGGGTGAACGGTTATAAAAGTCACATCCTGTTACTTCTGGTACCTGACTGGGTGACTGAATTTTCTATACAGGAATATAACAAATGGCAGACTGTGGATAATGAACAGCAAATAATACATAACAACAAACTATATGGAGTGAATATTTGGAGGAGTAATTATTTGTGCTGAAAATCATGAAACTTTTAGGGTTTGCCAGGATTTTTTCTCTCAGATAAACTGGCATTCATTTGAAAGTTCATGAATGATAGATAATCTTATCTCACAAATAATGACAGTTCAAACCTCAATTAAACAGGCTTCACAAAACCCCTGGGAGCTATAGGCAGTAATAATAGCTTTATATTACTCAAACAGATACATGAATATTTTCCCAAATAAGTTTGGCATTTGAGGGGTATTTCAATACCATTGAAAGAAAAGCACTACTACAAATGAGTGAAAAATACCCTTGTTATATTTGTCATATTCCAACATGCAAGAAAATTAGATGAAGGATACTCAAGATAGCAGCTCTGGTGGACTGATTAAGGAAAACAACATTGTTTACTTGTGGCAGGTCAGCCCAGAGCCTCTTCTAGATTCAGTGAATTCTACAGTTCCTTGACAGTCTGCCAGCCTACAGAGCAAATGCCAAAAATTCCTTCTCACTATGTATGAGTTAAGTCATGGTTAAATGACTAAGTATAACCTGCATGTATCCAGGTCAGGAGAGAGCAAAACCTGGTTTCTGTTGCAGTAGCTACAGATTTATAAGTAGATCTTCCAGAATCCATTATTTGCTATTTATGCTAAAGTAGCACCAGTCTCCAGGGTCATGTAAATGATCAAGGCACCTTTGTGTCTCTCTCATGGGCCGGTAATAGCTGTATAGTGCTGGTAGCTCGAGTCCTAACCACAGTCACATTTTTCTGATTCCGCATGTATCTGAGATGCCTGTAGGAGGAACCCCACAACACAAGTGGGAGATGCAGAACATGGTGTTTGTCTGAGAGGACTTGTGTTCAAACCATAAAGTTTATAGGAGCTCAGTTTTTATCGCGTTTCACTACTGTAGAATTTGAAGTAATAAAGGATGGTTAATGTAGTAAACGAAAGCTTCTTGCAATCCTTCCAGTAGGTTATGTTGGAATACCTTGGACACCAACCTGCTATATTCTCACCATATACCATTTCTCCTGGAATGTAGTAGGGAATTTCATTACCCAACAATTCCCCAGTTTGCATGCAAAGGTCCTATAAAGCACCACAATGTTCCAAACTTGCTTTGGATATTCTGCACTCAAACTGAGAAAAAAATGCTGTCTTAAAAAAATCCTGTCTTATTTAAGAATTAATTAATTAATTAATTAAAAAAGCAGGCATCCAAAGCCTCTCTTCTAAATTCACGACTGAGTGCGCAAATGAAAATGTGATCCATATTTCTATTTGGGGGCTCACTGAGGAGAGAGAGAACACAAACACTTGGTGGGCAGAAGGCAGTGAAAAATATTGAGAGTGAAGCTGTTCACACCAGTGTTAATCTGAACTAAACCAGTGTTTATGCTGATAGCAACACTATCTAGATTAGACATGTTTTCTCTACAGCTTTCCATCTTTTCCATCCTGCTAATGAAAGTTCTCTGTGCTAACACATTAACAATTGTCTCCCAAAACCCAGGGAACAGTTTCTGCAACCTAGTATTTGCCCAAAAGACAAGCACATAACTTTTGGATTAGCAAAATGACTTGTTAAACTAGATCAGGAAAAGCCTGCTGGCCTCCCATGGCTAACAGCAGCTCAGACACACTTCCAGATGCACTGTCAACTCTCACGAGCTGACTCTCCCTTTTCCCTTTTTCCTCAGTAGGTAAGCTCACTTAACAGCCTTCAAAGCACCCAGAATTCTTCCTTTCTTTCTTTTTGTAGGTAATGTTCCATGCTCTCAAAGAAGGAAAAAATGCTGGGGTAAGTTTCTATTAAGCCAACACAGTCCTTCTTAAAATCTCAAGGCATCAATGCTCCTACCCTCTTGAACCTTTCACACTCTTAAGAGCTTGCTTTTTTCACTTTTCTTTTACAGCTAGAGTTTTTGAAAACTTCCCTTTTATTTTTTTACCTCCTGCCTGGAGACATTTTTCTTCCCAGAATGTTTAAATTCCCTCATACTGCAAGGTAAAGGAGCTGATGCATGTTTGCAACTTAATCAGTATATTGTCAGGCTTCTTCCCCAGTCCAGCATGTACCAGGGCAAAAAAACTTGTGACATGGTACATGGGAAGAAAGTGCCTTCACTTCCAGGGCCACACTGAAAGTTAGATGCTACTGAGGCCTCGACCTTTTCCTGGCATTGATTTCTGGTCTGACCTTTGGCCAGTTGTTAAAACTTTATTTTCAAAGGTGATGAACAACTGCCAGTAGGTAAAATCCTTTCTTTTTTTTTTTTTTTTTTTTGTAACTGAGGTCAGTAAGAGCTTTGCAGCTGGAAGCCAGGATTTCATCCACTCACTTCAGTTGCAGCTGTGGGTGTTTCAAAAATCATACAGCTGGGGAAGGCAGAGTAGGCTGGGGGAAAGGTTAAGTCAAAACCAAGCTGGAAGCACATTTAGCTGTTTTTAGTTACTTCAAGATATGATTCTGGCCCAAATGTTGTCACACAGATTAGTGACTGCTCCCATAAAGTAATGAATTACTTGTCAACAAAAGCTGTGCTGTATAGTGAATGATTGATTATAAAATGAAATAGATGATCTTAGCACCTGAGGTAGGTCTTGTTAACAGGGGAGATTAGGAATTATCAGCTGATGTCACACACAAAATAAGGCCATAGGAAGTGGCATGCACTACTGTGTCTTTCGTGGGTTGTCTTACCCAGTTTGCCAGTGTGGATATAGTGTCACCTAATAGGGCATGGATTCCATTTTGAGGTTTGAAATCTAAGAAATGTAAAGTATCTGGAATGTTCCATGGTCAGGAAGAAGTCACTGAAATCCAGTTTAAAATCATAATTCATTTGAAAACTTTTTTTTTGCAGTCAAATACTGTTTATCTACATCTACTTTCTCTTACATGTATGGAGCTGTGAAATGACCCTCAAGACAAAGTAAGATAAACTGCAGCAGGCTCATGCTGCACAATATGCTGCACAAACAGGCCTAGGTGACAGCGCAGCTTAGTTGGAAGAAAAGCATGGGAAGAAGAAACAGGCCCTGAGCACATGGAACCACAGGATAACTGCAAATATGTCAGAGGATTGTTGACAATCACAGCCTCATGTAATACCCAAGGATGAGCTCATTAACATAGAAACCTTTGTGTGTGGTAGAAGAGTAACTATCCTGTATGCATGGGAAGTATGGGAAAATAATTGGAACAGAACAGGTTGGAGATGTGCAAAACAGTTTGCATGGAAAAAGCTAGAAAGGGAAATATATGAACATTAATCATACTATGCCTAAAAAGTACCATTCATGCTATTCAGGTGCCTCCTATGATGGCACAAAACATATGGCTCACTCTTGCCCAAACGCTTAATTAATCTGCCTTGTGTGCATCCCTCACAGCTCCAGAAAACCCCTTTCACACTTGTTTAGTTGGTCTCCCTATAGATGATATTGGTCTCATTGTGAAGAACATGACAAAGAATAAACACCAGCGTTAAAGTTTTTGTAATAATACTTCTCCAAATGTAACCAGATGTTTTGATAACAGGGATGACTAGGATGACAGGTTACCCAGAGCTTCTTTAGAGCTGCAAGAAATAGATACTCTTGGAACAGTTCAAATAGATGCATGTGTTACATTTAATTACACCAAGCATCCTCGAAATACGACCTATCTCTAAGCTGTGTCCTCTATTGCATTTAATACCAGTGGCTGGTGCAACTGGACAAAAGCTGATCCTTGTGTCTCAGATGACATACCTCGTAAGCTCCCTTCTGGAGTTTTTCTAATTGACGGAGATAGAGCATGGCAAGTCATCCCATCTTGATTAATAGGTGGAACTTGTTCCATTGGATGGCTCACAATGCTAACTCCTAATCTAACCATGATCATTAATCACACTCATGTCGTTCACCACCAGTGAACAAAACGCATGATTCACGCCTTCCAGCAAGATTGCAATGATCAAATTACTTTTTGGAATTTGCCTTTAACAGGTACAACAGCCTTCTTTGACCCACAGGTAGTAAGCACAAAAGCTTGGAGTACACTTAGACACCTTGGCTGCTGGCTGGCAAAACAATGTAATGCCACTTCTCTTGCATTGTCCAATCTGCTGACAGGTGTTGACACTATTAGACATGCAGCTTTGCAAAATCATGCAGCAATAGATTTTTTGTTATTAGGACAAGGTCACGGATGTCAGGATTTTGATGGCCTGTTTTGTATGAACTCATCAGATCACTCTAAGTCTATACAACTAAGCATTCAACAACTGCAGGAAGGGGTATCAAAGTAGTCAGTAGAAAACATAGGTTGGTTAGATAGCATGTTCTCAAACTGGGGAATCACTGCTTGGCTATGAAAACTGGGTAAATCAGCACCAAATGTATGTGATATCTTTTTTGTGTATTTTAATTTGCATTCTATGTCTTCTGCAATGTGTACAATGGCTAGTGAAGAAGTCACTGAAAGCTATTTTGGTTATGGAAAAAGAAGGGAGAGATGTTGCGCAATATGCTGCAGAAGCAAGCCTAGGTGACAGTACAGCTGACATTACAGCATTATTTGGAAGAAAACCATGGGAAGAAGAAACAGGCTTTGAGCACACAGAACCACAGGATAACTGCAAATACGTCAGAGGATACGGAAAAAAAACAGAAAAGAACAAGAAGAATCAGATATTCCAAAGCCAAGGATGGCCAGAATTGTTAACGAGGATATCTGCAGAACTATTGGGGAGATAAAAGGGCCTTGCTTTTTGCCACTTCTCCACGGACACCCCCTTGTCGTGGGGGAGAAGCTTGCGTGCCCTCATGAGGTTGTGAGCTGTGCTGGCAGTGGTTCATGCCTCCGGTA
>JAWWEE010000074.1:144179944-144239424 GCA_035221455.1 Xenops minutus | reverse complement strand
GCCACCAGCGTGCTTGTAGCAAGCGTGGGTAGAGCCCTTGTAAATCTTCGTTCACGAAGCCTAGCCATGACTGACTGGCTTATTGCCAATAGATGGTTTCACTGTTTCACAGCCTTGGAGTCTGTGCCTTACTCCACTGCAGGCTCAAATCTTTTAAATTAGCCTCTTGCATTTACTCCCAGAATAATGCTTAATTCAGTCAAACATATGAATATGTACGTTTATCTATAAGCTTCTTTGACATTAAAATTACTCCATATACTGAGAGCAAAGAGTAAAAGAAACTGCATTTCTGGATGAAAGCTGAATGGAACTGAGATACAAGCAACAAAAAGGACTTAAAGATTGACTTAAGTACAAGGAACAGTTCTGAAAATTGGGTATAAAAAAAAGACTGGCCAAAAGAGTAGCTTGTAATAAACCTGCTAAAATATGTATTTTGTGCTACACATCAAAGGCTAGGAACTCTGGAGTATCAGGAAGCAAATCTCAGTATAAATTGTCATAGGTCCAGTGACTTCAGAGTTGGTAAAATGGTTATGTGAGAAAAGAATTAGACCCTATCTACTTACCTAATGTTTCATTTCAGAGAAATCAGACAGAGCCTTCAAAACTGCAGAAATAAGAACACTTCCTGCATCCACATTTAAATGCATCTTCTTTGCCTATCCCCCATTATAAATAGAACTGGTTGACAATTTTCATTCGCATTGCTTGTCAATAAAAAAAATGGCCTTTCATTTTTTTTTGCCCAGACATTCTAGTCCTTCTGATGTTTTGATTTGTTTGGGTTTTATTTCACCATGCTCTGTCAAATAAAAAAAAAAAAAAAAAAAAAGCAACCTCTCCTCAACACAGAGTTTTCTGGTTTCATCTCTGCAAAGTGAAAAGCTTTTTGTTTTTCACAAACATCTCGTTTTTCACAAACATTTAGTTTTTCTTATTGTCACAGGATGATGTAGGGCACTTTCCTACGCTTCCTTAATCAGACAGATCACAAATGCAATTCCAAAAGGGATTGAACATTTAGATAGCTAACTAGAGCTAGGCTAATTTAATCATTAGCAATTGATGATTTAAAATGGCAATTTCTAGTGGGGATGTTAGTTCATATCAGATATTGGAAGAAAAACCAACTATATGATGTGATTCTGGCTGAGGTGAAGTTGTCTTCCTTTGTGCCTGGAGGCCTGGCAGACCCAGATATAAAACAGCAGAGAAGAGAGATGATGGATCTGACCCCAAATAGCGTTACAGATCAATTCTGTGCAAGACTTCTATTTTTTAAAAAGCTAAGCTGCCTTATCTTCTGACCAATGCTAATTACAGATATCAGTTTTGTTCAGAGCAAAATCTGTTCTATATACTGTTTTCTTCTCAAAACAGCTTTAGCAGTTCTGATTCCTCTCTCAAAGTTTCCTGTTTTGGTATCTATTTTTCATCTTCCTCTTTGAGCTGCTCTTCACAATTTCATTGCCAGAAAAATCACATCTTGTTCTTGCTGTTTCTCTAAGTCAGTGTATCCCCTGATATGTCTTTATAATTATTTCTTGACTCTACAATAGGGGAAATTTAGCAGAGAGTCACCAGGAAGAGGCTCTCTGAGGGAAACACAGCTCCTCTGTTATGGAGAGGTGGGGAAACAATATAAATTAAATAGTATTAAGTGAAAAAGGAGTGTGTTTACACACCACTTTAAGATGCAGGAGGCAGAGGCATTCTCTATTACCCTATCATTCCTCACCAGCTCCTAGACAAACACATCATTTCTCAAATTTCCATATTAACAATGATGGGAGTACCAGGAAAATCTGTCTGCTTGTGTTCTGTAGATTTTGTAGGTTAAGCCTGGACCTTTCTCTGGATTTTTCTTTCCATCAAAAGGAGGAGGTCTGAGATGTGTTATCCCTCAATGCACCACAATCAGATTTTGCATTTTCCTCAATATAATTGAATTGTTTCTCTTCCCATGTTCCTATTCTATCCAGCTCCTTGCATTATTGTCCTGTCCTCTCTGGCATGTTTCCTCTCCCTTTAACACTATTTGTAGATTTTATAATGGTGCCCTTACTCCCAGTTTCTGACCATATACAGTGAGAATCAATTCTATTTTCTCCATGACTCTAAAGGGCACTTTACCTAAACTTGCACTGCTGATCTTTGTCCTTCTTTACAATTCTTAACAAGAATTCCAAGGGT
Source organism: Xenops minutus (assembly GCA_035221455.1). NCBI lineage: Eukaryota > Metazoa > Chordata > Aves > Passeriformes > Furnariidae > Xenops > Xenops minutus. The sequence goes on along the minus strand of JAWWEE010000074.1, from coordinate 144,237,225 downwards.
CATGTGTCCAGCAACCTTAAGGATGCCTCTGCTTGAGTTTTTCAGAAAACATTGCACCATTTTCATGAAATATGGCATTCACAACTGTCTCTTTAGCTCCATTGAGAGGAAAAGGCTTGGAATGGATATGCGTAGGAAGAGAGAGACTGTGGCAGGAGGCACTTGTGGGGTTTCTAAACAAGCTCAACTCCTCTTCCAAACCCTCTGTCAGACAATCAGTGCCAGTCCATTCAGAGTAAGTCTGCTTTACCTTCAAAAACCAGTGTCTATTGCTATTGTAACAAAACATGGGAGAAAACAAAATAAAATTGTTGCTAAAATGGAGATGAGTGGGTTTGGCATAGTTGTAAGAAATGTCCCTAAAAAAGAAACAATTCAAAGAATAGTGTATCCTTGATTAATTCTGTTTATTCCACATCCGAAAGGACAATGTTTGCACTTCTCCTTCACAATGTATGTGAGAATGTATATCAAGTCATATCCCAGAGGTCATCATTTTCTACTCAGAGATGCTTCAAATACTCCATGTGTAATCTGAAATCACAAAATACCAATTTCAGCCATCAGGAGACTCCTCTTGATGGGCTGAAGGATCCAGGTGCTTTCCCGTGTCACTCAGTGGCATACTTGAAAAGAGAGATCTCTGTGGTGGTTCCCAGCAGTCACAGGTATTTACACATCTGTACAAGCAGGTGTGGGGTTAAGTCCCAGTATACGTATTATGCAAGGCAAGTGAGAGACCAAGATATATTTGTTTCCTAACTCCATAATTAGGCTCCCAAATGAGTGACTGCCGATTGCTTAGCACTTTTTAAAGCCTTAAGGCTGCAACTTTTGCAAAATTAATGTAAATGGTTTCAGGGGAACTTTACAGCTTGCACAGACTCTGAAACATTGTAATCCACAGGAATTTTGTTCCCTCTAACCAAAAGCAAAGATCTGAATCCACAGGAAGATAAAATGTAAAAATAATTCAGAAAAGCTACAGAATCTTTAAATTTCAAGCCAGCAAATAGCATTCAAAAAAAGTGTGTCTGACAAAATGTAAACCCAGATTTTTTAAATTTTAGATATCTAAAATATAAGTATAATCCATGATTTTCTCTTTTTTTTTTTTTTTTTTTTAAATTTAGTAATAAATTTTTCATGGGCATTGATCTGGAATGGTTTAAACAAGTATGTTTCTATCTCAGGACAGAGAGAGGAGAGTAGGAGACCTAACCTGTTTCAGTTCAGGTTTTCTTTCTTCTGTCATGTCAAAAATAAAAGCCTTGGCATGTGTCTTGGTTTAATGACAATATATTTGGGAAGTGAGACCTCTAATGAGTTGAACTCTCCTTTTTTTTAATTTCTCTTCCCCCAATATAGAAAGAGTAAAAATTAGAGAAGTCTGAATAAAGAAGGAAAAACAACAATCTTACTAAAAAGAAAAAGAAACAAAAAACCCCAAACAACAGCACAAAATAGCATCTTTTATCTCCTGCCTCCCGAGTTCCCAGGATGCTCCACTCCAGGGACCTTCTTTTCCAACAGATCTTATGACCCTCCTGGACAGTCTTCTCCTGATCCAGCTCAGACAGGGGCAGTTCCCATGCTCTGAAATTACATGGTAGAATGAAACTACAACAGCATGCTTTGGTTTGGCATTCATTTGTTTATTGTTTGACAAATCCTAAAGTTAAGACCAATATTAACAGAGAAGCTTCCAGACTGAATCAATCCCGCAATCTCTCTAATTCAGTTCAAACTTCAGGAAAGCCCAGTGCTGAAATAGGAAGTGACCAAAAAAAACTATAAGCAGGTAGGTATGGAATAAATTGGTTTCTTTTAAAATATGTGTTATAATAAGAAAGATATCAGTGATATCTAGCCAAGGGTTTATATATTCAGCAGAGTTATCCCCTGCCTTCTTTTTGCCACCAGTGTTCCTGGAAATTAGGAGAAGGAATGCAAACAAGAATGCCCAGTGCAAGTGCCTCTGACCTTTGAAAATAATTGGATGTGGATCCAAACCTGGCAGCCCTATCATGTACTAAATTCTCTTAAAATCTTCCTATCCATCAGCAAGACAAGGAAAAAGAAACATGGGAGAAAAGGTCACATTAGCAGGAAGCAGCTGGCATGGTTCCACGAGGTTCATATTATTTAGTGGGGCCAGTTTCTGTTTTTCAAATTCCATATCCATGCCAAAGTCTGATGGCACAAACATGCACAGAATTTCACACTTTGATATGCACTGTATCAGGGTGACATTTCAGAAATTATATGCAAGGAGTTACACTCACATGACTGTAAATAATAGTGGTCCAATTCCCCAGAGATGGCACTAAACTCTTACTACATCCTCTGCAAACACTGCCACGAGGCACTGCAGATTGGGTCTACAGTGTACACACAACACAAAGCACCTTGCTTTAGTAGAAAGGTAGAAGCTTTTATTAGAGGAAAAGATTATAATGATGCAGTTTAAAGACTGTTAACTAAATATGAATTGATGGGAGAAAAAGTCAGCTTAGCAAGAGGCTAGTTCTTCTTTCGACATACGGACAATGGTGCTTCTACTATTTAAGAAAAATCCATTTTGTGTTTCCACAGCTGTGTTTCCTTCTTGAGCTCTTAAGAAAGTAGGATTTCCCAAAGCACTATAGATCACTTGTATGACCCAAAATATTCCTTCTATTTTTGTGCCGGTACTGAAGCATTGAATAAAGAGCTAGGAATCTTTTGGAAGAAATCTACAGATAGTAGTGTGAAGACAGCTCAGCAGACTATACAGCTGTTTTACTTCTGGGGTGCAGACACTCAGAGGCCTTCTGGGAGGCCAGACTATCCTCTGAAATGGGAATCTTGCAGGCACAGAGCTAAGCCCTCCTTCGGCAAGCCCGAACTCTGAACTGACAAAGTGTGAGAAGAGGAACAGAAAAGTGGATCAGGAGAGCATAAGAGGCCAAATCTTCAAGGGGCTTACTGGTATATTCCATTGACTGCTTTACTTACCACCATCAAGAACATTTAGTATGCCTTTTTTCAGCAATCCATTGGCAGGAAAGTCCTGAGTGCAGGGAGGTTATCAGCGTATGGGGACTGGTTCTGTCCTCACCATAGCCAGTTGGGAATGGTGAGAAAACTCCCAGATCTAACTCCCCATTAGGAAATTTGATCTGAACATCTCTGATTTTCCATATGAGTTGTAGTCAAAATGAACTGTATCAGAGTACCCTTTGCAAAACTCTTTGATTTTGTCTTCCTGGAGAAAATCATAGAATTACTTAGATTGGAAAAGACCTCTAAGGTCATTGAGTACAACTGTTAACACAGCACCACCATGTCCACACTAAACCATGTCCTCAAGTACCAATGATCAAAGGTCAGTGAATCCAAAAGCTTAGAGATCCCTCAGTGTGGATCTCCACAAAACTTAGTTCTTTCACCAGTTTCAGGCAACTACTTCAGAGTGATAACTGCCCCATCACTGCAGACAGAGAAAAAATACCTCCAAAAGAAATCTACAAATGCAATTTTTCAACAGAGGTACTCACATCACCTTCCTAACCAGATTTTAAACCAACATTTCTAAACAAATAAAGACAGACTCAACAGAATGTTGTCTGCCACACACACTTATGAACACCAGGAATTCTGCTCACAGCAGTCTCATGTTTAGATGAAACATCTTCTTTATGTGTTCTTCTTTAAAAAATTCTCCTTTTGCACTAGACCATGGGAGTGGAGTAGTGTGTATTCCCAAGGAAATGTCTCAAGATCAGGCTATAGACTTAGGGTGGTTTTTTGTTCTGTTGTGGTTTTTTTCTCTTTCCACAAATTGTTTGGAGACAAATCAGTCTCAGGAAATACTGGTGTGTCTGAAGACGCTTTATAAGCAGAAAGAAAAATTCATCAGTACCATTATTTGGTCTGAATCATTCACTCAACTCCACTCATGACAACTTGGAGTTCATCCAAAGGGTCCATGTTCCATATCGGGTTCAGAAGTGTTTTTACATGTTAGTGGCTAATTTGCCTTCAGTAACCAGATAGAAATCACACCACATTTAGGATTCAGTTGCCTAACAGCTTTAATGCAACATCATATGTCATATTTTCTGATGCAGCAATCTGTCTCATCCAGTTTCTGGGGCTGCTAAGAACATCCTTACTAAGTCTAGAAATCACAAAGCAGATGCAGTCACCTATCACACAACGGGTGGACTGGAGCTGATTAAGGTCCCCCTTCATGGTGCTGCCAATACACTTCAGTAAAAAATCCAAGGTAGAACCAAGAGAAATCACAGGTATTTTTAGTTTAAGATGTGTATTTTTCACTGTGAGAAGGTAGTTCTTCAAAAATTCTGGATGAGCAGAAATAAGTGCTGCTTTGTTATTTCACAAGTGAAAAAGCCTATCTTGCAAGGCCCAGGTGCACCAAAATCATCAGGGAGTCTTAATTTTAAAAGAACGGGGTCTAAAGGAATGGGAAAATGCTTTCCTGAAATGCAGCTGATTGACATCTCTGGGAACACTACAGAAGGAGGGGAAAGGTAACCTGGTGGGAGAAATGCTGGAAAGATGAAGACCTTCAACAAATCTCAGCTAATGTATGGTCCTTGAGGAGGGCATCCCAATGCTACACAGAGTCCCTTATCTTTGAGGACAGCAAGCAGCCTGGAAAGACTCCTCTCAGGTTCCTCTGTGTTGAGTGTATGTTTCTTCAGAAAGGAGTTTTGATCACACTTTAAAACACATCTCCATTCCCTTCATGATTTTCTTGAGAGATGGTTTAATATGAGGCATTTCTGAGAAACTCGGAATTATTTATGTTTCAAAAAATGTTCCATTCCCACCAAATAGACTTATTAAACTAAGCCCGAATGCAAAACCACTCTCTGACACATTTAGACCAATGCCTTGAACACATCTCTGCATCTCTAATCAGCTGACTTAAGGCTAATTGGAAAAACATTCTCTCTGCTCCTCTCAGTGGAGCAACTTCATTTCTGATGCTTTACAGAGAAGGTGTCCCATCCTGTGCTGTAGTAATTAGATATTCACCATCAAAGAACTGTGAGTAAGGCTCAGCTCACCTAATTGTGATAATTTAATTGAGTCTTCCTGGTGTCTGTAGCAGAAAATTTACCCTATAGGGAAGGTCTAAATAGAAATAAAGAGTTTGGCTGTCTCCATGTACCATTAATAGCTCCACAGATGGCTCCCTCTAAGTGAAATATACACTGCAAAATACAGGAAACAAAATCTCTAGATTATTTCCGGTGACAATAATTACTATAAAGGATGGATTAAAAAATGTTCAGCCTCTTTCAGTTATAAACATGGAATTACTTCCCCTTTGGATTACTCTTTATTCATGCTGATTTATGTGATGGAAGTACCATGGCACATATGTGGACATAATTTTCCCATAATTTGGTAGCATTCTCCTTTCTCTAGGCAATCCACTCTATGGATAAAAGAAAAAAAAAAAAGTTCATGCTCTTAGTTTCATTATAGTAAGAATATTTAGTAACCAAAAGCAGTTAGAACATATATACCTCTACAGTACATGTATCACCTCTGTACATCCAAGATTGGCTCATTTACAGCTACATAATGAAATGGCTTTCAAGCTCTTAGTTATTCCCTGAAAGAGAATTAAATGTATAATTAGGGTTAATTTCTCATAAAACCTTTCTGGAATATTTTTATGTGCAACATAATAGGTTACTTTCCAAAAAGGCAAATTATAAAAAAAAAAAGGTGAGGCAGCAATGGAAATGGAGATTCATGTATACTAGAAGATTTTTTTTTAGGTCACTGTGAGAGGACAGGACATTTTAAAGGCAAAAGAAACACTTTCAGATTTCTTCAGGAATTCCCAGATGTGCCCTCCCAGCACAGAATGGCTCATTATATTCTTGAGGCACTATATGCATGTGTGGAGGGTATCAAGGAATACCATTGCTGGGAACTACTGAACAGCTTCTCACATCCCATTGTTCATTCCCCTAGACAACAGCTCCGGTCTTACTCTCTGCTAATGTTCTGAATAGTCTGCTAAACACCTGCTGCAGCATATGATTAAATTGCACTGTGCTGCCATTAAATCTGCAGTGCCAGAGGAACACTGCAGATGTTTCTTTTAAACTTATCAGAAAGGAGAAAAATGACATACACAATACAACCATATCTCCACTGTACCCTTTCAAGCCCTGACATAGGCACCTTCTCAAAATTTTTGTGTCCTGCTTTCAGTAACACCTGGAGGCCACATCCAGAACATAAACAATGGTAACAGTTTTCCTTACTCTGAAGCATACTAATAATTTTAGGCATTATTAAAAATTCCCATCCCTAGAGGTGTCAAGGCCAGGCTGGATGGCAATCTGAGTAACCTGGTCTAGCAGAAGGTGTCCCTGACTATGGCAGAGGAGTTGAAACTAGATGGTCTTGAAGGTCCCTTCTAACTCTAACTGTTTTATGATTCCATGATTTTTTTGTCTTTTTTATTCAAAATAGAATTGTTATTTATTTCAATTCTATTTGGTTTTTGAACTCTTGTTATTTTTTTATTGATACTGCCCTAATAATCCCTACTGGTATTTTTATGCTTTAAACAAGTTTTTAGCTTTAGTAAAATTTTATTCCATCCACAGTCTTCTGATTATATGATGCCCAAGGCATGAGTAACTCTGTGGGCAACCGTGTTGACTCTCCTTATCACAGTTCATAAAAGGGAATATGTGGGAAGAAAAACGGTATTATTATACAGCTGGACAGATAATTCCTCATTTGCTTTGAGCAGAACATCTATTATATGGAGTTTAATTAGATCCCAAAAGTTAGACCCTAACTAAAAGCTCCAAGAGCTAATACGGATTTTGCAATCATAGGTCAAAGCTCTGTAAGTTTTTCAGCTTTACCCCTCTGGAATGAAATCTGGGCTTTACTGAAATCAAGGTCAGGACTCTGAGTTTGTCAGAAACACGGTCTGAATCCCACAAAACAGTGCAGCAGGAGACAAGCTGAACTTCTCTGAACTACTTTTTTCTCCTCCAATAGCAATATCATCTCTCACCCAGGTCAGGCTTTCAATCCCAGGTGTTTAGAACATTCCAGAGGGGAGGTGGGTGAATCACCTATATCTGTTTACTTTGCTGTATGTATTCAAGCCAAAGCACTTGAATCCTTTCCATAATACCTTTGATGCTTCCTTAAGACAAAAGCCTTCTCCCACACTCCTGAGAAAGTAATACAGCACACCTCAGTGTAGTGTACAAGGAGGACCTGCTATTTATGTCCTCCCAGCAATGAAATTGGATTAAACATCAGTAGCAACACCATAATCTTACCAGGATTCTCAAGTATAATACTCAAACACGGACGTTCCTTATCCAGGTGTTCAAATGCAGGTGTCGAAGATATTTCAGAAATGTTGAGAGCCTTTAAGAGATGTAAAGTGGAATTTGTTTGGCTAAATGTGAGTATTTATAGAGTTAGACTTTTACCTCTAAGCAAGTCACTCTGCGATGCCTTTGCAGTCAGCAGAGTTAGTCTGTAGAGTTAATGTGGTTCATGGCATGATTCATCTCACCCTAAAGGAGAGAACTGCATTCGGCCAGATGAATCATACACTAATCTCCATGCACTATACTGATCAGGTCACCACTGACTACAATAAAAGCCTAGGCAAGTGGCAGACACCTAATGTTAAGTCAGATGAATCATCTAACTAGCACGCTTCCAACCCAGCCTTCCCAGGGCTCTTATCCGAGATCCTCGTAATGCTCCACTAGGAATATCAAGGGCTCTGAGTCTGTCAGAAGAGATGAAGGTACGTCCACACTGATCCACCAGAAATGGGAGGTAAAAGAGGTAACAGTGTGTCTTTGGCCAGGTGCAGGAAATCTGAAGGATTGTGGAGACACTTGTCCAACTTTCTGTGAGTTTTATGGCTGGATACTAAGCCAGCTGCTGTCAGATCTCTGCAGCGATGAAAAGAAAGGTCCTGTATGCTGGACTTAGGTAATCATCAATGAGGTCAGTGACTTACCTTTCACTTCTGTGAAGATCTTTTTCACTCGCTGAGGAAGGACCAGGTTTGTTTTGTAGACTGGTCTTCAGAGACTCCATGGTCAGGAGGTGCAACGGCAAGACATTATTGTTATGATTAAGGTTAGTATCACAGCACCCACTCTGCTGAGAACACACATCAAAATGATGTGTCGATAGTAAAATTTAAATATTTGATTCTGCAAAAGTCAAAAGGTCAGAAATTTCCTCCTGAGTTTTCTTCTAAAAGAGAATATCTGAAAAGGAGTCTGAAAAACCTGATCTGCAAAGCATTTCAAGTCCCAGTGTGTTCTGACAGATAAAGTTTTCCTCCAGCTTTCTCTAATCTCTTTTGATGTTTACACACTTGTATATCTCTCTTCTTAATATATGTTTGTTAAATTATTAGAAGTTAATGTTATTGTTAAGGACATACAGATTTCCCTCAGGTAGGCTGGCAGCATGCAAAGCCAGCTTTATTCTGACCTGTTTATGTAGTATCTTCATTTTGATTTTTTATTGTCTGTGGCATTTAAGCAGGATATGTTCCAAGCAAGTCTGTGACTGTGAACTTACTGCACTTGGAGAGAACAAGTGGAGAAAGGAAACAGTGAAATCTGCCACCAGCTAAGTTAATCCAAGAGGGAGATCTGCAGTTTCTGATTACTCCATTCATACAAGTAATCCAGTCTTTGAGATTAATGGTTACAAATACTTTTATGGATATCTAGGAAAATACCTCACGAGGAGATAGAAATGCTAGGACAACAGATAAGCTCTGCAAAGGGTGAAATACATAATTCTGGAGAAGACATAGAAGGATCAGAGAAGCTCAGTGTTTTTCAGCTTAGAAACAGTGCCTCAGGATTTGTGAAAAGCAGAAGAAATAAATTCTGAATCATTTCCACAGGAAACGTAATTTGATGTACCACCTAGGAAAAGTTCCCCCTGAAGTGTAAAGGTTTCCAAAGATCCCACTGATGCCTGGACCAGTACAAGCTTAGCAGTTCATTTTCCTAGTTCTTCCATAAATGCTGCACATCTACATGGTGAACTCATATCATGAGCTCACATCAAGAGTGAGAGATGAATACTGAGATCTGAGCCCATGCACCAGACCAGAATTAATTACAGTTAGATAAGAATGACTGAGATTCCATTATTCTGCTGGTTTTCAGCTTTACAATCCCTGGCACAGCTGCTCCAGTACAAACCACTAGAACAGACAGGCACCACTTCTGCTTGTACAAAGTTTACAGCTGCTCCCATTGCAGAAAATAGCAGAGCTCATCGCAGCTGCAGTGGCTCCAGCCATTGCTGCTTTACTGGCATTTTGAAGTGGTGCAGTTTAATGAACTGATGGTGGACAGCTGCTAACACCACACAAAGTTATAGCATGAGCAGCACCCAAAAAAAGCAAAACAAAAAGTGATTTAAAAATAGAGAAAGTAAAGCTGCATTGATGAAAGAACAACCACTAAGTCAGCAGTATGCTCTCTCCAGTCATGAGTCTGCACTTTGTTTATTGAGGTGAAACCCCTGCTTCTAAGGGCTCATCTTATCACTTAAATCTTTCCAGTCTTAGAACTATTTTTCCTTAAATGCTTATTGGATATCAGCAGCCAAGCTTGGAACGGAACATTCAGATAATATTTTGGTTGGAGTAAATATCTAGGAATCAGGATGCATAAACTCAATTTATACTAACAAATTATGCATTCTTAGGACCACTCTCTGTCACTGAGGCACCTGGGCATTGAAAGAGCTATTCTACAATGTCCAAACCACTTCACTGTCTCAATCTCCAGGAAAGTGTAGCTGCATGGAAGCTGCTTATTGGGAATGCTTGCTGCGTGTACTAATTACTGAGCTGTGATGAGGAATGGTTTGGGACAGTGCTGGTTGACTGAAAGAATACCAGGAACAATTCCAACAATCTGACAAGGTAGGCAATTGAGTTTCAGCACCAAAGGACAGTTCCTGGCTCTGTTTAACTTGCTGGCATAGACATGTTCCCAAGTTCTCAATTCTTGATGCACACAGGTTTGTGTGTCTCGGTGTGCCTTGGCTGGGGGGAGCTGGATGCTGTGTGTGCTCTCAGAAGCAGAGCAGTGCTCAGCCTACACTGATGGCTGAGCTCCACATCCTGTGCACCACGTCTGCAGAGGGAAAAGCTTCTGGTCCAGCTATGGTCCTGAGGGCTGAAACTTCAGAAATGGAGGGGTGTGGAAGGGAATTTTTCTGAAATTGTCTGCTGGTTTGGTTCCATCTGAAATAATTCTGATTTGCACACTTGAGGATGAATCTAGGATTCGAAAGGCAGCAAATAGAGATGATTTGAAGGAAGGCTCTGCAGAGGAATCTGTACAGGCTGGACCAATGGTATCACATTCAACAAGATCAAGTGCTGGGTCTTGCACTTGAGGCACAACAACTCCATGTAGCGCTACAGGCTGCGGAGGAGCAGCTGGAAAAGAACCTGGGGGTGATTAGACACCAGATCAGTAATTATTGGGTCAGAACCACCTTGGAGTGGGGGAGGGGGTGCATATGTGTGCGTGGAGGTGACAGGGATGGGTTGAATCTCAGAGAGGTGGAGTGGTGTTGTATCCCTTATGGCAAAGACCTGGAGCCCACAGGGGGAAGCCCTTGAGTGGCTGTCAGCCACAAACATCCTGGGAAAACTATAACACCCCACAGCTCCTGAAGCCCCTGACCCAGCTCAGATTGGCAGGGACAGTGAGAACACTGCCCTCACCCTGGCCTGGAACCCCAAAGTGGCCAGTTGGTTGGCCGTGGGGACCAGAGTAGATAAAACCAAAGGCACATGAGTGCCACATGTCATGGCTCTGCCATCTGGATGTATGAGAGCTGGTCTGCCACAAGGTTCCAGTGGTAGCTGTAGGATCCATCTCTCCCTCCTTCTCTCTTCTTCCTCCCTTTGCTTTTCTTTCTTTGGTTCTTTCTTGATGCTTTGGGTAGCTTGGAGCTGGATGGGTTGGATTCTGACTTAAGTGTTGTGGATTAGTATGTGTTATGTTAGTATTGTGGTGGAACACTTTGTCTAGCTTGTGTAGTGCCCTTTTTGAACGTTTGTAAAGTTCCCCTATTTTCTCCTCTAAATTAATAAATATGATTCCTGGGAACAAGTCTGTGCCTCATTCTCTTAATGCTATCTTCAGGTATTAAAGAACCTTATATAGATATATTAAAATAAAACTCCTAGCTATGCCCACGAGCCTGTAGCTCCCAGGGCTGAAGTATTACAGGTGGACAGCAGCTGAATGGGATTCAGAGTGTGCCCAGGTGGGCAAAAAGGCCAATGCCATCCTGGCCCATTTCAGAAATGATTCTATGGTTTCTCTTTGGTAGCCTTCAGCATCAGAACATTCACAATTCCAGAAATTGTATGTTGAATTTAAAGTTCATTTTACCTCATTCCATGCTTAAAAATGACCAGACACTTCAATGATTCTATCATTTAGGAGTTTTCTTCCTATACAGTATATAGTCACCACTGAAAGACCAAATTTTCTCCCAAGTATGGTCTTCTAGAAACTATTTGGCACATAATTTCTGTTTGTAAATAATAAATACAGTTCTACTGGATGGAACTACTCAGATAAGTAAGCACTGAAATTGGTAATAACTGTTTGCAGTTTCACACTTAAATCTTTGTTAGACTGGATATGTCATTCACACTAAAACAGCCATCTATATCTCCAGGGGCAGAGTGAGATAAATGCACAGCAGTTTATGGTTGGTTTTGTTTTTTTTCCAGAAACCTTCAATTTTTTATTTCTCCTGAGAAGAAAGCAACATTTTCAAAGGCACAAAGAATGTGCAGATGCCCATATCTCACTGATACCTTTGAAAGTCACCATTTAAGTAGCGTGATCTACTTAACAGCCAGATTTAACTTGATTCTTTATCAGTAAGCTTCATTAACTTCTTCAAAACATTTCTCCTCTTTCAGCATTAATTCTGACAAAAAAAAGGGACCAGAGCATTTCAGTCAGCACCTCTCAAAGCACCACAGTTGCATTAATGTGAGCTCCACTGTTTTCAGCCGTTACTACAGAACACTGAAATTTATTTTTATAAGGTTGCTAGGCAGTTAAACCACCTTGAAAAAAATGAACTATCTTTGTGAAAACATGTACAACAAAGTTATTGATGGAATACTAAATAAAAAAAAAGAATACGTGAGAGCTAAATCCGGAGATATTTACTGGCGTGCTGCTATTATATTCCAGCAACACTGACATTTCAGTCTGCAAGTTTTCAACAGCCACTGCGATATAATTTAAGCCCCAAAATCAAAACTGTCAGTGCTTTTTTACCCAAGAGATGGGGAAAAAGTTGATTTTAAAACAGCATTTTTCTTTTCTCCAACTTTCTAAGTCTCACAAGTGGACTACGACTTGCACATACACTTCCTCCTGGAAAAAAGGCTTTCTCACTGCCTTTGATATAAAACTGTAGAACCACAAGAATGATTTAGGTGTAAAGGGGCCTTTAGAATTCCTAGAATGGATTGGGTTGGAAAGGACTTTCAAGATCATCTGGTCCAAAAACTGAATTCATCTGCTCCATCTGCTCCAAACTCTTGTGCAAAGTATGGCCAGCTTTGAAGCAGGGTCTGGCCTGGAAACCAGAGGCATCAGAAGCCCAGGATTGTCTTGAGTCAGAAGGGTTATAAATCACATGAGCATTGTCTATTTTGAAATCTTCTAAATCCTGTGATTGCTTTTTCCTTTTGACATACTGACTTTTAAACTCCTGTCTCTGTAGAGCATGTGGGAAAATCATTCTTGGCAAAGTAAGGAGGAAGAGGTATTGCCATCTATTTTGTACTCTGGTCCCAAATTTATATATATTTACTATAAGACACATAAAAAAAGAAAATGCCTTTTCCCTAGACCAGTCCAAATGAGTTCTCACAGTTCTTTTTAAGCACTTGAGCTAAGGGACCATGGTTCACATATAATATAATATTTGAAAATAAATCTACTAAAACTTGGCTAAAAGGCTCACTGAGGACTATTTTGAATAGAACATGAAAGTTTTATGCAACAAATGTTTCAAAAATGGAAAATATAGAAAGTTTAATTTTTAGTATTTTTGTGACTTTTCAAATGAAAATTCTTTATTGAAAGCCAGACATTAAAAGGCCAATACCAATGCTTTGAGTTAAATAAAACTTCAGTTCCTAGTTAATAATGTCCATTAACACAATTAATTAAAAAAACAAGACCCAAGGTGTGGGTCTAGAATGTAATCTTTGGGAATTTCGGCTGTTACTGTATCCTCAGGTCATGGGTTTATATTTTCAGATTCTTGGTTTAATGTTCCGTGGAAGTCAGTGGGAAAAAAAAACCATGAAGATGATTCCATGAAGATAGTTCTAATTTTGGTGGGTTTTATTTAAAGAAAATTTTAAAAAAAATTAAAAGTGAGGGAAGCAATGACAATTTTTTTTTTAATTTTTTTTTAATAATCCCAGGAGTTTAAGGTGTAAATCTTTTAAAGGAAAAAAAAATCCCCTAATGCAAGATGCAGGTTAAAATTAATAAAAAAAATTGGCAATAGTTTTGCTTAAAGTGCAGCATTTACATTTTCTGGATACAGCTGAGCAGACAAACCCAGCTCCTGTGGAAATGAATAGGAGCTGGCACGTAAGTACCTGTAAGAATCCACACCATGGCCTGTGATAAAACGTCTGGTTTATCATCTGCAGCAGAACCAGTAGAATTAAGTAGTTAATACTTCAAAGTGATACAAGATGTGGCTGTAAATTTGACAGAGCTTTCTACTGGAGATCATGTAAGGACACAATAATAACAGCAAATTGATTCACCTAAACCTTTGCTTTGCATTTGCTGTAAGACAGACTTTTCAGTAAACTACTCCAGCTCTCTACAGTGTTAATAATAACTACCTCACTGGCTGTTGAATGAACCACAGAGACAGGTAAAAAAATAAATAGAGAAAATAAAAAAAGATAAATGCTGAAGGAATGTATTCCTTGTTGAAGCTCCCATTTGTTGCAGCTTTATAAAGATACTTTGGGTCAACTGAATACAGCAGACCCATGTAGTGCCTTAATACTATTGTTTTTCTCTTTTAAAGTCTGATGAGATATAAGTGATTGAAAAATTTATCCATTAAAACCAAGGAAAGATCCTTCAACTTGGCTTACTCTCTACCCCTTAAATGACTCTGGTTCCGGTCTCATGGGTTAATTCATTGCACAAATTTTATAAAGTTCATTGCACCAGATGCTGCCACTACTGAAGTTAATGATGAAAAGCTCCTTTTCTGCAGTCTTTTCCATACGGATGGTATCTCATTCGTTTAGAGGACAGCACCACAGGACCTCTAACCTCACTGCTCTGTGTGCAATCAGGCAGCCTGAGCCATGATGCCCACACATCTTGGCTGAAGGGTGGGAAAGCAGCAGTGGTGCTTGTGGCATGTGGCAGACTTTTTGGAAAAGCTCCAGACCCACAGAAGGCCTGCGAGAAGGTCTCTTCCCAAAGACAACTAGCACAAAGACCCTCAACGCCCGCTGCCTGCCAGAGTTCAAGAAGTGTTTGGACAATGCTCTCAGACACATGGTGTGATTTTTGGGGTTGTCCTCTGGAAAGATGGGAGTTGGACTTGAAGATCTTTGTGGGTCCCTTCTAGCTCAGGTTATTCTATGATTCTGTGCCCTATTCAGCTCAGGATATTCTATGATCCCATCTGACTCAAGTATGTGCACACACACCTCCCCACACCCATGCACACATCAGGATCCCTTCCAGCTGCCCCACACGCTTCTGTCAACCCTCTGCAGGGATTTGCAAAGAGAAAGACTGCAAACACTTTTATTTTCATGGTGCTCCTCAGCAGCTTTTCTTGTATGGAGCATCCCCCCCTCAAAGTCACAGTGCAACTAGGATTTTATCCAAGCAGATGAGTTCCCTGCTCCAGCTCTGGCTGGTCACTTTTGAGCTCTTCCTGCAGCACTCTATTCCTCAGTAAGCTGTGAGTGGGGCAGTTTCAATCTAACTTCTATCTGTGATTAAAATCTCAGCATTTCTCAGGTTTTACAGGTTTCACACAGATATCAATTGATGTAAAAATAAAATAAAAAAGCTGAACTGTGAGCTTCACATTTCATGAGATTTTTCCTCTAGTAATAAAACCATTTACCTGTGTATGAAAGGAAGTACATTCCTTTCCTCAAAAATAGCCTTCTTTGGGTCTTAAAACCCTTAACTTCTTCAGATGGAAGATTGAAACAAAAATAAAGATGCAGAAATCTCAAACTTTGCTGCAAAATCTTGCCCTAAGGTAAAATTGATCTACTCTGCTGTCACAGAAGCCAAGGGAGGTCAGACGCTAATTCTCTGGGTATGAGAAAATCGTGATTGCTGTGACAACATTCTCAACATTCTCAGGTTTGTATTTATACAGGTTATTATTTCTTTTAGTGTCATGCACTGCAATCTCTTTTTTGTTTGTTTGTTTGTTTTTCTTTTTAATGGGGCACCTATGTCATGCAGAATCTGCTCCCTTGTGGGTAACACCACCAAGCTTCATCATTTACATTCTTCAGTCATTTATTGTAGTATCAAAAGGTAAAGCAAAGGAGGATGCAAGGGAGGAGACCTTTTCTGTGTCTGTCAGTTAGAATAAAATGTGAGCCATGTTTCTCCACTCCTTGGGTGATAACACAGGTGCTTGTAGATCTTCCTGTAGATCTTTCCTCTCTCTGCTGCAGAGGGCACTGGCTTCCCAGCTGTAAATCAGGCAAGGTGCAGTGCTTGGCTCATTCTATCCCCCTGCCATGCCTTCTCTGCAATTCAAATCAATCACTTCAAGTGTCCATAGAGCCACTTTACTGTTCCAGATGATGCCAAAGCGAATGAGTCATGGGAAAAATTAAGGACATTTGGTCACAACTTTGTATGCTGAGCATGAAACCAGTCTCGAATCACCCTTGGGTCATTTGGGGTCAGCTGTCCCAGCTGAGTCCCCTCCCAATCCCTTGTTCCTTCCCAGCCTCCTCGCTGGTAGAGTGAGATGAGGAGTAGAAAAGGTCTTGGCTCTGTGTAAGCCCTGCTCAGCAGTAATGAAAACATACCATGTGGTTTTGGTGAAACATCACACACCCCCATACCAGCTACTATACAGAAAATTGTCTAACCCATCCAAATCCCGTACAATTGGTCATATGTTTTTGCAGCTCATTAGTTTAAATCAACATACACTTAAACTAAGAGCACAATACCTGAGATGGAGTAGCAATGCAGGAGCTCCTGGGACTCTGTGACCTTTTCATCCATGGCCCAGATCTGGTGACAAAATCAACATCGACAGTGAAACAGGTATTTTGTATGTCCACATATGTCAATCAAGCCTCAATAGCTGTTACATTTTTTTTTCTCTTCTCATCACACCTGGCAGACTGAAGAAAGGAAAGGAAAATAGTTGGCTTTGTCACAACTCACCAGTCAAACAATGTTCCATACCATTTATTATTGTTAATCTGGCATGTCCATCCCCTGATTGAATTTCTGAAAATTCATATATCCTGGCAGTGCTTCCTCCAGATTCCTCAGCTAAGCTGCTGAAAATAGTGGGGAAAACACATGCCATAAATTAAATTACAGTGAATACTAGGCTAGGACTTTGGGAGTTTGCTCAGGCTTATCGGAATATTTATGAAGCACAAAGATGTTCAATAATGTTCAGGGTTTATATATATTACCACTAAGTCTGACTTTCTGGATTCGAGCATAAGCATGGGATACATCTTCCCACAGCCAAAGTGATAATGACTCCAACTGGAAACATGAAATCAACTCACAGGGCCAGATGCTCAGCTGTAGCAAAGCAAGGTCTCTTTTAATGACAGAGCTCTGCTATTCTATATTTCAGGACTTTAATGTTTGTTAGGATAACATGATAACAGCGAGTGTCTCTGGGCAGCTGGCATAAATTACAGTAGTTTTGCCCTTCATAGGACCTGTCTTATGATGCAGTTTTTTTCTCAAGCTCTCTGTACAAAAGCACTGCAACTGAACAAAGGTAAAAAGAAGTTTATCCTGCTTCTCATTTTACCAGTGATATAACCTTCCTCTCACACGCTGAGTAATTGATATAGTTAGAAATAACACTGGAAACAGAAAATATTGTTCATTCTCTAGTTCCAGGAAAAGTTTGCAAAGCCAACATCTTAAAAAAAAAAAAAAAAAATTAAAAAGCAACAACAAAGAAAACCCAGCCCAGGTTTTAACTTGTAAACTGATCACATCTTGTATGTAATTAGGTAGTGCAAATAAATTAACTTTATAACCTAAGGGTGGCATTCTTAAAGATTATAAATCTTCTGCCTGATATCTGTTGGAAAGATGAAGGCTATCCCAGGAGAAGAGATGAAGCTTTTCCTCCTCCTTACATGGAAATATTTAAAAACAGAAAAAACACACAGGAACACACTATCTTGTCTTGGAAAAAAAAGTTGACCAGGAAGCTAACAGTTCTTCCATTCTCTTAATTTTCCGCTCAAATATCTTAGTCTCAGAAGAGCATGAATCCACAAAGGTGTGTTTTTATGTGGTTATAAAATTAATGTTACATGCTGACTTCCTGACTACAATCCACTTGCTTACCTTTATCTCTATATAATAGGAAATTAGAAGCCCCCATCAAGTCATTACTCTCAGATGATTGTGAGTTAGCTGACCTCAGGCCACAGAGAAAGGAAACACTCTCTGGCAGACTGCAAGATGTTTTAGTTGACAAATGTACCATAATGTTCTGATCTGCAGCTGGACATTTCTGCTAGCTTAGGAGTCAGGTGTTTCATCTTTCCAAAGAAGAAAGGTTCACTTAAGGAAAAAAAAAAAAAAAAGGACACCTCTTCCTACACTTAGCAAAGCAATACTCTTTGCTAGAGGCTATCAGTGCAGTCAAAGGGGTTTTTTTTCTCTTGTGCTGACTGCCATAAAAATACTTTCTAACACAGGAAATATTCAGACAACACATTTCAAGTATAATGGAGCATGGATTAAATCAAATACTGAGTGTTGCACCATATAAAGTCCTCTCTGCTTCTAGAAAACAAGTAAGGAACCACTAGCATTTCCCTGAATCCCTATAGGGAATGCAAAGCAGCAGCAGCAACATGTCTAAAGCAGAAGAAAGTATCTCCATTCTCCCTTCCCTTTTATTGTTTCTTCTCACTGCTTCTTCTCAATATTTCTACCACTTATACCTTGAACACATCCAAAACAGCCCTTTCCCTACAAAATCCTCCCTCCATAATTTGGAAGCAAACAAAGAAATAAAACCTGAGTCTGAAGCAGCCATTAAAGGACTAGAATCTAGCCCTTCTCCCTCTATTCATATTTTATTAATCTCAGTTAATCAATTTGTGTCTGTGTCCCTCAGGCCAGGCTGCAGCAGCTGGCACAGCCTATGGTGTGTGTGGGAGGGGTTGCTGAGGCTTTGAGCTGGACTTAGGCAGGCTCAGCTGTCAGATCCAGCACATTGAATGTCCATCTTCCAGACCTTCCCAAGAACTGTTGGTGAGCAAACACAGAGCAAAGGGAGGAAAGACATTACCCCTTGGCATTACCTTTTATTGAAGGATTAAGGAGAAGTGACTCTCCTTCCTTCATGGAAACATGGAAATCCTTGAAACCCACCATTCATTGCAAAGAAGGTGTTCAGTGAGATTGTGAGCACTGTCCTTTCAGAAGAAAACCTTGAGAACCCCCTCATGACCTAGGAGATGTGATGTAGGTTGCATACATCTCCTCTCTCCTAATTCTTCCAGACAGAGTGTAGGAGAGATTAAATTTGCTGTGTGGTTGCTCTGAAAGTGTGGGACACTGAGGTGTTCCTAAGATGTCAGAAGCTGACTGTTTTCTGTATTGTGGGCAAACACATGGATAAGACGAGTCGGTTCCCATGAAGAAGCTGGGTAAGGGCAAAGTAAGTTAATTCTGCTTTGCTGAGAGTCCAGAAGCTTTGTGAAGGCTGGATGCACTGGTTCAGGGTCAGTGCCCTGCTGTCAGGAGCACACTGCTGGCTGATGTCCCAGTATGGACAGAGTGCCCTGGCATTTGTCTCTAATGTGATGTGGAGATAGAGCTCACTAATGGATTAGTCTCCAGGGATGTCCATATAGACAGCAATGATCCTGCTAGAGACAGCACACGGGGCTGGAAAAAAGTGGGATTTCTTAAAACAGCCATGTTTTCAAACAAGTTTAGACTTCCAGTTTCCACTAATCAGTTTCCATGTATAGTAGCATTTGCCACTTGGTGTAACTTCTGTAACTGTAGCTTTGCACCTGTTTTTGAAACTCTGGCTCTCCTCTTTAATTCTAATTTTGTAAGGTCACCAATGGATCTGTCGCAGGTCAAACTTGTCTTTGGGAAGCACAATAAGTAGAAGGAATTGGAAAGAAGCAATATTCAATATCCATGCATCATTACGCTAAGCAAAAATGTAATGTAGTTTCTTCAGCATAATCTCAGCCTGATGTTGCCACCATTTTAATAATCATCCATCAGCAGTGAGAGGGCCTGAGTTAAATTAATTGGTTTTATCCATCAAATTTTAAGTAGACTGGTGCCAAGGCATGAAAGCAACCATCAAATCCAGCAGAAACTTTCCCAGAGTAAAAGGCAAGGCTGATAGGCTAGAAAAAAAACCCTAAAAAATAAATGGGTCTTTCCCACTCCCTCTTCTCTATAGCAGGTTTAAAGGACAAGCCTGCCTGGAGAATGGTCTCAGAGAGCTTCAGCTGAAGAACAGGGTACCCATCTTAAGAACTGTAAATCTGGTACATTTCATTCATGTTTAGGTCACATTAAATATTTATGAACATCTATGTGATGCCAACAGAAACCGCCAGAGAACCCATGGACAGTGAGATGCTTTTACCAAACTTGTTGTGCTGCTTCTTGCAAATTTCTCACAGTAATTCCTCTTCAAAGAGGAGTGTTAAAGACTACCTGGAACAGATGAAGTGTTGCAAATACCTGTTTTTTTTTACTTCCTGGCAGTCTCAAACCTCTCAGTAGGAGTTTATCATACTGTTGGAGGGAAGCATACAAGGGATTTGAAGTACTTTCTACTTTCCAAGACGGGAGTGCCCTAAAGCAAGATTGTCCATCCCTTCTCACCCCTCTATCCCTTGGGTAGTCTAGATAATCCAAGCAAACCCTGTCCTTGGGGACAAAGTAGGTTGCTCTTCTTAAGAAAAGTAGAGTATCTTAACATGTCTGCTGATGAAGACAATCCCACTGGCTCTTACTTATTTCCAGTCCTGCCGTTCTCCTTGTTCCAGCTTATCAGGTCAGTGTTTTGTAAGCATTCACGGGATCATGCTCCAGGTGGGAGCATCGAAATGAATAAAAAGTAATAAATGAGATATGGGATTGTAGTAACAATGAAATGGGAAGCAAAGTGAACTCAAGAACAATGAGGATCCACTGCTCACTACAGTTCTCCACTGGGTCTGAAATTTAAGCTGTAGCACCTCAAGAAGGAAGGCACTCCTTGATCACCCCTCCTTAAAGTTATAACAACAATAACACCAACCCATGCCAGCTTCATGCAGCCTGCTCATCCTAAACCTATTGCATCAAGACCCTTAGTTCAGTTAAAACTTCTTAATGCTATGGTAATTCAGCTAATTAATGCTAATTTTAGTCAATTGTTCCTGTGTATCCTAGAGAATGGAGTGGCTATTCATTAGCCTTGGTGTGTACTTTGAAAACAGATACAAATTAAATCTCTTTTAGAATGCAAAATGTTATTTGCCTACGTGCTGCTTTCATTGAACAAACAGAAGTTAAGGGCAAGGATGAAAGCAACTGCTGTACACAGATTGCATAAGAATGAGATCTGGCATCCAGCTGCTGCAGTGCCAGCCCCACCAGCCCACCTGGCTGGAGCCCCTCTCCTGGCAAGGTGGCCTGGATCAGCAGTGTGCAAAGCACAGCCTGAGCAATGCACTCCACAGTGTTATGCACTCCACAGTGTTATGCTATAGAGTTCAGGTCTTGACCTAAGACTTTGGTGTTTGATATGGTGGTGCAGATCCCAGGGAACATGGGTTCCAGTGTAACATGCAAGTTCAATACAGTAGTGCCTGTGATTTCATGACTCCTGCGCCTGGCTCAAGGAAGGACAAGAAGAAGCAGTGGCTCCTGCATGGGAGGAATGTTATTTCAATTCCAGGAAAAACAGAGTGGTGCCCTTAGTGTTGCTGGATTGCACCTCAATTCCTAGAAGCAAGAAGGAGTTGACAGCTATGTCCCCTGGCATGTGGCATAGTGAGTGTGCATGTCCAATTACTTCTTAAATCAAAGCCCAACAGTCACACAGAGTAGCATAAAACCAGATTTGATTCAAGGCACAGGCAAAACAAGTGACTGCACACAGGTGTTCTGTTCTCAGCATCAGTGCTCAGGTTAGCAAAAAGGTGCTGCCAAATACCTGAAACAGCAAGAGCAAACAAGATTTTCCACAAATTCCCAGCCTGCTCCTTTTCTTCTCTTCTCCTTTTTTTTTTTTTTTTCCCCAGAGAGCACACCTGATTGCAGGCAATAGCAAAGCCAAGCAAGGAAGATAAATGAGCTGTAGAATCCCTGGCATGCAGCTCAGAGGTGGGTGGAAGTTTGGAAAAGTGTTTGATGAGCCTCTGAGTACAGCGAGACCTATAGAAAAGGCAGAAGCAGCAACTGGGGTGGGGAAATGGACACTTGGAGCGACAGGATTATGTAAGAGTTACAGTGGGGATAATCTTGATAAGGAACAGAACAAAGCCTGGAAATGCAGATGGCCCCTAGCTGCAAAAGAGTGCAAGGAAGTCACAAAGGGCAATAAAATAGCAGCATGAAATGTGACTCCTGATCTGAAAATTTGCTCTCATTAAGGTTGTTGGCCCAGGAACTGAGGAGTGTTCTCCCTATTGCCCTTCCTTAAAGGAGAAAGCAGCATTGCTCAGAGATTCAGGAAGCAATGGTATCAGAAAGAAAAGGCTGCACCATCCAAGGAAGATAGAAGTCATCTTTGCAGATTATAAATTAACTCTAAACAATTCATAAAGCTGAAAAAAGTTGTCCAGCAAGTGCATATGCCACAGGGAGGCAGTTCCAGTGATGCCTGGTGACTTTTTCACAGCACATGATGCAGCAGTGACAAAGCAGGTTCTGGCCTTAGAGTTGAAGTTGAATCAGGTCTCATTTTCCATTTGTCCAGTGATTTTGAAAGGGGAAAAAAAAACAGTTCTTCCTACTATTGTGAAGCACTCTGTAGCAATCTGGAGCCTTTGGGAATTGACAGGGCAACAGAGAGAGAACCAGCAAGAGTTGCTGTGCTCCAGAGGTGGGTGGTAAAGAGCCCCCTTTTGGATAACACCATCCATGTGATGGGTCTGAGTGATTTGTGTGTGACTTGTGCCCTTTAATGACATTCACTAGTGGGCTGTGTGTACCAATTTAAGCTCAAGTTTGGCTCAAGGTCTCTGAATATTGCAGTTCCAGAAGCTGACTGAAACACACTGGCTGCCAATACAGTGGGGACTTCTAATTCCCTGGATCTGGTCTTTCCAGAAAGGTGCAGCAACACTGAATTCTGTTTTGAATGGATCTTGTTTTCCAGACTCAACATGAGCTGAAATAACTGAATAAACAATATATGAGCAGGCCTCTGCTAAACATGTCAGATCCACAGCCTTTCTATCTGCTGGGTGGGAACTTGAGGCAGACTGACTGCCACTAGATCCCTTTACCAGAGCCTAAAAGGGTTTGTGTTTTCCAGTGTACCTGATATCTGGATATACAGACCTTCCCAGGTCAGGGAAGCTTTGGAAAAGACCAACAGAGGAGGTGCCTCACTGTGTTCTTCCTTTCAGCACACATTTCCCTTCTGAAAAGACAATAAGGTGTCGTGACTCGTATTAGCAGGGAACACATCAGAGGACCTCTTCTTTTTCTGTTTAGGTAGGGACAATTATCCTCTGTAAGAGAAGAGAGAGGCATCATCTGCAATATGAATCTGACCCACAAAGTGTGTTAGCAAAGTGTTGTACCCAAGATAACCATCCTTGCTAAGCTTTTGCCACCAACACAACTCACAGCCTCCATCCCAGAGTGAGCTTCAGCCCAAGCTTTTGGAAGGTCTGCCAGAACTAGTTCCCACCTGCCTGTGTGTGAACACAGCACAGTGAAACCTTCCCACACAGGGCCCACCTGAAGTCTGGGGAAAAGTTTCTCTGCAGATTGGAGCAGCCTTCCCCATATTTGAACTTGTTTATGACAAAGTGAAACCTGGAAAGATGCCATAGACAAAATAATGGCATTTCATGTTTAAAAGAATTTTCTGAACTATAGAAAAGCTGTAAACAAAATCATAAAAAAAATTAATCTAATCCCACTAGAGATTAGCTGGTTTCTTCACAGTGATTTAATTTTTTGAGGATTTTCTTTGAGGAAGATGGTGGAGGAAGAGATAAAACAACTGTCTTTTATCTGTCTGATAATTGTTAGTCAGAACAGGTAACCACCATTTAAGAATTTCCAGACACAGTGAGAGATATTCATCCCATTCACGTAATCTACTCTCAGATATGACAACTATAAAATTTAAAATAACAGAAATATCACACATCCATTCTAAACAATATTCACCAAACTAAGGTAAAACCCTTCAGTCCTGCTTAAAAGACACTCAGGACAACACTGTTAATACCATTGTAAAGCAGAAAAGTCTCTTTACAACTCGATTCTTTTTAACATCCTGTTTTCGTTTCTTCTCTGCTTTGTATACATGTAGAGTCTGCTTGTTTGTAATGTCAGCAAGAAAGAGCTCCTCGGGGAAAAGAATGGGAGAATTACACCAAATCTGGCACACCAAACCTTTCACACATATATGGATCTGGTTAGTGCTGTGAGGCAGGAACTTTCTCATGTGCTGAGGACCACGAGTTCCTTGAGCTGCCTCAATACTTTGAGAGAGAGGAGACTTGGAAGCCATTCTCTGACCATTCCCAAGGAAATAATTCAAATTATTATTTTCTCTTCACCTCTATTCCTTCGTCACAGTTTCTGCCTTTGCTTGGTGATCATAAACCTTCTTTCTCCTAGTTCACCATGTCAGCCTCAAAGGAAAACCATTCTACCCACTAATCAGAAAAACACAGAAGCCAGTGGGGCATCTTCTGAGGGCAAAGCCCCTTCGTGAGCAGCTGCCCAAAGGAACAGAAACACACAGGCCTTATTTATGAAAGTGGTTATTAGGTGCGTGAAAATGCAATACTAGGGCAGCAAAACAAGTACCAGCCTTGTTTTTTATTGTGGATTCTAAAAGGGAAAATGTACTTAAAAGTCTCTCATTGAAGAAATTATTTCTCAATATGCAGCTGAGTGCCCTTGTGTATCTCAGGAGAAGGGAGGGCATGTACAAGGCCTGTGAAATAGATGTAAAAATGGCATTTATAGGAACACTTTTTACTTATGTAAACTTTGTGAGCCATTTAGTTTCACCATAAACCCTTTTTAACTGCCTTAATGGCAATTATCTAAGTAGCAGTAATGCTGCAAATTTTTAGGACATGGAGTAACAATCCACATGATCAAAAGTAACCTCAGACACTGACCTCAGTGCCAACTGATTCCCTCTGGACTTAGGGAGAGGCAAAGGTCTGGGTGAGGTTTATACCCTCTGCTCTCGCTGTAGATCAGAAAGATTTCACCTGCTATTGAGGGTTCCTCTCCAGAAGCTGATGAAGACCAGGGGATCAAGACAAACAAATGCATCTTTTCTTGTCCTTCTATCACTTTTTATTATCCTTCCACTGGGAGCCTGATACTACCTCCAGTCTGGTGCCTCCCCAGCCATCAACTTACCCTGGCACTTTCTGTGTCACCACCCTGCCTTGCTCTTCCAAGGCACTGCTGGTGAGATAACATCCACACAATTACTAGCTGTCTTGATTTAAAATAAGGAAATCATGCAAGGTCTCGTTTGTGTCCCTCTGTCTTTCCTCTCCTGTTCTATGACAATTAGACCTTCATCTACCCTCTCCTTCCTCTGATTCAAAGTTGAAAAATGTGGAAATTTCACACAGAAAGAGTTTCCAGGCAATCACTGAACAGATTCCATCCACCTACCTAAGGAGGGCAAAGCAGTACCTGAACCATCAGACAAGAGTATTTAAGCTCTATCTGTAGCTCACCAAAACCTGTTATATAAATTCAATGTGAAAACAAAGGCCCTCTGTATTCCCAGAACATCTCCTGACCTGGACATAAAAACAAGAAGCCTTGGAAAGATCACTCTTATGGTTATGTCCTGGTGGATTTTTGCTGGTGAACTTTCCTCTACTCTCAGCTGTGGTGCATCAATCCCTTCCCCTCACTTCTGCTCCCTAAGCATGGCAAAGAGGGTCAGTAACACAACCAGATAACACCAGTTGATTAAAGTTCCTGATGACCAGCAGGAACTGCACAAATATGTCTTGCATTTGTGATGTTTCTTTATTCACTTCTAACCTTCAAGAAACTTCTTCGTGTCTGCTGTAGTGCTTCTGTGTCCCTTCCCTTGCCATCCCTGTCCCTGTAGTAAGAATGCAACTGCCAATTTACCTAATAGTGCCTGGAATTGCTCTTCACAAAAGGAGGCTGTCTTTTCCCTTTACTTAGAGTCTGCTTTAATCAGAGACTTCAGCGTGAAAGCCAACAAACCCCTCCCTGGCAGCTCATGGATGTGCTGGGAAACTCATTCAATTCTTTGAACATCCATTGTGGCTCAGGGCTACAGTCAAGCACCCTTAATGAAAAGCTGTTTGTGCAATCTATTTCCTGCTGATCACCAAGAACACCTCCTTGAAAAATAAACACACTAAAATAAAAATCCCAGGAAGCTATCAAGTTTCTAGACTTTTCCATGGTAACCAAGCTTAGAAAACTACAAAGTCCACCTCAAAGCAGCCAGAAGACTCAAGTAAATGATAACTGAGAAGTGCCTCTGTTAAGACATAACTGTTTGTGTTGGGCAGTTTGTTCATTTTTCCATTGCAGAATAGTTTCCAGGGATGGTAAAAGAAAAAAGTGTTTCCATTTTCCTTTCTCTCTTCTCTCATGCCTTTCAACAACCCGTATCACAACTCTCTAACTCCAAACAAGACCTACACTGATTTCCTCAGATTTGTGTCACTTTCTACAACAAACAGTTTCATGTATATGGGCATTTGATGAATTTTTCTGCTTAGTCAACAGGAAGGGATACAATATGCACTCATTTGAGCGTACTCACTTCGAATTGCCTTGAAAAGGAAGCATTATCATATGTGCACTGACAAGCAGAAATCTTCCTTAGTCCTTTACAATTTGCCTGGGGTGCCACTGCTAGAACAGCTTTCTGCCATGAGAGTCTCAGGACTATACGGCATTGTGACATATAGTGTACATGGACAGGTTAAAAAATAGAGTATCCAGCACCCTTTCACTGGTCAAACCTTGTTCTGCCTTAACTCTCAGGTTTTACAAGAATGCACCCTTTTGTCTTCAAGTCCCTCTAACTTACCAGAGACTCTGAAAGCATGAGAAGACGCTCTTCCAATGAAACAACTTCAAAACTTGAGTCACAAGTTGCAAAATACAGGGAAAAGTGGCTTCCCGAAGCTGAAAGTAAGGGCTATGAGTCAGAAAGTTCATAAACTTTTGTTCCAAGTTCTCCACTGTAATATATTACCTGGAGACTGGAAAGACTCATCCACTCCTATAAATATCTCACCTTACTGCCAGTAATAAGGATATACATAAAAAGATAAATGCTCCTGGGTACTTTAGACAATAGTACTGCACCAGAAAAAGCTGGTCAAAATGAACAATAATAGCTTTAACAACTGAGTAACCAGCTCCTGTCTTCCCAGCCCAGGCTTCGTAGCTAGGGAGACTGGTTTGTCAGAGGTATAAGCATTTTCAAATTCTTCACTTAAACGATGTGATAATTTTACCTGGAGAGAAAAGGAGGGAGAAAGGACAGACTTTGAGGATACTACTGCCACTACAAAGCACATGAGTCAACCTGCTACACTTTGTGAATTGTCTGTGGGGAGCCTGGCCTTTGAGACCTGGACTGCATGGAATAGAAATTGCTGCTGCACTGTCCTTGCATCCAGCTGCGTGCTCATAGCTGTGATTGGACTGAGAATGTTTCAGTCCTCACCACCTTACTAAGAGCTGTGTTTTCAGTGTCTGCTTTTCTTTCTGCTTTTTTCCATAGGCTTCTTTCAAACACTTCTGGATCTGACTTGCACCAAGTTTACACTGTCTCAGAAGTGCATATCTTACTACTTGAACAGTTAGGAGAAGGGTTTGGAGCTTTTTCTTGTTTAGATTTGCAGTTGGTTTTGTTTAAAATTTTACACTTCTTAGGCTTTGACTATTTAAAATTCTTCTGTAGACTCCCTTTGGTCTTCCTTGTTGCCAACCAGAAACACCACAGAGAGTTTATGGCTTGCTTGAGTCCTTGCATGGTTTGGTTTGAAGGGAGGAAGGGAACAGTTGGACTGCAATTATCTCTGGCAAGTTTTGTGTTTTGCTTTCCTCAGCTCCTGAAATGTAACTTCTGAGAGAAGCAATTTAGCTGAAAGCTTTGCATCTGTAGTGCTCTTTCCCTCCAAACACAAATCCCACTATTTAATAGATTGGGTGGGGGTCGATCTGTAGAGAACTAATTGAAGGAGCTGAAAATATAGACATTCAACCCTGATTAATTAGAAGAGCAAAAAAGAACACTCTAATTCCATTTCCAAATCAAACCAGTTGTACCACAATTATCTCAAGTACCTCAGAGACGGCTGAGTTCACAGTTAGTCCTTCCCTCTCTTTCCTCAGGGAGAAATGGATAGCCTTGTGCAGGAGTATCAAAAAGCCTTGGGCTCTTTGCCAAGTTATTTGTCTCCCCCAGTAATACAGTATTTTAAGACGACATAGTTTGTATTTTGGACCAGTTTTCAAAGGTATTTAGCATACACATTCAATAGTGCTCAGCTCATGGGGAGCTCCAATTCCCCTGGAAACTTACCCACTTGTTTAAATAGCTACAAAAGAGGAGTTCTGCAAATCTAATTTTCATAGGCTTTGTTTTGAAGATGGGATGCTTTAGAAGTTCATATAGTGAGTTTTGCCTTCCTTAGCTTTCCAAATGATCTGGGTAATAGGATGTGTCAGATCTCTAAAGCTAGAAATTCTAGTTTTCTCCTGTAAGCAGAAGAAGAGTCTTCTCTTGGACATCTATCTTACCCCTTGGGCAAATCCCATGTCTACCTTATTTTTCCACATGGAAGATTTTGCTACAAGCCTTAACACTGCTGATTTATAGTAAAACAATGACACTGCAGCCCCTTTACAACTGCACTTTCTACATTTTCTCATTCTAGGCTCATCTCCATCGACCTTTGCAGCAGACAGCAGCTGTTTTAACAAGGCTACAAACAGTACACAAAAGCTCTGGAAAAGAAGAAAAGAGCTTTTCCAGTTTGAATCTGCAACAAAAATTTCAGGCCAAAGGCAGGAAAATTGACCATTGTTTTCTAGGCAGCTCTGTGAGCCATTCTTCAACAACCACAACTGGTCAGGGCCTCTCATTTTGTATCTCAATTGAAAGACAGCTGTTCCATTTTCTAAATGGGAAGACAGTTCACCTTGAGTCTGGCTTCAGCTGCTGCAGCTTTTTACCATTAAATATAATTCAAAATAGATTATCAGCATGGGGAGAAGACAGTGTTTGAACAAAACAAGCCATTAATTTTCCACATAGAAGAGAACAACTCTCATCCTGGAGATACTGCTGTGCTATTGTCTGAAACACAATTTTCACCTGAAATTGGACAAACCATTTGGGAAGTAATTCAAGTTCCTCTAAAGGGAGGATGTATTGCACATGGACAGTGGTGGAGGGATTCAGCACCCACAAGTATGTTAACTGCGTGCAATGAATTGCAAGCATCTCCTATTAATATGTCTTAATTGCAATGTTCTGTCCCAACAGCTCACTTGCAAACACCCCTGGTGTTCCACCTTTTTAACTCAGCATTATCAAGCTTCACTTTGTTAATTCTATGCCAGTAGCATCACTACCAACTTGTCCCTTTTGTCTTGTAGCTCTTTTTTAGTCATGATCCCAGTCAAGGAAATGTCTTCCAGGAAAACCTTCAAGAAAGGATCTGTCTCTGAAAACAACACCACCAAAAATGAGGACTTCCACATTCAGAGTGTTATGACTGATATGTCAGGGCCTCTCCACGCATCTCATTGCATGGCCACTGTTTAGCATGGACTGCTTATCAAACTAAAGGCCAAGTAGGGGAATGCATCACTCCACTTGGGTATTTTTACAAGACATAGATACACACAAGAGCTTTCCACACTCTATATACAGCAGCAAAGGAAATAAAGGGGACTGAAAGCCTAGAGGTGATCCTTATGAGCAAGTATTTGATGTCTCCAATGCCCCTTATTCTTCAGCACAACAGCCTCCTTCCCCACACAGGGGTGGCTGAACATTCCACCTCCATCCAGTGTGGTCACAGGCTGGCACAGGCTCTGTTCCGACACACTTGTAGATAAGATGCAGAGATGATGCAGAAACTCCTCCCTGCCAGCTGTAGACTGTGAAGTGCCACTCCTTGGCATTCCTTTTCTGAGTTCAGTTTGGGAAAGCATCCAAATTTGTCCATCAAATGCCACAGGAGTGAAGGATATAACCCCAGACTGTTGTGTAAACACAAAGAACATGTAAAGTAAAAACAACGCCTTTATTTTTATTCACCTCAGTATCTACAAACAATGGAAGTTAAATCTGAGTTTCATTTTTGTGGATGCATGTGATCAAAACTTTTGTGTTTCTTGTAATGCTGACACAAAACAGTCATTTTAAAAAATCAGAACACGGTATATACAG
The DNA here is from genome assembly GCA_035221455.1 of Xenops minutus. Taxonomy (NCBI): domain Eukaryota; kingdom Metazoa; phylum Chordata; class Aves; order Passeriformes; family Furnariidae; genus Xenops; species Xenops minutus. The sequence goes on along the minus strand of JAWWEE010000074.1, from coordinate 144,207,198 downwards.
ATTGGTAGATGAACTTCTACAGCATTTTTTGTGATTTGCTCCTAAACAAATTTCCACGGTTATTTTGCCCTCTGAATATCAATCAAGCCCAGCAGGAGAAAAAAGAAAGAGGATGGATGAGGGAGCAATTGGAGTAACAAGCCTTTCTACTGTAATCTTAATAACAGATGAGATTGCATCTGCTCCTTTGCTCGATCCTAAGCAGGCATAGAGTCAAGCATAAACACTGGGTTTGTGCACATGAAGACAGCAATAGGGTAGAAAGCAGCATGTGAAAGACAAATTCTAACAGCTAGCTTTGGATCTGTCTTAGATTTCAGAAATGCATTAAATATAAACTTACTGAATTGCTTTCAGCCCAGCCCTGGCTAGAGTTCAATATGCTTTCCATTAACTGCTTGGTTGTAAAGATTTTTTTTTCCAAACCACCTTAATCATTTTTCATTTGAGACAAGGTATCTTTAGTGAAGCTAATTATAAAATAATGAGCAGTCTTTCTGTGGCTTAAGAAAGAGCTTATTTTGGTTTCGGTTAAATCAGCATGGAACAGGTTCAAACTATATTGAAATGAGACATTATTAAATCAGAATAGACACCTACACTGGGGTTCATACAGACATAATTAAAAAGAGCTGTATATGGGTACAGTCTCATGTGATCCAAGCATCCATATTGGACTGATCTAACAACAGCAGCATAAAATGATACAGCCTGAAATATGGTGAGGCATAATACTTGTTAAAGGGCTCCTTAAAGCAGTGAGTCTGATCCCCTGGGAGGAAATAGTTTTTTAATTTTTTTTTTAATTGCCCCTTATCTCCAGAATCATTATGAACACAAAATCCAGGTGAAGCAAAACTGCACTTGACCACCCCTGGTGGATTAGAGTCAGCTGACAGACACCAAGGGACAGCACACTGCTGTGGAAGTGGTGGTGTCCCCAACCATTGTTCAAGCAGACACAGAGTGTGGAGAAAATGGTCTCCTTTCTTCCCTACCCCACCTCCCACGGCTTAGTTATATTGAATTATATTGTATTTTGTCTCCCAGACACCTGGACAAGAATTAGTGCTGCCTCATTGCACCTACGTGCTTAGCCAAGCCATCTCAGTGTTTTCAAGGTCACCTCCTTCAGTATTCTAAGGTGTTCCTCCTTTGGTTTGCCTTCAGAGAGTCAGGGGAGATAAACTTCCCAAACACAGATAAAGGGCAAAAATGGAAAACTCAAAATACATGTAATTTTTACTTAACGAAAAAGATGGAGGTCAGTTAACTTTGGCTGAAATGCACTGCCATTGTTCACACAAAAAAAAAAACAAACAACAAACAAGACATCCTTATATTTGGTGGTGGTGGATTAGTTGGGCTTTTTTTCCTTTATCTACAATGCAGACAAGGACACCTGTTAGAGAGGATTTCTCTTCCCAAAGGCAATGACTTCATAACTTCCGCCTGAGTAAGCAACTGCTGTCTCATCCCATTCATTTGTGCAACCATCTCTATCCTCTGAGCAATAATGAGCTACAACTTACCTGCTGGTGGGTAAGAAAACAACTTGGATTGAGCAGAATTTGATTTTGGGTTTTGTGGGCTTTTTCCCCTACCCCATCCTTTGCAGGCAGAACTGCATTCTGGTTCACCAACCAATTGCCCTTCATGTTTGGAGTACCAAATCACAAAGTTAGCCCTGCTGTTCTTACTGTCTTTCTTTTAGCCTTGCAAAAAATCACAGGAGCTGCATCATCTTGAGCTGGTCATTGAGGGGTGGTGGAAATCATTTGCCATGAGGTCTTTAAAACATTTGACAATTGCTAACTGGTTGGATGTTTGATGTTTACTACTGTGATGAGTTGATCTTGGCCAGCAGTCCAGTCGCTCACACAATTCCTTCCCCTCCAACAGGACCCAGGGAATAGAATCTGAAGTATGAAAGCTAAAAACTCAAGGGCTGAGAATCAGACAGCTTGATAAGTGAAACAAAGCTGTGCTCAAGCAAAGCAAAACAAGTAATGCATTCATTACTTCCCACTGAGTGGCAGATGTCCAACCACTTACTACAACACAGGGCTTCGTCTCATGTAATGGTTACTTGGGAAGACAAAAGTCGTGATCACAAATGTTCCCTCTTCCTTCTTATTTTCCACAGTTTTTACTGCTGATCATGATGCCATGTGGTCTGGAATATCCCTTGGGCCAGTCGGGCTCAGCTGTCCTGGCTGTGTCCCCTCCCAGCATCTTGTTCCTTCCCAGCCTCCTCGCTGGTGGGGTGGGATGAGGAGCAGAAAAGCCCATGGCTCTGTGTAAGCCCTGATCAGCAATAATGAAAACATCTCTGTGTTACCAACATCGTTTTAGTCACAAATCAAAACACAGGATGCCATCACAGCCAGACCAAGCACAACAACCATGTTTAAACCTGTTTCCTTTCTGCATTTTTCCCTTCAATTTCTGCCTTTAAATTTGGATCTCAGCTCTTTTGGATAAGGTCTGTCTTTATCAAATATTTACCTACAGACAAAGTACACAGTGCATAGAGACGACAATGGCAGAAAAAAATATAAAAAAGTAGTTAGGAGAGTAGCAGTTTACTCTCTTTTATTTATTTGTTTTATTGTATGTTATTTTGAGTGCATGCAGAGGTGTCTGTTCAGATGCAGAACAATGTTGTATTAGTTGATATAGAAATGCTTACTAAGAAAAAGCGTATGCCTCAATGCAATTTTAATCTAAGTACACAACAGGAGAAAGGTGAACACAGCAAGTCACCCTGCAGAAACTCTACAGTCCCAGATCACTGCCTTACTCAGTGATCCATGCTTCGAGCCATGAGGTAATGTCCACCTTTCCCAAAAGATGCCAGTTTTCACACTTCTTTTCCAAAGGTCTTTGTTGTCTGGAGATGGAATTTGGAAGCTGTTTCTACAGAAGTCAACAGAATGGAGAACTCTGTTTGAGAGGCATTTAAATTTCAGGTGTTTCTCCTTAGTGAAAAATAAGACACTATATTTGAAAGAATCTTTGAGGAGTTCTATTTATAGCCAGCCTTGCCAGATAAATGAAGGCCTAGTTACAAATATTTTCAAGAAGTCTCATACTCTCTACTAGCAGATAACAAATTCTGTCTCTTTCCTCCCATGGAGCTGCAATTCTCTTTTTTTCCCTTGAAGCAAAAGCAAAAATGAAAAAACACCTTTACACTGGAGAAAAAGTTGGTTCATAATAATGAAATGGGGAAAATAGATTGTGTAGTTTAATCAGTGACAGAAGTGTAACACACTGGCTGAGTTCCTCTGTGGGTGCCGATTTTAACTGCAGATTTACCTGAAAAAAAAGAGAAGACCCAATCCAGCAAAATGCTTAAAACCACTTTTGGAGCTTTAATCCTGCGAACAGTCTTGACTAAGCCTTGGAGTCATCATCCTGCACTTCTCAAGATAATTAGAGTTTTATTATGCTGAAGGAAATTGAGAATACTTAAACAACATGATGTAGGGATGCTGCCTGGGACTTGGGAGTGAGATGTATTTCTTCCTCCTGACTCTATGACCTCAGGCAACTCACTGCATCTCTTGGCTTTGCATCTCTGAAAATGTAATGAGTAGGTCCTTCCTTCCTTTTCTGGAAAGAGACTTTCTAGAGGAAAAGTGGTGAGTCACTCTCTGTAGCCACTCAGGCCTGAGCTTCTGTTATAAAACCACCTGTAATAACTACAAGTACCTGTAAAGTAGAATTTAGACCATTAGTACCTGAGCTGAGACCACCAGTTCCTTTTGTGTAAATTGTCAAAAAGCTGTCAAAGTGACCTACTGCAGAGCAAAACTCTCCACCGGTGCCAGTTTCCAGGGTCATCCCAACTGTTTGTCCCCTGCCACCACTCAGGTTCCACTCTGGCTGCTATATTTCTGGGTTTTATTTAGCAGCTAGACAAGAAATGGGGACTGTGCTTGTGGGCAATTTCAAAGTAGAAGAAATAATACCAAGGGGAGACACAATAACTATCTGCAGACAGAGAAAAGAATGTTGCACCAGAGGACAGGAAGCAATTATTATCATTAGTCAGCAATGATGGAGAGAGAAGTAATTAAACTTCAGCTGCACCAGGGAAATTTTTAGACAGAATATTAAGAAAATAGCTGAAAAAAAGGACATGGCTGTGCCGCCAAGGAAAGTGGTGGTCTAACTGCAATGTTCAAAGTCACATCTCATGAATGCCTTTCTCTAAAGAGGCTAACAACGCACTATTCCTAACTCAGCATTCTTGGGGACTGAGACGGGAAAACATTTCTATTCATGGGAGTGCCTAAACACACTTAAATCCCATTCACATAGCCTGAAAAGCCAAAGAATTTAAGTAGAGCTGTAGCTATTGAAGGCTGACAAGGGAGTAAATGTGAATCCTCCTCAGGCACCAACATTTTCCCAGTGCAAGAGGACTGGTGAGTACCTGCTACAATGATCCTTCACCTCAAATGGATGCTTGTAGGGCCAGAGAACCTGTTTCTGCCCAGATTGTCATCATACCGTTGAGACTTTTATATTCTCTTGACAAGCAGGAGATTACAGTACAAAGGGAACCAAGCCCCCATCCCAGCACATTGTAAGGACAGGAGAGAGGGAGCGGATGTTCCCTGTGGCTATGACAGCAGAGAGAAGCCTGAACTCAAGAGAAATAGGGGATAGTCTTTCCTTCCCACCCCTCTGCTTCAGCCTTGTAGGAGGAATTACCCTTGAGGGTTACTCCAAGCAGAAAACAAATTTATATATTCTGAATTCTCTCCAGAAGGGCCTCTATCCCCAGGGAAAATGCATGAAAGAGAAGGGCAGGTCCTCTTCCCCTCCTCCCTGTCCCCATCCTACCTGAAGCCCAGATAAGGCTAGGTCACGGATTTTCTTTCTATCCTGGGCTCCCTTCTTATTTCTGGCATGAGGCAGAACACAGAGAGAAATTACAAGAAACTAGAATTAGTGTTTGGAGCAAAATTATAAAGAAGCAGGGAGAGAGCATGTGCACCTAATGTCATGGTTTTTACTGCCTTACCATTTCCATATTTCACTCATTTTGCTAATCCGCTGAAGAAATGGTTCACTGGCAGGCAGAATCTTGAAGTAGCCATTTAAATTTGCTTGATGGCCCCCAAGGCAAGTCAATTTTCAGTCTGACTGGCTTTAATCCCAGCAGAGAGCCCCACCATGCCATTACATGGCACAGCAGGAGTAAGAGTGGGGAGGTAATCACATTACAGTACCATTCCATTTAGCCATAATCTGTAAGGATCTCATGAAAGCATCAACCATTATTTTGACTCCTGATGTCCTTCAGGCAAAGTCTTTGTGGGGAAAAGGAGAAGAAGACAAAAAAAATGTCCACCTGTCAAAAGGAGACAGGCACTTTCATTCAAAGGAAAGGGAGGTGAAATGTAAAAGTGACACAATATTATTTAAACATCCTATTACTAAAATTACAGTTCATCTATATAAAACTGAGCTATAGGACCTTAGCCTGTCAGCTAGATCAATGTACCTGCCATGGTCACAGAGATGCAACGAGCTGAGGAAGCACTTGGGAGACAGAATTTTCTGTAAAGGCTTCCAGCTTCAGTCCATCATGCCTGGTGTCCTTCCCATGGCACAAAATAGCTGCCACTGAAGGCAATGCTGGGGAGGGCAAGGACGGCTCTTCCCCAGCCCATTGCTGCTACACCTGCATCCAGAGGCTTGAGGCAACTTTAGCACAACCACAGCTCGTTTGGAGTCAGCAGCTTTATCCAGAATTTCATTTAAAATCCAGCTCTGGTGTCTGACTCTTTGACCCCTTGTGGCAAATGCAGACCAATTGCACGCTGTGTGTGGAAATAGTTGGCACCAGCAGCTGCAAATCTGCACAGTTATTAATTAAATCAACCAGCTCTAAGATGGAGTATAGATCGACCAGACCAAGTATTTGGAGAATTGCTCCTGTTTCCACACCTGCTTTGGACAGTTGGTAAATCAAGTCAGCTTTTTGGCCTCTGTTTCTCTGTAAAAGAAAACTCCTGCCCATGTGTGTAAATGGACTAGCAAATGTAAATGGATGCAAATGGGGCCATGGATACAACATGTAATTGATGAGGCAGGAGAAAACATTTTATTTCCATGAGCTTTTTCTCTCCTTTTTCATCAGCAATATTTTGTGAACTGACTGAAGGATTATTAAAGAGTCAGGTGGGACTAAAGAATCTCAATTTGGGATGGTGGTAAAAAGAAGGAAAAAAGCAGGACCCAAAGAAAGCGTACACGGAGTGCATCCATGAAGATTATTGTTTTCCAGAGATGCAGGACAGGGAGAAGCAAGACTGATATAGTGGCAGGACTGAAAGTGTTATACATTGGCATTCAGCCTGTAAGAGATGATGCCAAGAACGGCTGTACTTCTTAGGAGGGCAACAATCCAGCAGTTGATGTGTAGCAAGAGTGAAGCTGCTGACAGCAGGTCAGGGCATCTGAATTGTGCTGGGACTCCTGATTCTCAGGGTAGAATGCACATGGAAAACCACAGCATGAAAGCTGGGTATACCACAGGGGTAATGCTGGAGGTGTTGAGGTACAGCCGTGATGGCTGATCTTAGTGCCCTGAAGTCAAGAAGAGCTCAGTCAGAGCACTGAGCTTCACATGGAGGACAAGGCAACACTCCCTCAGTGCCATACCCAGCAACCTGGTTACTGCAACAGATGTCTCTGGCAAGAATAAGATGACCAGGGAAAGAAAGGCTTAGATAACTGGGAGAATTTGGAAGAGCTGGAGTGCAGACCAGTGTCAGAACAGAAAAGTGTTAAGGTTCCAAAACAGACTGGGGAAAGTCATACAAGGCTCTTGTAAACTGCAGTTTTGGTTTCTGCAGTGGACTCAGGAGTGGAGCAGAAAAACAAAAGGTAAAGGAGAAGGTGATGTTCCCCTGCAGGAAGGCAGAGGTAAGAATTGAAAAGCAAAGGGTGGGTTGGGTGAGACAAAGACCAGATGAGGGAGGAGATGCTTGAAATGATGTGTTTGATCTACCTACCCACTGAAGGGATACAGGCAGGACCTAAGGTGCCCAGCATACAAAACAGTGAATTTTGTTTGCCTGCTACGAATGGGTCATAATGTGCCTGACTTGCCCAGCGGACTGAGAAACAGAACATCCTCTCTGCCATGAAAAGTTCAGGCATGTAGTCCAGAGGAAAAAAAACCCAAACAAGAACGTGGATGGATGCAATACAGTTCTGGCAGCTCACTGAGGAGGCGGTGTCTCAGACTGTTCAGGGTTTCTCTGTTTACAAAAATATACATGTATAACCAGAGATTTGTGGAGAGAAGGGGCATGGAAAGTTTCATCCCTCCTCCTGTATTTTAATGTGGCACTCAATGACTTGTAATGGAAAAGATCTATTGTTTCTCTGGTAACAATAAAGTCAGGTTAAAACAAACTCAAACATAAATTTTGCAAACAAACAACCCCATATAAACACAGCTGTTCAATGAACTCACAGGACTGGCTGCTGGCTGAGGACTGCCCCCTAATGTTGTCATCTCATGGAAATGTCCTTTACAATGTCTTTTATTAATGAAACACCCTTTCCCTGTAGGAGAATGGAAGGAAAAAAAAAAAAAATGGCTGGTTTTGAGATTAGGCTAAACTTAACCTAAATGTATCCTGATGTTAAGAGATGTGTTCTTGGCTTGATTGCCTACAGAGTCAGTTCTGTGTTGCATCACCAAACAGCTGATGTTTACTCAAGCTTTTAGAAACCTTGGGTTTGGGGAAAAAGCCTGTTGTGGTTAGATGAAGTTGCTTGGAAGACAGAGCTGGGAAATAGTTCATAATATTTCTTTTTCTGAGTTAAATCAGCCTGAATGTGCAGCATCTGGAGCAAATGGATTCTGCTTACAGGGACCTGAAAGTTCTAGTGCTTCTCAGAGCCCCTGGGAAATCAAAATCTGAAATGGAATGAATCTCTTGTGGGTTTCTAGTGCTTTTAATCTCATAGAAAGATCAGTCTCTCCCTTCCTCCAAGGCTCTTTGTATCAGCCCATACATAAAATTCACCTTTCATACTATTTTAGAGAGTAGATGGTTCATATAGACATCCAGGCACATGCTTTGCTGAGTGGGTCCTAGAAATGCATCATCACAGGAAACAACTCATAAAGTTAAAAGTTGGCTTTTGCCTCAATGAAGAACATTTATATGCATTTTAGTCTTTTGTTTTAGGATTAACTGGTGTTAATCCTAAAAATCCTTGCCTCCATGGTGCCTGGTTGCAGTAAATCCAGCCAGAGAGGAACCTTGGTGTGCTGAGCCGTGTGCAGGGCTTTGAAACAACACGAAGGTGTGTTTCTCATCACTCTCTACAACGTTCATTGCCTTCCAGGCCTCTCAAGCCCTTCATTTTTATCGCTGGTGGCACCAGCCTTTATCTTTAATTCTCCTGATAGCAAAGGCCCCACCTGCTGGCACATCCCATCATGGTCCATGCAGGATGTGGTGGGCACAGGGACCTGGGCTTCAAGACCAAACTCGAAGGTGGTGCAGCTGCCTTGCAAGAAAGCACCAAGTGATGGATCTTGCTCATGGCTCAGCACTTGTTTTCCCTCTTGCAGCTGGCTCTGACTCACCTTTCCTGAGTCACTCTTCCTGACACTGTCATACCTACCTGACAGCATTAAATCCCCCACTGTCACTTCACCGAAGGCTTAGAAATCCTTCCACTGTCATTTGCCTGGGACAGAACAATTTTTTTTGGGGGGTTATTTTTCATTCTTTCTCCCCTTACTGCTGCTTGACAGGAAACCATCTCCTGTTGTTCTGCTCCAAAATGTCACCTGTCTGGTGGAACAGCAGTCCCAATTTCCCTTCCTTCTACCCACACCCTGCTGTTTTACCTGACTTTGAAATGGCAGCCCAGCAGACATTATAGAGTCTTCTACTTATTTATTTATTTTTCTGCATAGTGAACTGCAAATATATATATATATATGGTGAAAATAGGCATATGATCTGGGAATGGAAAGAAGTTTCAGGGCAGACCCCCATGGTATAAAAGCAGAAGGAAAGACTGAGGTGATAGCTAGGTAGATAGAAATGATACTTTTTATTGAAGTCTTCTGCCTGTTACAGCTTAAAGGCAACTGCCTTTATGCAGATGTGAGGTCTGCTGCCATTTCAGAATGAATGAGGCTACGTGTTTTAAATTATGGTAGGAAACAGAAGCACAAATAGCACTGTCTCCCGTACCTGGACAGATTCCCTTTTTATTGTCACCTGCCTGACAGCCAGGCTGTTGCTGCTTACTAAAACCTGTCTGTAACTGAAATCCTTGGGGGAATAAGCTCCCTGTGAAACAGGTTCCTAAGTGGAAAAATCTTCACATCTCCAGATTAAATCAATAACAATTAAGAATTCTTTGAAATCTAATTGGAAAAGCAGCTATTTTGATCAGCACCATGATGTTATCTGGAAATTGTATTTTGTTTATCTACAGCAGAAGAAGATTTTCTTCTTTGTGGGATTGGTTTGCCAACTTCAGACACATCCTTTGATCTCTGAGATGATACAGTGAACTGAAACATGGGGCAATCAGAGGGATTATCACGGGATGGGGAAATCATTTGATCTATTTTTAAAAGTATTTTTTTATGAATAACTTTGGGGGTTGGTTATCATTAAGAAAGGAAGAGACGGCTCTCCCATCTTTAGCAGTGTTATATTTCTCTGAAGATGACTGATTCATGTAGTTAATAATACTTAGCATTTATATAGTGCTTCCTGACTTCAAAGCACTCTACAAATATTGCTCACTAATACCACACACAAAACTTCTGCGGTATTACTTTCAGGGAGGGATGGGACTATTTGATGTCACTCATATTCCTGTGGATGGTTTTCTGTTCAGGGCCCTCTTTAGTTGACTTGGGTTAACTGGGACAGAAAATCCCAGTGAGACAGGGAGAAAGACTAAAGTCTTAGTCAAGAATACAGTAAGACTCTTTCAAGCACATGATCTGAAAACTCTTCTGCTCATCTTCAGAAGTTCTTCTACACCTTGTAAGGATTCTCCTACAAAATTAACTGAGTTTCTAGTGCTCATGGTAAGGAGAGAACTGTTGTTTTAAGAGCTCTAGCAATAGCAAGGTTCACACAAAAAAAAAAAAAAAAAAAAAAGAGAACATAAAAATACAAGCACAGAAGACACACTGTGCCTTGTGTGAGAATATGCAATGTTTAAAACAAAACACAATCCAAGCTTTAGAAAGAACTTGAAACTCTAATGTTTAGTAAGGACTGTTTTCCCCCCCTTGAACCTAGTGTTCTTATGATATATGTTCATGCCAACAAATAGCAGATGGTGATGGCAGATATGTACTAAAACAGCTATAACTGTGTTCCTTGCAGGAGTATCTATCATGCTGATTGGGCTGAACAGGCTGTACTGGCAGCAATGTCTGGTCCAAGGCGGGAAGGAAAGATCAAAACCTTTGCTGAGATCTCCCTGGATGGTATTTCAAGTTCTCGTTCTACAGGCAAAGGTAGCATTACTGAAGTGGTTCCCAGTAGCTGCTCAGGGTAGGAATGCTGCTGGGTTAGCCATGTGTCTGCTCTGAGGGGCTGACTTGAAGCAAGCCAGGATCAGGGATGGAAAGGGGGCACCAGGTGCACAGTGCTCCCCTGCTCTAGCAGGTCTCCTTCCTCATGTGAGGAGTTGAAAGCAGCTCACAGTCCTGACAGCTGCAGAGCCAGTCAGACCCAGTGTTTCTGCTTGGGCTTACTGTAGTGTAACTTTTCCTCCTTTCCAGGGAGATTTCCTAAAAGATTTCTGAGTCTTCAGGTCTTTGGGTTCTGTCTGGCTCACTGCAGTCAGCTGTGACAAAGTTTCTTGCAGCACAGAAATTTGTTTACCAGGAACTGGCATAAGACCCATTTTGGAAAGGACACTAAGTCTGTCATGGATAAGAAAGAATTAAGAAGAGCTTACACGTCCAAGGAACTCATCAAGGATCATGGTTGACCCAGCCTCCAGGAGATCACTCCAGCTGTGCTAGCATAATAAAGAGGGACCTTTGAGGGGGTTTCAGACACTAATATCTATCATCCCAGTCTCCCAAATTGGCACAGAATTCACCCTTTCCAGTCATTTTCCTTCTCCAAATACTTTGGCACAAGAATACAGGGTAGGATTATCTTACATGAAGAACAGGTGGCTTGAGAGTCACAAGTCCTGAGCTCTGAACTGATCTGTCACTGGTTTGTGGTGTGATCTCAGGCCAGTTGCTGAATGCCTGGAGTTGGAGCACACTGGACACCACATCTCCCACTGGCTCTGGAGGAAGCATTGTCTCTTTGGTACATTGGAGCCAAAAAAGCTTGACCATCTGGATTCTTTGATGTCTGTAAGGAAAAGATGTTATTTCTCACACCTACCTCCATGGGGTATTGTGCCACTTTGCTGATGTTCATATGGCACAGTCAGTTGTGAAAGAAACTACAATAACCATGTTATGTTCCTCTCAGTGCTGGTGTAGCACAAAGCCCTGGCTTTGAAGAATTGCCCAGATTTTTGTCTACAACCCTCCAGGCACCTCAGCAAGCTGATCTCTTATATTCGATAGAGCTGGCTTTCTCCAGGCATGCTGGCTGGTGATTTACATGACCTTTTTGTAGTGGCACTCGTTTTCCCCTATTCACTTTGCCTACTGATGAGGTGCTATGAAGTTACCTGTTGCCTGTAGGTTCAGCCTCTTGTTCAGCCTCTTTGCACTCTTTTGTCTGATTTCTGAAATGGAAACTGGGCTTTGCTCTTAGACAGAAGCAAAGCCACAAAGAAGAGCCAAAACCTGGCATGCATGTCCAAGCTTTGAAAAATGCAAGGGTGTTGGGCTCTAGTAGAAGAGAAAGCAGACCCTGTGCCTGCAGGGAGCTCAGCCAGATCCAGTATTTTTCATAGATGCCCCATGTCTTCATCAGTATGCAGATCCATCTGCGCTGCTGAGATATCTGCATAATACAGACAGGGAGTGGGGGAATACATTTATAAATAGGATCACTTCATCTTTCCCTTTCCTGCTGTCCCCACTCTCCTGTATTCCCTACTGATGGAGGTACTTCACTGCTGAGAGCTGCCAGTTTCACCCCACCTTCATACCTGCTCTCATGTCACCAAGCACTTTCTTCTTTGCATTGTAAATGAAGAAGCAGGAGATGAGAAGAAGGGGTGGATGGGAAAGAAGGGATAGACTCCAGTGGGTGTTAGGACGCCTGAAGTAACTTTTACCATTCAATTAACAGTGACAGGTACCGGAAATTATGAGAATCTGCCACTTCAGTGCCTGCATGCTATTTCTAACAGGTATCTTTTTTAAATTCACCAGCTAAACAGTAGCATTTTCTTAGAAAGGGTGCATGTTATCAACCTGCCTGTGTTGCATAGTGGTCTCACCAAAATACTTCAGAACACCAAGTACAGCTCATTCTTCCTGCTCACTGTGCTAGAAGGTTTTTAAATGTTGTATGGTCACAGAGAAATTAAACATTGCTCCTACTCGTGCTTACTCACACAAGAAGCTGCTGGAGCTGGAGTCACACTGAATGAAGCAATCATGTTAGTACATCACATTAACAGTCTCTTGGAAGAAAAACACAGCAAAAAAATGTATGAGATACAGCTCTTTTGTGATTGGGTTGAAGTTTTTCTCCTGGCATCTCACTGTGATTTTCTGGAAGTCAGAAGAATTCCAGAATCCAAATTTTCTTTTATTGTGCCCCAGCAGATGAAAAATCTCTAGTGAAATTGTCCCATGCGCACACTTCTGGCTCTGTTGTGGTTTGACTGCACAGCCTTTGTGTGTGTTTTATTCTTTCCCCAAGCTCACACCACCCTTTGGTGAACTGATTTGTCATTTGTCTGATTGCAGATTTAGAAACAGTGCTTTGCCCTCTGACAGCAGAGAACCCACCCCAAACTCCCTGGGAGAGACTAACGTCCTTCAAAAAGCTTAAAAATTCACATTTCCCATCCTAAAAGTTTTCTTTTCTTATTAAGGAAGCAATAGAGGAAGTTCTGGAAATTCCATCATCTGGCACTGAGGATGTAAATGTTCACAGACAATGCAGCAATGCTTTCAAAAAGTTACTTTTGAACAAAAGATGAAAAAGACGCTGAAGCAATTTGCCCTCTAGATAGATGACTGACAGATTTGTCAGGAGCCAAAAGGTCACAGCAAACACTTAGGGCAGTTCCATTTTTTCCCCTGGAAAATAAATGTCCTTGCAACTGTCCTTGAAACACATAATTCAAAGTGGGTATACATCAACCATCACGGCCATGAAAGCAAGGGAGAAAAGCAAGTGTGGAGAAACTCCACAGATTGGTAGTACAGTGCAAAGCAAGTGACTACAACAGTTCAGGGGCAGAGCTGTCCCTGATTCATGTTATAATTCAATGGGAAAAACCCTGCTTCTGGAAAGCTTTGAGAACAGCATTGTGTAAGATGAGGCTTCCTTCTTGGAAGACAAGTCCATCTATCAGGACATTCACAAATGCCTAGTAGAATAGATCAGCTGACCTTTTTTCCCAACCACAGTCTCCCAAAATGCCCATGAAGAAACTGTTCACACTGCCAAACAGCTTCTAACCTCAGCAAGGATTCTGGGACAGAAGGATGAGCTCGCATTAGACAGGGACAAATTGCATGCCCACAGTGATTCCCTCAACAGAGAGTGGCACAGATTGCCCCCCACAGACAACATAACTCAAATATAATGATGCAGAACACCATTTTCTAACCAGCAAGGCACTTCTCCTTCTTGAGACAAAGCTCAGTGAGACACTGACCTCAAGATGGACTTGCAACATATCCCAGGATCTAGAATGGCCAAAGCTGTTCAGGATGGAGTTATATGGGGGAAGTCAGATGTGTTGCCTGGTTTCCAGCCCAGAATGAAAGAGACAACAGGCGCAGGAGATATAATAAGGGAGGGGCAAATGCACACATGAAGGGACAGTACAATGGGAGGCAGAAGAAAACTGGGAGAAGAGGATGGGATAGGCAAGCAATCACTGGAATAGGAGATAAAGCAAATATGCAATACTGGAAGTCTCAGAGGAGGATCGAACAAAGGGAACCCACAGCTTGAGCCCTCCTGCATTCCTGAGTCTCTGCACAGTCCCTCATGTGTCATCCCAGTTTGTCTTCCCTTGCCCTTGGCTGATGGAAGTCCCCTCAGCAGCCCAGCTGACCAGGAGCTCACAAGGATATCTTCAAGGCTGGATATCGGGTCACATCATCAGGCATGGTGCTGCTGTCTGTGTAGATACAGGGTAGATCTTGGGAATGGTCTCAGGATATATGCTGAACATTCCTACAGCATGTGCCCAGCATGACAAACACTTCCTAGAGAGGGCAGATTTTGCTCCACATGGGTTTGCAGGGCACTCACTGTGTTTGCACAGCTTTCCATTCCGGAAAACCCAAAAGTACAGCAGCCTTGGGCATTTGCACTACAGGCTGATACTTCCAGGATGCAACAGATGGGCTGGCTGCACATATACTACACAACCTGAGTACACTCACTTCTGAGAAACCCTGACAGGAAAAATGGCAGCCCTATGTGAAGACCAGCTTCAAACACACAGAGCTATTGCACTGTTTGCTAATGCTTTGAATTAAAAAGTGCTTGTGGGCATAAGAAGTAATAGAAAATAAAGGCTTCAGGTCCTCAGATTTTCAGCCGGACCTCTACAGTGCAGAATTATGGCAATTTTCCCAGTTGACACTTACCTGTGGAACAGCAACTCCTTCCATCAGTGCAATTGCTACGCTGGTGGTTCTGCCTATGCACTTTCTCAAGCATCAAACTCCAGCACAAACACAAGACATACCCTGTCAGCATCCATGTGAAGCAAAGCAGCAATGATACAAAGATGCAGTTGATAACAGGCTGTCAGGTCTAAGCAGAACTTTAGGACTTGCTGACACACTGCTTTAAGTCTACCAGTAAATTTTCTGGTTGGTAGCCAGATCTCACAACTTTGTAGTTGTCACTGTAAGATAGACCCTACAGATCAATCACCTTGCTTGGCAATGTCATGTCAGATTGGGATGACAGTGGATTTCATCAGAACCTGGCGTGGGTGCTTTTGTCACTTACTTCACATATGGAAAATCTCATCTATTTTTGCCAAAATTTCATGTGGATGAACTGGGAAGGGATGAGGAGGAGTAGAAGGGGAGAGGTGTGACAGCAGTGTCAGTCTGCCCCATTTCTGACATTTGAAAAAAAAGGGGTATTCATTTTTTTAGTTTCTCATTCTGTGCTTTGACCTGACCAAAAGAACCAAAGAAGAAGACTTTTTAAAAAATTTAAATGTATGTTAAAAAGGAAAGTCTGAGCTAATCTGTTTTGTTTTCAAGAACTATTTCATTTCTTGCAGAACTTTTCATTCACTGAGGTTATCAATATGTTTGTTGAGTTTCATTCTGACTTGGAACAAACCTGGATTTCAAAACCATATTCTTTCCTGGAACAGAGTTCTCATGATCCCCTCCTGCAGTGCCAAACTAGTGTGGGCTTGGGAGGATGGCACTGCCAAGAGCACAGTTGCTGACTCCACTTTTATATCTTGGTCTCACCTTCTGCGCCAGAATGTTAGTTTTGATACTTACATAATCCATAAATATTTCATGGTCTGAACTAAGGATATATGTGTACAGATGTGACATTTCTGGTATGCCAAAAGAAATAGGTAAGACAGAGGGTGTCAGAACTAAGGGTAACTGGAAAGCATCATGCCCACTGCTAACTCTCCACATTGCTGCCTTGGCAAACTCGGAGTAAACAGGGAAAGAAACCAGGGGCACATTAAACTCCAGGAAAGTGAAAAAGGTAGCGTTTAAGGTACAAGTAATGGGAGAAGCAAGCAGGCAGCCATGAGGAATAACCTTCACTTATGAACAACAGGATGTGTGATGCCTTTTCATGTGGAACAAAAGGCAAACACGAGACTTTACCCGTGTTCTTTCTGCCTGAAAAACATCGCTGATTGCACACAGCAGAGGTGAAGTTAGAAGTCAAACACGAGCCCTCAGTCTTCTCTTTTACAACCACCATCAGACAACAGACAGAAGAGGATAAAAAATGCAAATGCACAGCCTTGCTAGAGGGATCCTAAATACAAAGAAGGGACTACAGGCACTTCGCAACTTTCATGTGCTCTTGGGTGTTTGGAAACGAATTGCTGGAGGGAGAAAGTCTGTGAATTACTGAGTCTGTGTGTTGACATAGAGTACCCCAGTACCTCCTCCCTACATTTTTATTTTTTTTTTTTATTTTTTGGAAGTGGGAGGTCATTGTTTGAAGTCAAACCCTAAGCAAAAACAGATATAAGCAAATCAAGAGATTCCAGGTGAGAAATGGCTAAGAGAGACTCTCCAGTAAAGCGATGGGCTACCATACAACGAGCCTTTCAGAGCCCTTCCTGACTGGTGAGGAGCAGACAGCTGCCCATGAAGACACTCAGAATACATACTGCACTAACAAGAATAACCAGCAGGTCAAACTGGGTGTAGGAGAGATCTTGGTTCAAAGTCTCATGTCCCTCTTTACAGCACTGGACTGAGATCTACCTCTGAACTTAGTTTTCTGCTGTTGTCATGACTTGGTTATTCTGCATCACTCTCTGTTTCTCTGGTTTTGCTCAGAAACATTATCTGAGGATCTGTTCCACTCAAGTATGTAAGTTCTAGGGGTGCAAAAAAAAAGGAAAAAAGAATAAAAAGAAAGCATTTCTGATGAATTTTAATTTTTGAATGGAAAGCTAAAAATAATTCCCAACTAGCTGTAATCAGAGCACAAGTATAAATCACACATGATTCACAGTACTGGCATCCAGTGGGAGTTTCTTGGGAGGGATTGCTTCCCCAGGGCCCTGGTTTCAATGTGACACTGATGTGTTTGGCTTCTCTCCCACTTCTGCAGAGCATGAGCAAGATTCCAGCCCCAAGACTACAAATTCGCTTGGGATGTTGACATCTGCAATCAAACTGAATTGTTTAAAATGGGTCCCTTGATCCCCATAGGAGTTCATTTCTTCTGATCTGTGGTAGATGAGGTACCTTTTCCTGTTTTGGCTAATAAAAGAAAATTATAATAAAACTTTCACTTTAGTTTCTCTTTCCCCTTAAATCCACTACATGCTCTGAGCTGTTACGGGCTTGAGAATTCTCCACTTACACAGGCTATGTAATATCTCTGTAGCTGTACAAGTACCCAGAGATTTCTTCCCTTTCCCTCCATATTTCACTGTGTGTCTGGGGTATTGTTCTACTTTTTCAGTTACCAATGACTAATTTAAATTGTCCCAATTTTCAACTCCCTCCTGGTAGCCTCCTCCACTGATCCCAGAGGAATTGCTCGAGACACTTCTCCTTTCATTCTCACACTCTGTCTCCCCACTCAGTATCTAATAATTTATGTAAATGAATTCATCAGTATCAAAATACTGTTGGAGGGAGAAGGAAAGTCTGACTGATCATGCAAAATATATGGACAGCTCTGGAAAAACACTGTTTTTCTTTAAATCTCTAAACTCTGCAATGAACCTCCTGAAAACTGCCTTAATCAAGACTCTGTTCACATTAGCCAGTGATACTTAAACAATCTTAAGAAAATGATTCTCAGGTGAACTGCATTTTCCAGGCAGTAACCATAAGTCACTTCCTGCAGCTCAAGCCTAGCAGACCATTTCTAATCCTTAAAGCTAAAATGAGCTTCACTTATAAAAGCTGCTCCTTTAAATGGACACATCCCTTAAAATGACATCTTCCACAAGTGCCTCATGTGTTTAATGTAGCAGTCTGAAAACAAAGATTGTTTGCTGATGAATCTTTGGTGTTTGCCAACCTTGAAGCCATGTAATTGCCAGAAGAGGGTTTTGCTGAGGGACCTGGGAGGTCAGAGTCCCTTTTCCCCACTGGCATCACTGTAATGACTAAGAATTTTTTCATTCAGTTACCCAGAGGTTCATCTATTTCACTGTCTCCTCTGTTAGTTTTAAGTTGTTCTGTATTCAGATTTTATGTTGCAGATACATTGGACTTGATGAATGCAGACAGGAATTTTATTTCATTATCTTAAAATATTCAAATTACAAATGCACAATAAATATTGACAGGGAGGTGAAATGAAAACTTTACTGCATCTCACAACAAGAGCTGCAAATGGCAGAAGGGAGTGTGTAGGGTGGGTGGGACAAACACAGTAGGAAGGCTTGTCTTTTTGACTGGTGCACTAAGGGGGGACTGATACTGCTAAATCCCCTAAGAATCATGCCCTGCATATAAGCCATCCTCTCCTTAGATCCATTTCCTAGGTCCTCTGGGGAGTGGGGAGATCTTTTATGTTTCTGCACTCATTAGTAATACCAAGAGACCAGTAAGTAATTGCATAAATTGCCTTGTTCATAATTTGGTTCTGTTTAGCTTTAATTGGCACTGGAAAATAAAAATAGGATCATAAGATAATTCAGCCTAGAAAAGACCTCAGGAGCTCTGTAACCCAACTTCCTACTCAACACAGGGTCAGCTATGGAATCAGGGGAGGTTGTTTGGGGGTTTATTGAGTTAAAAACCTCCAAGGATGGAGAATGCACAACCATTCTGGACAATTTCTGCTTCCAAAATCTCACCTATTCTTTCATCTGATACAGCTGCAGGAAACTTTTTTTTTTTTTTTTCCCCCATAAGCTACAAACACAGTCAAGTGACATTTTCTAGTTGAAGACCTTAAGCAAATTGCAGTCTGAAAATCAGCATTGCACCGTGTTTCCAAAAGCTTTGCTGCTACAAGCCCTGGACAGCCCACACTCCTCGATGTGTGCAAGGTCCCACCTCAGAGGTCCTGCCCTAATGCTGCAGCCACACTTGGCTCAGTTTTGCTGCCTATTTCATAGTCAGGAAAACCGATGTGTAAAGAAGTTTGTGATGTTCATGTTGGTTCTGTAAAGGCACTAAAAAAGATGGGAATTTCCACTCACTGCCATTTCTACATTGCCTCTCTGGCTGTCTAAACAGAGTTCAGCCCTAGTCTGCTCCTAACAGAGTGGACATATGCCATATGGGACTGCAGTCAACTCCTTAGCTGCCTTTATTTGCTTTTATTGCCATATCTTCTCTACTGTAGCTATTGAAATTCATAGATCTCGTTCCTGATATTGATGCCAATCCCTATAAGACCATCATTCCCTGCTCTTCAAAGCTTTTCTTCACTGTGTTGTAGGCTGGTGCAAATCAGACCAACTCCAAGAAGCTGCCAGGGGCAGCATCAGGGTTTGCATTTTTATGTGCAGTTCTGAAATCTGGCAATTAAGATGCCAATAGACAAAGTCCTGCCTCTGGCAGCCCCTTCTGCCCTTCACAGCAAGACATCTGAGCTGCTCATCCATTAGGCTCCTCATCACTGCAGCCATCAACATTACATTTTCTGGAAACTCACTGCCAACTCTGCTTTCCTTAAAATTCTGCCCTGTAGCCCTGGCGCTGTTTGAAAAGTAGTTTAGGTATTGGTGAGTGGGATGAGGCTAAAGTAGGGCAGAGCAGGGAGGGAGGAAGGGGGCAGAGGCTTGGCAGTGATAACCTCGTCAGCTTTTCAAAGCGAGTCACCTCTACTCATCTCTCGGGGTCCCTAATCACACAGGAACACCAAAGGAACTGCAGAATTTCTTCACCAGCAATAACTCTTCCTTTGCAGCTGTCATGGCACTACTGTGTCCATATAACACAGGTCTGCCTTAGGGGAATACCCCTCATCTGTGAGGAATTTCAATATTAAAATTTATTTCAGATTGGTGCAAAATAAGGTAGACATTTTCAATGAAAGTAAATTTTCCTTACTCCCAAAAATAGATTTCTAAATAGATCCAAAAACTCCATTTGAGCCAGAAAACCAAAATTTTGTTTTGAACATCTTTATTATCTGTCATAAATTACTTTAATTTGCTTTTTGTTCTTTCAAAAATGTTTCTTTTCAGAAATTTTTATTCCAAAAAGAGAAAAATGTGCTCTGATATGATTGGCATTTTATGAGTTTTCTCCGAAATGAAATCCTCATTAGCTCATCTAATTTTGATAAATATTTTATTTTATCTTAATGTAATCATATTTCAAAGAAACAGGATTCTACCCCATGCCTTCTGATTTTCACTGCACTAGTTTAAAGACATTTTTTCTAGGCTATTATAAGAATTCTATGGTGTTTGGCTGTAACATTTTCATGGACCACTTAATGCCAGAAGCAGGCAACTACGATGGGCAATGTCTTACTGAGTACATTCCCCACTCCAGTCTCCTCATTGTATTATTTGCTTAATAGAGGGGATACCAGCTGCTTTGATTTCAGACAGGTCTCCGAACTTCACTTGAAGTAGGTTGGCTTAATTTGTGTGAAACCTTAGAGCCTTATTTCCCACACAGAGCCACGCACCGCTCTGGCCACGCTGCTGTCGCCAGCGCCGGCGGGGGCTCTCTGAATCACATGGGCCCCCACGGTGAGCTGAGGACGAATTTCCCCCGAGCTGCCTCTTTGAAGTGCAGCTGAGTACAGCCTTCACAGGCCACAAGCGGGCTGACATTTTGTGCAGCTCCTGGTTGGCAAGCGGGCTCGAAATAACAGCAAAGGAAGATCTTTGACCCTGGCTGATATTGCATATAACTAGATATACTCCTGAAAATGCAGCTTTTACTGGCACTATTTAGGGGAAGAAGAGGGAAGACAGAAACTTTTAATAAAGAAAAGCACAGGTATTTGCTTAATACGTGTTTCACCACGTGAAACACCATATGAAAGAGCTTTGCTTGTTTGACTGAGCTCTAGTCCTGGATCTGTTTGCGATGACATTTACTGTTAAATCACTACCAGATAATCTCCAGTATTTAAAGAAAAGTTGAAATCCCCTTGTTTTACCTCAGGGTAATTAGTTTGAGGGCTGTGAGGTTGAAATCAGTATGTTCATCTTGTAGAACTAGTGTCCTCTTCCAAATTTTCTCTTCTGTATGTCGAAGCTGTTACTGTTTGTAGCCAAAAATTACTTGCTCTCCACCCCCATTTCAGCACTGTTATATCTATCCTCTTCAACCACAACTAGCTGAAATAACTCTAATCACCTATTTTTACAGTTTGAGTTAGGGAGTGTTCACTCATTTTGCTGGCAGAGCTGAAGTGCTTGCAGAAAAGGAAAAAGAAGAGAGATACAGATTCAGAGCTGCAAAATAGCAGCTGAACATGATAATATCATCAGCTGGCAGACGTGGCTGCACACTGAGCATCTGTCTATGGCCTAAAATGACTGTTTTGTTTGGGGATTTTTTCATTTGTTTGTTGGAGTTCTGTTTTGTTATACTGCAGGATCACTCCTAATTGCTAATACAACTGAGCAAGAAATTTCAGAAAAAGAACACTACCTCCCATTTTTTTTTAGTTCCCTGTTGGGTTTCTGGAAGAAGTAGTTTGTGGCAAGCAAGGAAGACAAACGTGGAACCTCTATTGCATCCTGCCTCTTATTTAAGAAGATTTGTGATTCTACATCTAAACCCAACAACTTGCCATGTGGCCCTGGTAAGTTACATAAGCTAAACTTTACACAATTTAATGTCTAAAACTAATCTTTTGATTCATATTTAAGTTCCTGTAATTAACTCCTCTTAGGTGCTCAGACATACTGAAAAATTGATAAAGTATATACTTGTTCTTACTTAAGCAACCCAAATTTGAATTTTTTGGCCATAATGAATGCTCCTAGGTGTTAACAAAGACTTTCATACATCGAAGGGCTCTTCTGATGAAGGAATTTTAAATCATACTTCTCTGTAACTGCTGAACATTATGCTTCAAGCACCAAAAGAAGTCCAAAGTGGCAAGATGCAAATTCTAGAGGTTTTTTCCTATTCCATGAGAGTCATTTTTATACAATCTTTTTTTGAAATGTTTGGGGGAACCTCAATCCTTCCATTAACTCTGTATGGGGCTGGGTGACACTAATGTTTAACAGAGACTTGCTGAAGGTCATGTTATTGGAGGTGTGGAGCACAAGACCTCTATGTACAGATTCTGGTTGAACGAATAGGAAAACAAGTTTGTTCTAACAGTAAAAGTGAATGAATTTAGGTCTTGTCCTCTGCCTCATGGATTACAGCTACAGAGAAATCTTTTTCTTAGAAACCTAAGCTTTTCAAGAAGCTCCCATTAGTTCAGAAGTAGCAGTAATATATTCCCATCTGTCCAACCTACTAATGGTCAAAATGCTCTGGCTTCCTTTCCCAGGTGCCCTTATCTCCCTCCTCCCAAGGTTGCTGGATTGTCTTCTTAAATAGAGAAGTAACTGTGGGCTTCTAACATTGTCTAGTTAGTGTGAGACAAAGGGGGAAACAGGACTGTAAAGCAGGGGAAAAGGAATAAAGGTGTGTTGATTTCTTTTATCAGACCTCTACTTAAAGTTTCTTCCTTCCACTTGTATTACAGAGGCACCATTCTGACAAGCTCTGTCAGATGATGTAGAATGAATAATAAGGGTTTTGATTACTAATTTGCTGTGGACTGAAACACAGGATTTGTCAGAAGGATCGATTTTGGGGCAGGAAGGGCCAGGTAAAATCTCAGAGACTGCACTCCCCAGCACTGCCCCTTATCTCTTTCCCCAGGGCTGAGCCATAGAACTGGCAGCTGAAGGACTGGCATGTCACAGCTTTTGTTTCTGGAACAGAATTTCCCCAAGTGCCTGATAACCAGCTCAGCCTGTTCTGTGGAGGATGTCTTCAGAGCCTGCCCTGATACACGTATTATAAACAAAAGCCAAAGAATGTTAAATTTTGTCTTTGACAAAATCTGGCTATTCAGATAAAAGAGGTTTGGCTTCGGGTATTTTAGATGCAGAGCTGCCTTTGCTGTAGGAATTCTCACATATTAAGAAAAGATCAATACTACAGCTAATGGCCTAAGGTATCAGAAAGCCTCACTGGAGGAAATGAGAATGTTGTCTGGAAACCAGATGATGATAATCCTCAGGATAAATGGATTTAGAGATTTCTGAAGTCGTTTTAGTAAACAGAGGACAGACTTAGGCAGTTATTTCAACAAGTTCCTTTACAAAAGAGAAAGAGATTGCCATTTTCCTGTTTGGTTTTAGTCTTGACATTGATGAGTCTCAGTGTATACTTATTAACCTCTTAGATGCAGAACCGACCTTTTAATAAACCCCCCTCTTCTACTTTACAGAGAAATTTCAACACCAGTCATTTTGTCTTGCAAATGTTGTCCTTGCTGTTGACAGAAGTTGGCAGAGAGCCATTGGTTTTTCTGGAGCTGAGCAGAGGCAGGTGAAAAACTTGTAAAGGACTCAAGGCAGAGCTCAGACAAGTATAAGAAAGCAGAGATCCTTTTATTCTGCTCTCAGGTTTATGGCTGAGAACCAGAAGGCATCAAGAGCAGAGCAGTGTTCGGTGTGGCCAGCAAGACCAACACCCAAACAGCTTTGGGGCCTCAAGTCGAAGGTCCATCCAGCCCACCTGGCCCCATTCATGTCTCTTACCACCCCTGCAAACACCTCTTTCCAAGACAGTGATTGATAGCCTGGGTCATCTCTTCCCTTGTGAAACCTATTTCATTATTTAGCTCATATGTGTTATACTTTTAAGTTGTGCTACTTCCTCTGTGAGGATAGAAAAGCATTCAAGATCTGTTTGCAGCTGCTTAGGAACATGCTCTGTATTGCTGCCTGTTCTTCTCCGTATTCTTTGACTGTTGCAGAGAGCTGAGCTTATATGTTTCATTTTCTCCCTCTTTGAATAGAAGTATATAATCTGGTTTACAGTTTTTAAGGGATTTTTGTGCATCTGCTGAACTCCACAAGCTGTGTGCAGAACCAAACCACCAAAAAGGTGAAACACAGAAGTTTAAACACCCATAAGTGTCAAAGCAGTTTACCTTGCAGAGCATTCAGCTGACTTGCAGTAACTCACTGAGTCATCGCAACCCCAACACATTTGAGGGGCTCCATTTAAAAAAATGGAAGGTCTGGTTTACCTGGCATTGACTTACCCCTCACTATGGTGAGCCTTTGACTCATCTCAGATTCATATATAAATTCCCACCAGGATTCCACCTCTGAACTGAACAATTTATGGTTCAACCAGAATCAAGCTGCAGATATGAAATTTATTTCTGGAAGTGCACCCTGCCCTGTGTCCACCATTCTTTCTTCTAACATATGGCAAAAACAGTGAAATCAGGAAAAACACAATTAGTAAGAAGTCCACAGCTGAATCTTTCATAGTGTCAGCAGGTACCTGGGAGAGAGCTGTATCACAGGATTGTGGAAGAAATCAGTTTGTAAGGAACCTCTGGAGGTTTCTTAAGAAAGTCCAGGAGAAACAGGCTACTGCAGGCTTTTTTTAATCAAGTTTTGAATATCTCAAAGAATGGAGATCTCACTGTATTTTGGAAACCCCATTTGATCACTCCCATAGTGATTTTTTCCCCCCTTAAACTGAGACAGCATTTCCCACATTGCAAGCAGAATTTGTTTCCTTTTTCTTCTATTTCTGTGAAACTCTGAGTCTGGCTGTGTCTTCTCTACACACCCTCCCATCACATAGTTAGGCAGCCATCCTTTGCCCAGGCTGAACAAACCCACTTCTCTCAGCCTACCCTGCCATGTCCTGTGCCCCAGCCATCAACTCACATGGTGTCCCTCTGCTACACTCACCCCAGCAGGTCAGTGCCTTTGTTTTTTAGCCTGTCCCCATACTGGACTCCCAGTGTTGTCTCACAAGGGCCAGTCAGGACAGAATAACCCTGTCCCTTGATCTACCAGCTATGTCCTAGCATTCTGTGCAGCTGGTTCTTGCTTCAAGGGTGTGTTGCAGAATCACATTGAACTCATCTGTCAGACCTGCAGTCATTTTCTACATGTTCTGTATGAAGCTCTGGAAGAAGCAGCATCTTTCTAACAATGCCACCCTAATGCTGTAATTCCCTGAATCTCAGGCAAGAAGCATTCAAGGATGTGTCCAACTGCTGTCTACCCATGCGTGGAGGACCAGACCTAAGCATGTTTTGTCCCAAACATTCTGACTGTTACTACAGGAAAGGTGACCCCTCCCTCTCTTTTCCCTCTCTTTCCTTTTTCTCTTTGTCTCTCAACCCCAGCTCCAGACCACCCACATGTCAGGACTAACATGGGATCTAAGGACTGGTGGTATTCTTTGTTTCCTCTCCCCCTTTTCTGTCCTTATTTCTCTCCCTTCTTGCTTTGCCTGAGCAAAGCACAGCCGACATATCCCATCCCACACTCCGTACTGAACTTTGTTGTAGGAGTGGGGAGCCTGTGGAGGTGTGTTGTGCTTTGTGAGCAAGCACCTTTGAGGAATTTGTTGTGAGAGTTGAGAACTTATGCAATGTGCTGTACAAAATTAAGGGCTTGTTAGCCACCATTCTTGTAGAGGTGTATTATAAGAATTAAAGGACTTGTTAGTCAACACTTTTTGAGTCTAAGCAGTGGGCTGGTGGCCAAAGTTTTTGGCAACTGTGCAGTAAAGCATGAGAACTCCCTGACACATGGTCTGGTGTCTTCATTCAACCAGACAAGAATTTACAACAAACATCACGCCCTGTACTGTTGGGTTGTGACATCATATGTTTCCGGAAATTGGCACACAAAGAAGTCACACATTGAGGATGTGCTGGATTCTCAGTGGTGTGTGCATACACCCACCCAGCCAGGCAGCAGAGGAGATATTCATTTACCCACTGCCTGCACTTCCAGAAAAGGGCATCTGGCCAGCACACCAGGAAACGGGCATCAACGAACCCAAGCATTAAATGTGTTGTAGAAATCTCTTGGCTTGAACTATGCCTTTGTACTGACTCTGCCCCAGGGATGTTGTGGTTGCCCCCATCCCTGGAAGTGTTCAAGACCAGCTTGGATAGGGCTCTGAGCAACCTGGTCTAGTGAAAGGTGTCCTTGTCCACAGTAGGGGGATTGGCACTAGATGACTTTTAATGTCCCTTCCAACCCAAACCATTCTGGGATTCTATGAGTTGATAGACACGGTTAAGCACTGCCGTTCTCTGCATGTACCACATCCGGCTGCCCACACAGTTACTGGTGCAGTAATAACCCATCCCTCTGTGTCCCATAGGACCTCACTTTCATCAGCCACCTTTTCTCTCAAACAATTAACATGATAATATTAAACTGAGAGCAGTTACACCTTGCCCTACTTAGCTTCTTATCTATTTTCTCTGTTTGAGAGTTGCAGAAAGGCCTATGTGCTTGGAAGCTCATCTGCTTTTTTCCATCTATCTCTGTTGGTCTAACAAAAGGTATTACATCTCTACAGCAACTTTTCCTTTTGCACATCCTTAAAACTGTGTAGTTGTAAGAATACTATCACTACAATATCTTATTATGGCCATTGTATTTCTGACTGAGCTGTAAAGTCAAGGATCTTACAGCCATTAAAAGTCCCCCAATACTCCTCACAAAGGAGTAGGAATGTTAGTGCAGGTTCCCTGGCCCAGTGAGGGCAATCTTTACATAATGTTTCAGCTGAATTGTGGCTCTCTTTACTTTCAGTTGTAACTGTGGGTTGTTAAACAGCTGTCATGATTCCCCCTGCTCCCCCAAGAGATCAAGCTGCAAATGAATTATAGATACAATACAAGCAGTTGTACACATGTGTTACCCACAAACTCTCACATGGGTCAGAATCATATGGTTATTGTCCTCTCAGATTTTTGGAATAAAAATCCATGGACTCCATGAGACAATCCTAGTGTATTGATAGCTATAAAGGAGACAGAATCTTTGACTTGAGATAAAAAGATATCAGACATCTGTAATTAACGATCAGCAAAACCTGAGTGTTGCTGAGAGTTTTTAATTGATTCTATCAATGTGCCTCTCTGTTTGCATATTTATACACCAGATGTGCGTAGGGAAAGGGTTTTGATGTACGGGTTGTACATAGGTGTGTTTGTCCATGGATAATATCTGTGTGACGAATATGTGGCAAGATTATAAGAGCCTCCCACACACTGAGGGTCTGTCTGCTGGACCTAGGGGCAACTCAGTGCCAGCCCATAGCCTGGACATCTCATGCTGTCCCTCATCCTGGATCCCCTCGCTGGGCCAGATTCTGATAGGGAAGGGAAGGGAAGGGACGGGACGGGAAGGGAAGGGAAGGGCAGGAC
>JAWWEE010000074.1:144113129-144179844 GCA_035221455.1 Xenops minutus | reverse complement strand
AAGGGAAGGGAAGGGAAGGGAAGGGAAGGGAAGGGAAGGGAAGGGAAGGGAAGGGAAGGGAAGGGAAGGGAAGGGATTCTTACATGTAAGAATACAACAAGGGAGGGGAGGAGAAAGAGAGAGGGTGGAGAGGGGGGAAGAAAGAGGGAACAGGGGGAGAGGGAATTGAGAGGAAAAAAAAAGGGGGCTAGGATAAAAAGAACTATTGAATTGTGAAGTGTAAATATTTTCTTACAATTACACTTAATGATAGACTCCTCCAAAAGAAGAAACAAGGAGATGACAGTGAAGACTGAAGCTTGGACTCTGTCCAGATGCTCAATTGACTCTGTTGTTCCTGTCCTATTTTGACCTTTCCATTTTTCAAGGGTAATTAAACACACCAGCTTCAGATTGGATCTTGCTTCCACTAGTGATTCACCTCAACTGACAAGGTAAAGAGCTACACAGAAGACATCCAAACTGGCTGCCCAAAACTCCATGTCCATATTGGTCTTATTTTATGTGAATATAATGCCACCAAGTAATTAGCAATAAAAATACTGTGCAAGAACTGTGTATGCCATTAGGATTGAATAATTTGGTCTTTAACCCATCTAGCAGCCACTGCAAGATGCACTAAGTGACTGAAACCCATATATCTCATTACAATAAATATTTTATAGATGACATCTCAGCCCAAATCACCTTCCATGACATTGTTTTTAAAGCCACTGGCAGGTGACGGTGATTTTGGTGACTGGTCATTGGAAAGGAAATCTCCTGTTGCCATGTTAAAATGAACTCATATTGATAACAACCAAATGTTTTCATTTGATCTGTGTCAAATGTCAACAGTGCAATAAAGTGGTGACTCTGCTTCAATCTCTGTTGATCAGAGTATTAAAGACCACTTCTTCCCCACTTCAGGTGCCTATTCACCACTTCTCATCCTCAGGCTGACGCCTACTTGTGAGAAAACTCTCACAGTGGACATCCTGCTATATTTGTTTTGTGTAGAGGCAGAAGACTTTGCTATTTAAGGCTGAAAATCTGGCATTTTCATAAGTGTTGAAATTCACACCTTCGCATCTCTTCCTAGATCCCTGCTATATGAGGTGAGCAAAGGTAAGCACACTGCTGATATTTGCAGTAGTCCTTCATCTCACTCCTTTAGGGACTGTTCCCATGAACATAAGTACTCTTCATCTCTGACGTCTGAAGGCAGCTTCTTATCCATGCTTGTGTAGCTGTGAGTGACAAAACATCAAAGAAGGTTTCCTAACTGTGAAATTTATTAGACAGGAGAACAGAGTCCTCTGGGGGAAGTGTTGGAACAAAATCCCATCAGAGGAGATTTTAGAGGGGATAAAACCTTGTGGGGGGAGGTATGGTGTTATGGTCCTGCAGTGACAGGAGTTGAGTGGGTACGTAAAACTACTTTTCATTCTCAAAAATAGGACAGGAAATGGAAAGAGCCTACCCAACTTATAAGGTGGGGTGCTTTGACATCATGCTATATGACTTTTTACATTAATGAATTGTATGCTCTCTCTTTAAATCATTTGGTATTCTCTCTATTCCCTCCAAGGAGGGGTATATCTGCATGATTAAAGGATCTAGGTCATTCATTCAAGTACCTCAGCAGATATGAGTTGAAGGCCATGCTTGATCCTCTTATAAATGGGTCACAACTATTCAGACAGGAGACTCAAAGGCAACCTGAAGCGATTCTAGCCAAGGCATGTTCATTAATGCAAATCTAACACGCCTGATGTAACTGATCTCCTAGGCTCCTAGAAAAAAGTGAGGATGTTTTCTTCAAAATTAATGGATCTATTTGTGCAATTATAGCTCAGTCAAAGCCAACCCATGACCAGTACACTGTCCCAGAGTCTCAGTTTCCTCATGGCTAAAACCTTTCTTCTACTTTTCAGCTTAAATGTATTCTCAATATTCTTTTGTTCTTTGGACAAAACTTTTCTTTAACTGAAACTGCTCTTGCTCTTCACTGGCGTGTAAGCCAGTGCCCATGTATAGATCATGTTCCCTCATCCTTAATTGTGTTAAAATTAACAAGCCAAGCTGTCTTGGTGTAAGACAGGCACTTCCATTTCCCAGATTGCTGTTATGGAGAAAGCAATGAACAAGAAATGATTGTTCATTGTCTTCTCAAAAAACAAGAATTAGTGTAATTAGAGGAAATAACAAGGATCATTTTCTAAAGAAGCAAAAGCTGATGGTTTTCCCACATCTCATGACTGCAGAAATCCCCGCTGCTGCAGATATGCTGAAAGCAAAGTATAAGCAAAGTGAGTAGACGAAAGTATGGGAGGAAATCCAGCAGAGGAAACAGTTGCTGGAAGACAGTAAAAGCAAAGATAATGCTTCTTGCTCAGGAAGCCTTTAAATTGAAATTTTCTGAAGACTAACGGTGTTTTAGGGAGCTATTACTCATGCTTATACTATCTTACACTCTTTGTTAAGCCTTTACTCTTGGCCACCATCAGAAACAGGCTATTGCACTGCTTATGCCTTTAGTCTGATTCTTTATGGCTTTTCTTATCATAACTAATAGTTTTTCACTGAACCTCACCCAGTTTGAGTGAATAATTCTTGTAGAAGTATAAGTAGTACGGCAGTCTGTATTCCAGAAGAGTTTTTAGAGGGTCTAGTACAGGGCTATTAAATTCTTCGCTCTTCCCCAATGAAAATATCTTCCCTGACACAATACAGGCTTATGTTTTGGCTCATGATTTTCCTGTGAACAGTCACTATGTTTACCTCTTCCTTCTGCCAAGTCACGTCCCCAGCCATTGCAGAACTCATTATTGGTCAAAGACATGTGAGTTTGCATTTTGAACCATTGAATTTCATCCCACTGCTGCCTCTCCAGCACTTATGATCCTTCCAATTTCCCCATATGATATTTGAACCTGCTTTGAACTGACCATACCTGCCACTCTGTGCAATCAGAGGATATTAGTCAATTTGTATGACCCTCTGGCAGTATCCTCATGAGGGTAACTATAAAGTGTCACCACTACTCACACCCCCTGCCACCCTGCTCAGACTCAACAGAGGCAAAAGACAAACCTGTATTTCACTGGAAAAATATAATTAGTCAAAAGGAAAAGCCTGTGATGGCAACATTCCTTGAAAAATATAGTGGAAGTAATTGCTCTGATCTGGGGAGCCCTGGTCCTTTCCTTAAAAATAAATCTGGTATTTGTAAGCTAGGCTTCCTAAGTGGATGGAAATTCTATTTTTGTCTGGGTTTTTTTCCCTGTATTTTTTGTTTGAAATTTTAAACATTGCTAATTCTGTTTTAGCAAAGGTCAACTGTTGGAATCTCAGATTTTCCTAGAATACAAAATTCATTTCACACCCAGTTTTACTACTTCCTAAACAAGCTGAAGCAGGATTTTTCATAACTGTACATATAAAAATGTCTTATAAAAAGCAAAGCAACTGTGAGTTATTTTATAGCATTTGCATCATTTTTAAAACACTCTCTACTCACCCTTCCAGCTGATTTCCAATCTTCTATTTTTTAATCTATAATCCT
This sequence comes from Xenops minutus, assembly GCA_035221455.1. Classification (NCBI taxonomy): domain Eukaryota; kingdom Metazoa; phylum Chordata; class Aves; order Passeriformes; family Furnariidae; genus Xenops; species Xenops minutus. The sequence continues at coordinate 144,176,297 of JAWWEE010000074.1, read as the reverse complement.
AATAAATTTCTAATTTTACCCATATTTTCCCTTTGTGTCTTTCAAAACTATCATTAACCACACGCCTGAATTACTTTTTGTTCCAAAGAATTAATCAGAAAATGTCAAGTTATGCCTAATCAGTCAGTCTTTGTTAACTCAAAGGCCTTTGGCTGTTGTTAAGTAATACCCCTTGTCACACTTTAGATAACCCATCAGGCTGAAAAAAAACCAAACAAAAAATACTTGTCATAACTACAGTGATAAACAAAATCTGCTCTAAAGAAACTCTAATTGACTTTGGAGTCTAACACAACCCTTGGATTGACCTCTTTCTGGGCAAACATAAAAGTCAGAGCAATTATGAAAGTATCGGCCCAAGCTTAAACCCACATAGAGACTTCCAGCTGAACGTTAAATAACATTTGGTCTTTGAAAAATTGGACACTACAGCCTTCAATCAGCTTCTGTCCCTCATCAGCTTTACAGCAGCAGGGAAATAAAGGACAAGAATTGGCTGGACACATGATGTTAGACAGCTGGAATTCTGACCTATGCTTTGAAGGGCTGTTGCCCTGTTAGCCGGGGTATTGGCATTAAGACTTTAAAACCTGTTATCACTTGCAGAAGATCAAGGACTTTTCTTCTATTCCCACAGAGCTTTTTTTTTTTTTACAGTGTACTTCGTCTGCCATTTGAATGTTTTCACTCTGGATTTACTGCTTATTTTTTCTGGTGTGCAGATGAGGGGATTTTTTTGATTATTTGTTTGTTTTGTTTTATTTTTTGGCAATTTGAGTTTTTAGGCTTGTTCAAGCAGCCACAAAATGTTGTGCTGTGTTATCTCAGCAAATGTGAAATGTGTGATATTTCAGCTATGGAAGGGTTGGTAGTAATGAGACTGTAAATTTAAAAAGATTAGTATTAATTTTAATCCATGTGCAACCCTTTGAGAAAACTCTGCTAAACTGAATAGCACTGTCTCCTTCTTCAATTAGACATCTTAAATATTCATTCTCTTTTGCAACCAATTTAATAATTAAATATGCTAAAGGACCAAACTGCAAGTTCCAGTTTCCCATAACCATTTTCCACTACTAGATGTTCCTTACAGATATTGGCCTTGAGATGGGCATTCATGAGGGATTTGAGATCAAGGAAACGTGCATGAAGGTTTTATCTTCACTTCTTCTACCAGAGCTCGTTCATTGTGTAGCCTTGGAAGAGGCTCTGAGATACTACTCTTTATTTTCTGTGTCTCAGATGAGCTCAATCAGCTCACTTAAATATGAGAAGCTCTCCTATCTAGAGCCTTATTAAAGGCAAAGATTACAAGCTCCCCCAGGTTGGCTCCCTTTTACACTGACCAGCAAGACTTTCTTGAATCAGTGCAGCATGGCCTCAATTTCCTAATCTTTTGGTAGACATCTCATTCCTGGAAATGAGTTCATTTATCCAGGAGAAAGTTGTTGAAAACACAGATGGGTGGACACATGGATGTGTCTGTCCAGCAGCTGTGGATGGTAGAAAGCCTCAGCTTCCCTGCGGGATACTTGTCAAAGATGCAATCACCCCTCTTCATTGCATCACATGGTGCAACCAAGACCTAAGGAAGGGCCCTGAGAGAGAACATTCTGCTCTGCCAAATCCAGTGCTTCTGCCTTCAAATACATAAATTGCTGCTGCTGAGGTCTGTTCTGTACATAGTTTTGGGCTGAAAAGGGCTCATTCTATTGAGAGTTTCCCACCTTGTGTCTGGGTGTCAACAAGATGGAGAAGAGACTTGAGATCCTTGCGACAGGAATCCCATACTACACAGAGAAGGAAGCAGAGTCCAGGCCTCTCTGATACAACTGCTGGAGATTTTTAAAACAATTCATACTTTTCTGAAACAAACATACAAACAAATGGAAGGAATACACTTTTGAGCTTTCTTATAGATGAGATAGATAAAAAAAAGAGTTCCTTAGAAATGCCCCGCTACATTTAATCACATTTAAGTACAAGAATCACCAAGTGCCTCTTTCAGAGACAAACCTGCATACACAGTTCCTGTTGAATAGATTTTGTAAACCTAAGCGAAGTAACCACCTTGAATTCAGAACAACTATTGTCATTAATCATTGCAGTAAGAAAAAAACCACATAAACTTGGCAATTTGGTTTCACTCAAATTCCCCCTCAATTCGCACTGTCAATGCCACCCCCAGTATTACTCAGACACTATTATTTTACTATTTATTGTAGTGTGTCTTAAACAGGAATGTCCCTATTGCGTCACAAAGGAAATTAATTTATCCAAGTATGAATGTTCTTGAAACAGACCTTTTAAATTAAATATAAGTTTAGAAATATAGTTAAGAAAAGTGAATAATTGTTTCCTTATAGATTGTATTCTGTGTGGAATTGACATCTAACAGGAAAAGCTCAGCTAGGTGACTGGATATAGTATTCAAAGATGAATTGGCATTTTAATAAATAATTTAATTGATGCACCTCCCATGGTGTATGATTATTCAAAAATGCAGTCCTGAGCACTTCACATGAAGCAGGTAAATTCACATTTGAAGATAAATTTTGAAACCTGTATCTGGACCACTTTCCTTGTAAATCCTATTGCCTAACACATTAAACTAAACTAAGATATGAAAAGTCCAACTCTTTGAAGGACTAAGCACATTCTGTCCCTTCTAACTTAAGCTGGCATTTACAGCAATCAGTCTTCTTGAAGGAGATTGACTAACTTTGGAATCACCTTCCTCATCTTTTCTGTTCCTTGAAGGATTCTTTTGGTCCGAGAGAAATTTCATGGATTTAAATAGTAATGCCACTAGAGCTGCTATTATCTCTCTGAGCAGTAATACAGGCAAATACAGCCACTGCAAAAATAGAAAAATAATTCCTACATGCATCTCAGGCTTATTAAATCATGGCATGCTGTGATTAATCTCCTGCAGACAGTTTCTTTAATTCTCATTTAAGGATAAATATCTGTATTTCTTCATAGTAAATAAATACAGTTTTGCAACCTCACTTGGGACACAAATTAAAAATAAGCCACGAGCTAATACCAGTTAGTTTTGTTCCTCTGCTTATCAGACATTTCAGAAATCCCACACTGGATGAGCTGACCATTCTCACTCTGTATCTTGTTTATTGGTTAAATTTATGTAAAAGTCAGTTTTCAATGGCTTTTGATTGCATTTTAAGGACTAGGTCTAAAGCTCTTTCTGGACATACAGGTCTTGATGCCTGGGATGTGGTTTTTAATAAATACCTTGTTGCAAGTAGCCTGTCATACTCATCTATTATTGCCCTTGAGTAGAAAGCAAGAAAGTTGCTCAAGTTCCTACACAATTTTGTATTTGCAATCCCCTCCCATGAACATTTCAAGTAAAAGGGAGGAGGAGGGGGATGCAGCTAGAGGGAGAAACTCATTCCTGATGGTTTTAGCATTCAGAAAAATGCACTGGGCTGATATAGGGGTTAATGTTGTTGTCTGCATCTTATTACTAACCATGGACTTTCGTCAAGAAACTGAAATTAAAATTTTCTTTCATATTCTGCTCCTTCCTACTTACTTATTATATGTCATTAATAAAGAATAATATTTCATAGTGTTACTCCAGGAGCAAAACTCACTTTTTTCTTCCCCTAGCCTATGCTTTGTTGCAGGTGTGCTGCCCTTCCAAATGAACACACCAGATCTATGGGATTCTCTCTGCTGTCTGCAGCTCCTGTTCTGATTGCCCGACCTCAGAGCCAAGCGATGAATGTGAGTGTTCTGACACCCACTTACAACAGGCTCTTCCAAAGAAGCTGTTTAAGCCCCTGACATGAGTCACTAGAACATCACCAGGACACCAGCTGTGGGGAACGAATGCAACAAAGGGCTTTCACTAGTTACCACTTCAGGTCAGCACCATGGGGGAAGCCTGAGATGAAACAGAAAAGAGAAGTAACTGAGCAGCATGGATGACGATGCACAGCCACCAGGGTGACAGAGAGGAGGATCCTCCCTGCAGGCGCCCTGAGAAGTGCAGCACAGCTCTGTGCCAGAGTGGTCTGGAGGAGGAAGGTCTAAAAGGCTCTGCTGCATCTCCTGGTATAGTTCAGCAGTGGCACACAAAAATGAAGTCACTGTGCCAGTCCCACTGAAGAGAAATTAGGAGCTGTTCTGATGGCTGCATGGTTTCCTAGCCATCTTCAAGTTTTTGTTGCTAAATATGGCACTGAGTCTTCTTGGAAAGCTCAACAAGGAAGAAAAATGAATTGGCCTTCTGTCCTTTATCCTAAATCCCCTTCCCCTGGAAAAGTCCTCTCTGAGCTGAGAATGTGGCATCCTTGGAGCTATCAAAAACTTCTGCTTAATGAAGGACCATAGCAAAGGACTTTGTCAGGTAGTTACACCAGGCATAATATTCTCTTTACAGGCACGCCAGTTGGAAATGCCACAAAAACTGCAGAGGTATTGTGTCATTTGCCCAGGCAGAGGACCAGCCTGGGGCCCTGCTCTGAGCCTTTGCTCTGGCTGCCAGCCCAGGTAAGGGTTTGGTCCTGGGTGCTGAATGTCTGCTGATGCCACCGTAAAACCAGGAAGGAACTTTCTGCCTGATACTTGGTAAAGCACCACCCATAGCATTGCACAGCCTATGGAAATGTTTTCTCTGCATCACAATTTCACTTATCGATTGTTATATTTTTTTTTCCAGAATATAAAACAAAGGCATCATCATTTGCTGTGAAAAAAATATGGGTAAAAAGTGCATTTTGGGTGTTGCCCTTTCCTTCACATTATTTTTATTTCCTTTTAACATCCAGGAGCAACAGTAGCCATGTGAATTCAGCTCCTCTGCTCCACTGTAATGTACCCTTTGATGTAACTAACTGGCAAAAACATATTTCTAATCAAATATAGTCTCCCATCCTTAATCAGCTGAGCTTTAAAATGCAGATCAATGAGATAAGAAAGAGCTGATTTAATTAGCCTAACCTCAGCAATGTTACAGCATATTCTCATTTACAGAAATAATGGGGAGCAAGAGGAAAGGGATTCATCATCATGAAAAGACTGGGGAAGGCAGAGGAAAGCAGGATATTTCCTATGTTAGCAAAGGGTGATTTTCACTCTAGCTAAAGAGCCAGCACATGCTTTATGAGCCATTTAAATAACACTTAGGCCTTGTGCTTTGTCCTTTAGCCTAAGGATGAATTTCTTTCATGAAGAAGCAATACCTCTGGAAATCATCACTCTTGGGTTTAATTGATGAGCCAGAGACAGCTCCTACCACTTGGTGAATAAAGAAGAGGAAATATGGCAGCAGAAGCACAGCAATAATGCACATTTATAGAGCTGCTTGGGAAAACTCATCCACAGCACAGCAGGCCAGGCACTCCTAATGGAGAGGCTTTAATGGGAACAGCACAAGGTGTTCCTCACCCTGCTACTGCATTACAGAGTGCCCACAGTTAGGTCACATCTTTGCATTTTTGGGGTGTGTGGGATGTGTTTTGTTTTGCTTTCTTCCTCTGTCCCATTAGGATTTGGAATTTCCTGCAGGGTGAACCTCTTCCTTCTGCCACAGGCAGGTAGTCCCCAGCATGGGAACCTTGGCACAACTGGAGCTCTGCAGTATTGCTGTACAACTGCTCAAAGAGCAAAACCAACACAAGTTCTCCTCTTGGTCTTCCACCTTTGTGCCTTCAAGGCAGCAGATCATTACCTTGCCTCCACCAGCCCTCAGTGACCTGTCTCCAAATGCTCCTCTATCCCCCTGGAGCATGGGACTCACTGGATCAGATTAGCCCAGGTTTGCTCAGTGCAAGTGGAGAAATGCTACCCCTCCACACAGAGCATCCAGAACACTTCCATGGCCCCAGCAATCTTGTAGAGGCCTCAGCAAGAGGAAAATCAGACCTGTAAATGTCTGGCATGGGTTTTCAGATGGGCTCTAGCACTGGACTTGGGCCTAGGATGCAAACCTTTGGAATGGTATGCCTTGATATTCACACTGTTGCAAAGTCAGGCCCAACAGATAAGGGTATGCCAGCTCCTAATTTGAGTTCCAGGGATGAAGTTTGTCTTCATTCATGCCCATCCATCATTCTGAATGGAGCTAGCTTGTGACATCCACATTTAGTAGTCTCTGCCTGGGAGATAATTGCTCATCACTGAGGAGAACTCTCAGGGCTGAGATAACCCTCAGGCACTTTCTCCTCGGGGATGGGAGCACCAGAGGCAAAGCAATTAACAAGCAATTAAGCCACTATCTCTTTTTTATTCTCCTCATCTTCTCCCACTTGTGCCACTCTCCAGTGTCTCTAAAAACAGAAGGAAAGGTCCTGCTTTTTGAGGGATAGTCCCCTCAGTTGAGCAGGGCTGGAATTAAGCTCTAACCCCCATTCCTGACCCTAAGGAGAGTCCTTGTGCTGCATGTTACCTTGGGGAGTGCTGCCATACAATGCTCTGTGCTGCCCCTCTTGATGGGCATCACAGTCTGTGGTGCCAAGGGTGTAGACACACATCTTGTTGGGGCTGGGCAAGTGGAAGAGATGACTGCTGGCAACTCAGACCCAAGTGGAGAGATACCGGTTTCCACACACCTCTCCTGTCTGATAAACTGCTTCTGTGATCATTCCCTGGCTTGTTTTGGTAGCAGTCAAATGGGTTAGAAAAAGACCTACTGTTTGGGCTGATGGAGTTGGGTCCAGAGCCCAAAACTCATCATCAGCCTGGGTTTCTTGGACATGGTTTGACTACCGTAAACAGAACAAGTGGCCACTTCAGTTCCTGAGAGCCAAGAGACAGCAGTGATAACTTAGAGCTCTTCCTTTCCCTGTGCTCTTCTCCTCCCCTTCACCAGGCTGGTCATCCAGGTAATAAATCAATCTTCTCATAAGCATTGGAGCAAGTATTCTGACTCTGTGGTGTCATGAGAAAGCTTTGCACAAAAGATACTGAGACAAGTTCACATGCACAAAGGTTTATAAGCCACAGAACCACAGAATATGTTAAGTTGGAAGGGACCCACCAGGATCATGGAGTCCAGCTCCTGACCCTGCACAGGACCATCCCCAAAAGCCACAGCATGTGCCTGAGAGTATCATCCAAACGCTTCTTGAACTCTTTCAGGCTTGGTGCTGCGAACACTTCCCGAGTTACCTTGGGGAGAATATAAAAATACAAGAGCAGTGAAGAGAGAGACAAGAGAAAGAGAAAACTGTCACAGTCAGGCCCTCCCAGCCCCTCTAGGCTGCTTCTCCCCAGTTTCCCTGCCCCAGTGCGGGTCCTTTCCCCACTGAAGCCCTTCAGAGAAAGCTTCTTCTGCCAGGGCTCTCCACAACCACAGCTAACGCAGGAAATTGGGCTGTAGAGCTCAAAGATCTTCAGCGATACAAAGACCCAAGGCCCTTTTGCTCTCTGGAATTTGGCAATGTCATGGACTTTATAGCATCATCCTGCCTTGTCCAGCAGTTTGGTCCTAAATTACAACAGCCTGAGGGATGTGGGGCCAGGCTGCAAACCCTTACCAGGAGGCACAGCCTTTGTTCCTCCAGAGAGACAGCTGTACTGCCAGAACGTAGAGTCAAGCCACCAAACAACATCTTGGGCACCCAAAGAAAAATCACCTTCTCTTTTCAAAGCCTTGAAATAAAGCTCTCCATCAGTGACTCCTCACCACTGAGAAATCTGCAGAGTAACACTCACCCCATCCTTAGCACCTGAAGCCTGCACGTCCCTCCATTTAGAGGATGCACAATGCTTTTGTTAATTAGAGCTTTAGTTTAATACAAGCTGTCAAAGTTCACTTAACTTCAATTAATTGTTTCTCCTGAGCTTAATTTCTTTAGTTAAGTATTGATTAATCATTGCTTAATTATGCTGAAGTCTCACTGGGTGATATTTAAGTCACATACGGCATTGCTTTCTAAAAATACTCCAAGAATGATCAGACATCTTATGTTTTGCTATTCTTGGGATGACTTTTAATATTTATCATTTCATTCCTTGTGTTCCAAAATGTATATTTAGAGTGTTGTGTTTAATTCCACTGGTTTACAACTCATTTTTCTCTGTAATGGTAGGTCATACGCCAGAGTTTTGCTCTGCATGGTGTGGGGAGAAAGGCTCAGTGTCTGGCATCCTGTATCCTATGCCAGGAGGAGGAGGTTAGGGAAGACAAGTGAAGGGTCTTTGCAGTGGCACGATACTGGCATGTTTAAACAACCAAAATATTGATGGTGCATTTTTTCTTTGTGTCTCTTAGAAGACATACAACAACTTTTACTCACATACTGTCTCTATTTCCTCAAAACTGCAAAGTTAGACCTCTTATGAATGTGGCCTTCAGACCAAGGCATGTCCAGTCAGATATCTCAGTCTGTTCTGAAATATCAGAAAGAGAAAACTATTAAGTCCTTCACCTCCCTGCAGTATCTTGACCATTCTGTAATGTCAGGTTGTATTGCAAGTATCTTAATTTTCACAGATAAATATAATGACTATTAACTTTTACCAAGGTCTCTCTTGAATTTCAGTATTTACCAAAATCAGAAGTTTGATCTGTAGTGAAAATTAAACAATTACTTTTTCCCCAGCAATAATTTCCTTGGAGTCCATTTAGATATCTAATTTTGCCTACTCACAGAAGCATTTTTTATTATTTTTCTAGATGAGAAATAGTCACTCCCCAGGGAACACTTCTTGGCTTGCTGTAGTTTTATCATAGTCATGGGTTAACTTTCTCCCTTTGGTACATGTTCACTTTTTCAGAGATCTCTAAACCTGCTACTACTAAAATTTAATTTTGAACATGTGCTATAGGAGTACTAAGCATTATTTACTACTGTCATCCCAGATGCTCGAATGAGCACTGGTAGGAATATGCTATAAAGACAGTCATCAAAATGACATCCTTTTCTACTACATTTCACCTGCTTGGTGGTGTAAACATCTGGTGCCTTGGGAATGCACATCTTTGCTATGTGAGAGAAAAGATAAACTGGTGAAAACACTGATTATTACTTAGATCATGGAAAACAATTCTGTTCTCTTATGCTGAATGACACAATACAATGAATTTTCCAGAAAGGGATGGATGAATTAGTCCAGGTTAAAAAAATACTGACAAAATCATTGCTCAGATCTTGAACAAGTGCTAGTCAAAACATTTCCAGAATACAATTAATCTGTTCTTTGTTATTAACTTCTTATCACAACTCAGCATTTTTGTATTCTGATCAAACCTGGAAGCTCCACTTCCATAACACAGCTTGGTTGTATTACATTTGTAGCAATATATGACAAAGAAACTGAAAAGTAAGTCTATTGCCATGACTCTGTTTGCAAATTCATCTAAACACTGTGTCTGAGTCCAGGTCATTACTGCTCTAGGTGCTGAACACATACATTCCTGCCCTGACATGATTACTGGAAAAGAAGAAACAAAGAATTGGAAAAAGTAAGTTTTACCCTCCCTGCTTTCTGCAAAGATGAGTGAAGCACTGAGACAAAACAGGCTAAATTTCCCAGTGTGATTTGGTGCCCTATTCATTAAAATGATAATTCATTGATCTTAACTACAATCCCCAGCATCCTGTCACATGGAACTCAAGCTCTCTTTGTGGAAGTCTGTGACATCAACTTGATGCACTTGATGCACCTTGTGCTATTTCCTAAAGACAAAAACCTTCCCACTTCATCAGCTTTCTGGGTTTCAGCCACATTTTTACTGCTCAATATTATCTATTTATATTGTAACCAGGCATAGAAGACACAGTCATAAACCACAGATGTGTCAGGGGCTTAACTAGTACAAAACAACTTCTAAATCCAGGTGTTAAGATGAGACCCCTGAGGTGGAACAGGCAGCTGAGTGAGAAATATAAGTTTATCAGGGCAATCAGTCTGGTCAGAAGGGATCAAGGCTCCTCCAATCCCCTCCTGTAGACTAAACCAAGCTTGATTAAGGTTAGAAGAGATGGCTAAATGTAATATGCCTATGAATGTTTCAAACATTCCTGTTCTCTCCACCAAAGGAATGCACACAAGGTGTTCAGTAGCTCTTCCATCTGTCACATCCATATTGCAAAACCAAGCATAGTACCATGCAACCCTGTACCTAATTATCTGCTGGAGTATGCAAGTTTTATCTCCCACTGCATTAGTAATGTGACATGTCCCCACTAAAATAATAATAAAAAGATAAATAAATGACTTTAAATTGAAGGAGCCATGGCTTATTTCTTTCAGCATATCTTCAAGTTAACAGAATCCCTGGCTACCCTGACTGGGCTGTAATTACTTCCTTTCTGTTCAGGTCTCTGAACTACTTTTTTCATCCTTCCAGCTCATCTGAGAAAAGGGCAGGGCAAAAAATTCCTACAATTGCCTGCAAATTCGCATACCGAGAGTAGCATGTTGGAAGTCTGCTGCTCTGCTATGGATTTCTAGTTCCTTGGGACCTGTGGTCTGCAAGGTTGACTGGATTCAGGATACACCACCTTGTAGAGGAAGTACTGTGATTTCTTGGAGAAAATCGTTCAGGCATAAGAGCAGAGAAAGTTGTAAAAGTCAAAGAAGGGCCCTTGAGGGACATCAGCACTGCCTGTATCTACAAGTTAAATGTGTAGTCTCTTTTCTTGGCACATTTGCTTTGGGCAAAACCATAATAACCACTTCTCAGATTAGACAGGTAAATGTGCCTGCTAGAATATCTATCCTAAGATGCCTTTGTTATTAATAAAGAATCAAGTAAAATCTGCAGGTAACCATGACTTTGTCAGACCTCTCACCCTAACATTTTTTTCCATTTTGAATGACACTGTGGAAATGACTGCAGTGTAATTTTGTGCCTTGCTTTTCAACAAAATAATTGCTTCATTTGGATTTTGCAGACTGTTGATAACTAAATTAGTGGCTTTTTAACTGTAATTGTTTCCCTTTCTGTTTCTCCATCTCTTACTTTACAGGGGCTACAGCTTGGTTTTGAATCCTGGTCTTCTGGTACTAGCAGCATTTTCATGTGGGCTGGAGCAGAGTGCTGGATTATGGGTGTTTTAATACAGCTTGGCTGTACAGGATAAAAGGAGAAAAAATACAGATAAATTCTGAGGAATCAGAATCTGCCCACCTCAAACATACTAAGTAGCTCTTCATCCTGAGTAGTCTTATTGATTTCAGTTGGAGAGGTTGTTATTGCAGGATGTGAATCAGATGTAAGAATTTCACCCTAAATATTTCACTTACCAAAGGAAGCCATGAGGCAAAAGAAAACAGACCCTGAGCTGAAGCAGGATACAAAATTTGCAGATACAATAAGAACTGGTTCTTTGTGATAGTGCCATCTTATTGAAACTGTTTAATAAACAGCAGTAGCTCTGTCTGAATTAAATGAAAGACACTTATGTACAAACTGAGAGTCTTCTAATCCTTACAGCACCACAAATAATTCAAAGAAGTCTTGAAGTGCCATGATAATGGCACAAGAAGATGGTTATCTCTGTATTATTGGTTTTGTGCACATCAAAGAATGCTCTGTAGGAAAAATAATGTTGCATAAAAAAGCCAAACACATTTCTTTCAAAAAAGCAGGCAATTAAAATTATCCAGAAGTTAAAAAAAATATTAGTTAAAAATATTTTGCCTTTGAAAGTCTACATTGCCCTTAAGACAATTTTATGGTGGATATTGTGGGCTCTGGGTTAACATAAGTGACTGATTGAAAACCTTTATAAAGATGTTAAGATTAAGGACACAGCTCTTAAAGTTCTACAAACACAAAACTGATTTCAAAGCAACCAAATTATGAGAATGGATGTTCACAAAACAAAACCAATATATTCATAAAGGCCTTTTCCACCAGTCAAGACATAAAGTGACAACTACTGAACTTGTCATCTGGTTTTAAAATTGTTTAGATTAAAGATTATGAGGAAAATTGAAAAAAAGAAAGAATGAAATAGAAGTCAGCTGTACCTGTGGTGTGATTACATTGCTTCCAGAACAGACAAGGCAACTTTGGTCAACTTTTATGTTGCAATTTTGGATGTACATGAAGTAAAGAGAATGTGGTACTGAATGAATGACTGGAAAGTGTACAGGGCAAAATCCACCTGATAAAGTGCCAGCAACGTTTGGGGAGAAGAGAAAGAGAGCACCTTACTCTACATGACATTATAAAAGTAACAAAACAGGACAAGTTCCAAACCACTGAAAGCATGAAACATTCAGCAGAATAGCTGTCCTCCAGATGCTTTTATGTCTCCCAGAATAATTCTGTACCTTTATTACATGTAGAAATTCAAGTCCCTGGTGAGTCAGGGCCTCCTGATGTCCTGCACAGTCCCACAGGCACTCAGGGAGTGCAGTGGGACTACCTGACTCTCCTTTTTCCAATAATCAAACTGCTGGACACAGAGTGGGAAAAAACACAAATGTTTTGTGATTGCCCTGTTCTCAGGAACAGAGCTGTGTATTTGCCTTTGTCTCTTACACACATAAAGTCATACTCTCATGTACATACTGGGGTGGAAACATCAGCAACAATGTATGACAGGCTTTACTCCATAGAGACATTGACGTATAGAGCCCACTTATTTCCTGTCATACCTTTAAATCAAGGCTAAATGATGTGAAAAGCAAATAGATTTTCAGCCCTTATAAACTCACAGGGAAAGCTGAATGGATAAACTAAGATGATTCACCATCATATATTATCCTGGTGTGTTAGAGTTGGCTATATAATAAGTTCATGGCCATCTTGAAATGAGTGGAAAGGTGAATGCTTCCATTGTGATTACTTGGCTAAAAAATACATGCCAGTAATCCCTCTTCTGCCCTTCTTTAGCCTTTCTTTAGCCTTCTGCCCTTCTAGCCTTTAATTGCAGTATTTTAAGGTTAACAATGAGGAAATGCTGTGTACTTTTCAGGGAAATCTGACCAGGCTTTTTTTCAGAGATGAATTACTTAGAAACAGAGAGAAAATAACATTCATATTGAAAATGACTCCTTAATGTATATGTCCCTGTTGGGCCAGGTTAAAAGATAAATGGGCACACTTGCATATAGAGCTGCAGCTCCTGCAATCCTGTGACTGGAGGAGAATCTCAGCTGAAGGGAAAGATTAAGTACAAAATTTTTGTTCACCTGCTTGTCTGGGATGAAAAGTTTCAAGAAAATAAACCTGAGTGTATCTGCTAATGTGCCTGAAGGCATTACTGAACTGAGACAGCAGCTCAGATTAGGGTCACCTCATTTCTACACCTCATTTCTAATTCTATAAGTAGATATCCTCAAGGGCCTTTAAGGAGCTGATACTCATCTCCCCTAGTCAATGACTGTGTAACAGAAGAAGAGGATAAAAAGGAGAAAGGATGCAGGGACTGATTCTCTTGACACTGAGAATTTCTCCCTTCTCTAAGGCTAAGGGAGTCTCTCCAAGGCCACGTTTATGATGAGTGTGAGGACCATTTCAGTGGGAAAGCATAGCCATCACCCAAAAACAAGCTCATGGCTACAAAGTTGGGACCTAAACCACTGTTTGTGTGTGGGTTGAACTACTTATGAGGCTACTCTCAAGTTGTTTTTTGATGCCCAGCTTTGCTCTTTGGTTCCTGGAGCACCCTTTGCACTGATCTGGCTGTGGTCCCTTTGTTCTGGGTGTGACCAAGGCATTGAATGAACTTCTCAGGTAGACCCAAGTAATGTTTTTCCACTGTCAATGGATCTGAAAGAACTACCAGATTCATTATAGAAGTTTCTCATTCATTCCTGATCTCTCTAGAAAAAAATGAAAGATCCTTTGGAAGGCAATCTGTCTCAATGTTATATCTGTGCCTGGTTCACAGATTTGGGAGGATAAGATAAACCTCCTGGCTCTTCCATTCTCCACTAATACCAAATTACAATGTGTTGGACATTTTTGCCTGTCATGTTTTGAGCAGCTTCCAATGAGATAGATTAAAATCGTTTCACTTATTTATAACAGTTGCAGTAAATTTTAGATCAAAGCAGGAGGCTATTGGACAGCAGTATGTTGTTCTTTCCCTCCTCAAGGTAGGGCTGTGGAACATGGGGAGCTGATGTTACGTTCTGGCAATTTAACTCTGTTTAGCAAGGTTCTTAATAATCTCTGCATGTATATCACAGAGAACCTTTCTCATACTGCTTTAAATAATTCAAAACTGTTCCAATATTGTATTAAATAATTCAAGAATCAGACAGGCTTTGTGATTAATGATGTGTACCTGGAATTTCTGCAAACACAGCAAGGAGTCAAAGTATGCTCTAGATACAAGTGTCCTGGCACCAAATCCCATTTACTCTTTGCCAAGGCAATAGTATTAGAAAATTGGAAAAATGCCTGCTACTCAATGGAAAACTGACTTGGGCCAATGGCTAATGTGGCTGTTGAAAGGGTCTGTTCTTTCTGACAGACAATACTAATGTGGCTGAGAACCTCTATTGTCTTCTGACTCTTATTTTTAACCTGCATGAGTAGCATTTGTGCCTGATGTGAAAATTAAATGGAGGTATAAATATTTCTGCAGGAGCTGATGGCTTGTCCTCATGTTTTATCAGCCTTAATTTGAGAGCACAGAACTGGTTTGCTTTGTAAAGCAAAGCACATTAGCTTATTTTGCATGTTAACTTCATCCTAAAGGGCTTGGAGGTTGCTGCTCTTCCCAGCTGTGCTTGGGTCTGCAGTCAGGAAAGGTACCTGGAGAGTCTGCTGTCCTTCTCCATTTGTTTTTACAGGGAGATGTGAGTGGAGGAGCATTATTAAGACACAAAAAAAAAAAAAAAAAAAAAAAACCCAAAAAAAAAAAAACCACACCAACAAAACAAGAAAAAAACCCTGAATATTAGAATTGCTGGATTTTCACCTTGTTGACAGACCAACCACTTTCCCACATTAGTACAGTTGAAACAATTCTATTTTAGAGAGTGCTATCAACATTTTTGGCTAGGAAGTGAATAGGTTTCTGTAAGCCCAAGGTATTATTTTGGTTAAATGATTTCCCTAAGATAAAAGACAAATCAATGCTAAGCTGGGGTAGAAGTAAAGAGATCCTCCTAAAGGTCCTTTTTTAAAATAAAGGATATGTTAGTGAGCAGAATGGAACACCTAGCAAGTAAATTACAGATATCAGCATTATTGGAAATACTCCATAGATATCTTTATAGGAGTCTGATATTGGAATACCAGCCCAGCCACTTTACAAACATCAAAAAGACTGGCTAATTTTATTGGATTTTGGATATTTTCAATAGAAAGACTCCACAGGGATACACGATGTTTCCAGCTTTAATATTTAAACACATTCAGGATTTCTAGAGGACGAGAGAGAAAAATAAAGAGTGCTGCTGCTGTGCCAACTGCATTTGGCATGCCATGGCCCATACATTCCCCTATCCATGCCTCTCTGCCCCAGCAGCAGCTGGGTTGTAAGGAAAAGGTGAGGGACCAGACCGGATGAAACACATTGTTAAAGATGTTGCACAGGGGACACTGAAATTAGATGTACAGGCTAGGGGGTTGGTGGGTTGGTTCTTGGGCTTACTTGTTTGTTTGTTTGTTTGTCTGTTTGTTTGGTTTTTAAGAAGGTGCATCTCAGATGGCATCTCACGTATTTAAGGGCGGGGACAAAAGTCAAGGTGTATCAAACAAGTGGTATCTAGAACAAAGCCCTGTATACACATTTACATTTAAATAGCAGAAGTCATTGCAAATCATCTGCACAAGTGTTTATTTCAGTGGTTTTGAGATCCATGCTACTATAAACTTCAGCATCTTTTCGCTTAGGCTGGCTGCAAAATGCTGCTCACTGTTTCTTAATTAATCAAAGCTTGGAAAGATGACCAATTAGGGTGTCTCTGGGGAAGTCTCAGGGGTGAAACATCTTCCTTAAATAAAAGGGGAAGATGCTAATTTTCCATCCCTGTGGATTAATCAAAGGAGTCATAGTATTGCTTTTGTGTTTCAGGGCACTTCAGGTGGGAAGGGAAAAGAGATGATATTGTACATCAGCCACTTTCGGGTTTCGATGGAGAGTCTGCCTTCTGTGAAGAATAAATAATTCAATCACCCATGCCCCATAACAATTTAAATTGCAATCTTTCTGTTATCATAAAGTGATTTCTCAAAGGAATAAATAAAGTTGACAAAAATAGTATTCATCAGGGTTGACACTGATTACACCAGACTGAATTCCTTCACTCATGGGGCTCGTCCACCTTTAAATGTCATCATGAGATGACACCTGTCTATCCTGCTGTCAGTCTGAACAGAGAACAAGCCTCTGTTCCCGGTGGCTTCTTTTCTTAGCAAGACCAATTCTAAGTCATAAAGTACAGGATGACAAGTCTTAAAGCAGCAAAAAGGGAATGATTTCTTGTTGCTCACTCATTACTCATAGTAATAAGGAGGGGGAAAATCACTAAAGAGGGGAGTGAGAGAACTTCATGGCAGAAAAATTTAAAACAAATAAGATGCTGGATATTGGTCCTGTAAAATTATTTTCTGCAAAAGACCATGCAGAGAAATTCTTTACTGTGAGGTTGGTGAGGCACTGGAACAGGTTGCCCGGAGTGGTTGTGGACTCCCCATGCCTAAAAGTGTTCAAGGCCAGGTTCAATGGGGCTTTAAGCAACCTGGTCAGGTAGAAGGTGTCCCTGCTAATGGCAGGGGGTTGGAACTTGATAATCTTTAAGGTACCTTCCAACTCAAACCATTTTGTGATTCTGTGACAGAAAACACTGTCACCAGTAATGCTTTGGATTAATCAGCAGTGGTAATTCATAGACAGATGCCCATCAAGGACAACTGGCCATGTGGCTCTGTGCTTCGCAAGACTGGTCTGTTGGCACATATCATCTCATTTTTATTGTTGATTGCACATCGTTCAAGAAAACAGGCTCAGAATACCATAGGCACTTCCATATCGAGTGAAGTCAAAGGTCCAACTATCCCTGAAGCTGCTGTCATAAGCAAAAGAATGTCTGAGAAGAGGAATCATCCTGTTGAGACAAAAAATCATGGCTGCACTCTGTGACATGGTTCATCTGAAACAAAGATGAGAATGATATTCAACTTTTTGAACTAGCCCAAAACCTTTTCCCGTAGTCAGAAAATAATTTATTATTTTTTGATGGCTTCCAGTTGTTTTATTAAATTTCTACCACTGGGAAAAAGTATTCCAAAATGTGATTGTTCACTGAAACAGATTTTTTTTTTCCTATTTTTGCTGCAGTTCATATTTCATTGCACTACAATAAATTGACATAGTGCCCTCATGCCTCTTTCTATTAGAGGGTATCTCGGATATTAACAGTTCATTTGCCACAGAACAGCTTAACTGGCCTCCCCTGCCCAGCAGCACAAAAGGGAATGCTCTGTGATACAAACTGACATACCCTCAGGGCAGCATATACATTCATAATGTAATTCCCTGTGGGTTATTTCTTACTATTAGAATGGTTTTCTGTGCTGGCAGGAAATCCTATTTCTGCTCCCATATGGACAGCTCAGATAAAGTGCCTGCCTGCCTACACACCTTTTGTCCTGTGCAAAACAGGTCAGGCAGGGCAGACTCCTGCCACCCACAGCCTCGCTGCCTTGGACAAGAGGCATCAGGAAACAAACACACTCCAGGGTCCCACTTTACAGGTGCTGCCAGACTCACTCCTGGCAGACAGTGTGGTCATGGTGCAGTAAAAAAAACATGTAAATATGCATGCTTATACATATTCACAGAATATTGTATCCCTTACCTCATAGGAAACTTCAGACTTGTATAGTGTGGCTTTTTGCCACTATCCAGTCCCTTTCCCTCTGTGCCACTCTCACTTTGAAGAGCTGAAGGTGCACTACAGTTCAGACCTGACTATTTAGAAACTGTATGTGTATAAACGAAAGAAAGAATTCTGAGCTATCTCGAAATCTGAATTAAGTTACACTTACCAAAGAACACGTTCAACAGAAGCAGGAGCAGCTTGTTCACATTTTACGTGTGTTAAAAAAGAACTTTCTCCACTTTGTTCTAATAACCTGCTAGTCAAGAACTTCAAAAAAGAACTACAAAGGATTAAATTGGCTTTACATCTCTCCCAGCTCCTTGAGCAGATGCGCTATGCTGTAGCTGCACACATTATTCAAGCAAGATACACCAATAGGTTACAGCAATTGTTGGGCCACAGCAAATTCCAACATCCAGCAATCCTCTGGTTGGCCTGGGTTTTAGAAGAAAAACTAAAGACTATAAGCTAAGTCCTCCTAAGGGGGAAAAAAAAAAAAAAAAAAAGGCACAACGCAACCTCTTTAAATAAACAAATTTGACAATAGGATTAGCTGAGCTTCTCCGGTTAGAATCATGCCTTTCTCAGAAAGGCACTAAGCACTCCTAATTAACATTATAAAAGAAACTACACATATTGGTTGGGTACTAAGATTTTCTTTGCACTGGTTGCATTGTCATGACTAAACAAGAAGGACTGATGTCTGGCTTTAAAGAAGGAGAAGGGAGAGGAGGTATTGTGAGGGAAAGGAATTACCCATTGATTTATTCTTTTACTTAACAGCAAAGGGGAATGAGCAATTTAAGGTCAGCAGCATATTGCTCAGCTGGCCTCAGATCCTGCAGAATTACCAGCGTTCTGTGTTGCAATAAATTGCATGCTTTTGTCATCCCTGTTTGTTTGAAATACGTGTGAAATGAAGAGGGAAATAGCTAAGACCAGCACTATGGGCTCCACAGATCTGCCTAGAAGGTGAACAGAGACAAAACAGTCTGTTTTGTCATTCCTGATGATGTGAGAGCCCCTCTAATGCACAAGCAATCCCACTGCTGTTGTAACAGCCTCCTTGCAGAGTTCCAGCAGCACTGGTACCAGTGACACATACAGCCAGGTTGGTCAGAAGGGATACTGGCAATCCCAGCAAAGCTTCTCCTCCCTGCTCTCGCCCTCTATACCCCACTGAGATACCCCAAAGGGCTCACATTTGACTTGGTGCAGAGTCTGTGTGCTGTCCTTGTACAGATTTGTGCTGCGGGCTGCCCAGACATCATGCTTGCAGAAACATTTAGGATAACAGTCCCTAGAGAACACACTCTGTACAAAAGGTACAAATTAAGCATGGAGGTGTGGCTCAGCCAGGGCACTGCATCACACAGTGAACAGATTATTGACAGTCAAGTAACTTTTCAGACTAATGACTCTCTCATCAGTCCAGAAAAACAGGCCCTGTTGCTCCAGAAGGTCATACTGGCCTTTATTTTCCTCTTTTTGATGCAAGTGCTGATTACAGTGCAGTATCCAAGACAGGTAATTCATGTCAAAAAGTGGACAAAGTGGCTTTCCTTATTGATGTGTTGTCATCACAATGTTCAGCATTTCTGTTCATAGCTAACCACATGAGTTACAACAAACAATGCCTGTGCCTGGCATTAACCTGCTCCCCAGGCTGCACACTGACCTACGGGACACCAAGAGATTTGCCATCCCTCTATTGACCAGCCACAACCTTTTGCTCTGTGTGATGAAGTATCATCAAAACAACATTCCAGGGTGCACTCCTGGAAAAGCAGGCAGCTCATGGCTTGGACAAGTGCACTCTTGGCGGGGTCAAGAACTGTCTGGATGGCGGCGCCCAGAGAGTGGTGGTGCTGCATCCAGTTGGCATCCAGCCATTGGTAGTGTCCCACAGGGATTGTATTGGACCCGGTTCTGTTCAATATCTTTATTGATGATCTGGATGAGCGGATTGAGTGCTCATTTAATGAATTGACAGATGACATCAAGCTGCGTGGGAATGAGAAGCTGCCAGAGGGTAGGGAGGTTCTGCAGAGGGATCTGGACAGGCTGGATTGATGGGCCGAGGTCAAAGGTATGAGGTTCAACGAGATCAAGTGCTGGGTCCTGCACTTTGGCCACAGTAACCCCATGCACAGACTGGGGGCAGAGGGGCTGGGTAGCTGCCCAGTGGAAAAGGACATGAGGAATGCTGGTTGACACCATCTGAATATGAGCCAGCAGTGCCCAGGTGGGCAAGAAGCCAATGGCATCCTGGCCTGTTTCAGCCATAGTGTGGCCAGCAGGACCAGGGCAGTGATTCTGCCCCTGTACTCAGCACTGGTGAGGCCACACCTCAAGTGCTGTGTCCAGTTCTGGGTCCCTTCCTGTAAGAAAGACATTGATGTGCTGGAGCATGTCCAGAGAAGGGCAACAGAGCTGTGAAATGACCTGGAGCACATATCATGTGAGGAGTGGCTGAGAGAGCTGGGAGTGTTTAGTCTGGAGAAAGAGATGCCAGGGGCAACCTTATCACTCTCTACAACTACCTGAAAGGGGGCTGTAGCCAGGTGGGGGTTGGTCTCTTTTTTACCAAGTAACATGTGACAGGACAAAAGAAAACGGCCTCAAGTGGTCCTATGGATGGTTTAGATTGGATATTAGGAAATATTTCATCACCATAGGTTGTCAAGCATTGGAATAATCTTCCCAGGGAAATGGTTGAGTCACCATCTCTGGAGGCATTTAAAAGGCATGTGGATGTGGCACTTTGGGACATGGTTCAGTAGGGAACTTGGTAGTGCTGGGTTAATGGTTGGACTTGATAATCTTAAGGGTCAATGATTCTATGTATGTTTGTCCTTCCCTTGCGTATTCTTCCCTGATGGGCACCACGGCACCTCACAAAGCAAGTACCATGAAACTCCTCCATTTTAGGCTTCACTGGTCAAAGAGATCAAGCTATCCTAATGCTACAGTTCAATGAGCTGTGCAGCACTGTGAGCCAAAAAGTATCATGGAAGGACTGAAAATTTGCTGTTTGTTGCCCCTGATCCTCTGTCAGCACCTGACTTCAGTCTAGTACTGCTTCTGTGAATGAAAGCACTTTTCCCCGGCTCAGCCATGAAAAAGGCAGGAAATATCCTGCATGTCATTTCCTCTTGTTTTGAAGAAAATAATTACAGTTTTTACTGTGTGCCTTTTGTCCCTCTGACTTTGATTCTGTGTGTACAATCATTTTACATTTTACTAAGCAATACATTGACTCTGTGGAGGACAGAACAAGACTCATAAATGGATCTTTCTGTGCTGGTCTTAAGGAGGCATTGGGATCTCTGCATGCCATCTCAACTCCATACTGGCTGATTCTCACTCTAAGAGTGGTGGAGGGGGAAATACCCCACCGGGAGTTGCTGCACAAGTTTTGGTCATTACTAAAAGTCATTCCTTTAAAACCACCTTTCCCAGTCACTCCTCCAGTCCTTGGCTTGATCTTTTTGCACACACACATGGTCTCCTTTCACTGCACTGATTACAATTCCGTGTTGCTTCTCGCAGGACAAGCAGGAGAGGATCAGAGCTCAGAAGGAGTTTATGTAATGGGCAGTGCTGTCATGGGCTGTTTTTATCCTTGACAGCATCCTTTCATGGCTTGTCTAGACAAAAAACAGTATTCCAAAAGCTCACAACAGACAGAAAGAGCAGTCACTGCAACCACACAATGAAATTTGATGGGCTGCTGCCCCTCTCTACAAGTTCCTGCAGGGCTGGGGGGAGCTGTCTATCTCAGAAGACAGTCTCCCCAGCATGTTCAATACCTGGTGCAGCATCAGCCGCTGCAGGAACTTACACGGAGCTGGTGATTGCCTGGATCTTACTTCTGATCTTGGCAAACTCCAAATTCAGTAGGACCCAAAACCCCCAGCCTTGCACAGAGCAAGGAACAGGCACCTCACATGGAAACAACGTGCTGCCCATCAGCAGCATCTAGAGCCACACTTCCAACCCCTACCCTGGCCGCAGCCATCAAAGGTTTTAAGGATCCATCTAACTTGCATAAACAATGTAAATTACCCTCAATAAGCCTAAAACACTATATACGCAAATTCACAGAGCTGTGACCCAGCCCTCATTTTCCAGAGGAAAGTTCTGTAAAGAAGACAGCATGATCCACAGTTTAGAGATCTAGAGGAACCTCTTCCAGAGCTACACAAAATATTTAGCACAGCCCCAGCCACTTGTGTAACTGACAGACCTCTGAAAGTAGCTTTTAATTTATTGCAACAGCATAGTTTTTAAATTTTTTCAAGATTTTTGTGCATTTTACAGTGAAAGGACCATTATTGACACTTTTATGTGTAAGCTGCCTACAGCTCCACATTACTTGGGGTACAAAGCAGATGAGCAAAAGGCCTTTAAACTAGTGCTGTTGCACCTCTGATCTTGATTGATGTTGACACCAATTAGCAGAAAAGGAATCTTCCAGAGAAAGGAAAAGAAGATTTTATTAAGCCCTAAATGCCAAGAGTCAGAATTCAATGCAAAATTCATTAGTGCTTATGGCAGGAGTCCTACCAGCTATTGCCAAGGGGTTAAAGGGAAATAAAAATTACATAAATAGGATTTTCAGGACTTTTAAATCCTAGATTGAACAGTAAATGTGTTTGGGTGATTTTGGCTTGCTGTTCTATGTTCTATGCCTGCTTGTAAAGGCTGTTCTGGTACACTCACTAGTTTTAATCAGAGACAACTTTTGCTGAAATCAATTGTATTCCTCTGAATGAATTGGAAAATAGAGGTAATATTTTTTTCATTTAGTTCTAAATCTATTTTTCTAAATACAACATTCCTCAGATAGAGGAATAGGTCTTCACATAGTATAAACAAAAATTTAAAATCTATAAATCTGTAAATATATGCATGTAGATATATATATCTGCAGGATCAAAATCTGATTTTAGATTTCTGGCTCATGTACAGACAGTGACACAAAAATAATGACACTTGCCTTTACAGACTTCTACCCTTAAACAATTGCCCAGAAAAATAAAGGAGCTTTGCAGTTTCCTGATGCTGTACCACCAATAAACCCCAGTTTAACAAAGCTCTGAAACAGTACTTTAAAGCTTTGTAAAAAATAAGATTAAATATGCTTTTTACGAACTAGAAAGGAGATTGTGACAGTTCAGAGCCTGGCGAACTCTGAGTGGCTGCTGTGTAAGAGAAGCACCACAGTTGTCTGCTATTTTACTTCACAGCTCTCACAGGAACTCTTTTGGAGCAGGAACAAATATTTGGGCAAGTTGAGGCGACTCCTTCCTAAGACTTGTGTGCACAGCACTCAGAAAGTTTCTTGCATATTCATGTCTCTCCATGCTGACTAGATTGTGTTTTGTTTTCCAACGCTATGCTCTTCAGCTTGGTAAGGAAAAGCATAGCTCCCACTTCCCAAATACCAGGCACCTGCCTGCCCCAAAAACACACCCACGGGTTTTCATTCCTCTGTCCTGACAGGGTGTCTGCTCTTTCAGTTCAAAGTACTGCACACACGCACGCTAATTCCTTACAATTCAATTTAGCCAATGATAATTTAATTTCTACATGTCCTAAGACATTTTCGTCCACTGGCAGAGGATCCTGATGACCATCAGTTTACATCTACTTGTCAGAAGCCCCAGGGCAAATGTTGACTCTGAATTATCCTTCCAGTCTCGTTTGCTGCATCAAATGTCATCAGAGCTTTTGACAGCAGCAACTCAGACTCATAGCTGGAAATTTATTGCCTTTTCTTGCTTTCTGTGGACATTAGGGATTTGGTTTATACATCTCTCATCTTTCAGGGCTAAGCACTGAAGTTCACTGTTTCACTTTACTGGGATAGTGCTATTCACCTGAAAAGATGTGAGCCCAGATTTATTTTAAAAATTAAAGCATCCTGTTGCTATCTTTGCACCATTTGCTCCTGCAACCAATGATTCCTACGTACCTGTTGTCTCCTACTGCTTATGGCAGGGGTTCATTTTCTCATTGTAAATTTGAGCAACTTGTCACAGAGCAAGAGCTTTGTTCTCTGACTGGGGCTAAGCACTGGTTTTATTTTTTTAATAAACCCTAGAAGGCTGATTATTACTAAAAAAAAAACAAACAAAAAAAAACAAACCCAAAACAACAATAAAACAAAACACCAAACCAACCCACCAAAAAACACAAACAACACTGTGCTTTGCTATTAAACAACATATTCTGAAAATTGGTGAGCCTGGAAACTCTGATTAGAAAAAGGAGAATTATTCGAGAAATGGGGATGTGGGATTTCAGGGAATATGTTATGTAGACTCCTACACTTATCTGAAACTACAATCCCTAAGTTTCTCCTCAATTCTTTTCATCCATATTACGCTCTCACAGTAGTTACATGTTCTATAAGTGAAGATGGATTTCTGCTCAGTGATGGCTGTTATCTAAGCTGCTCTGGTTTTTGGATCTTGATCATACTTGTATCATTTTTTATAATAGCAACCCTTTTTCAGCTAAATATTTAAATGTGGAGAGAAAGAGAGTTCCTGTTCTGAGAATAAAACCCTCCTTGCAAAACCTCAGAGCTGGAGCCATACACTGCAGAAAGCTGTCTCCTTCTGTAAAGGATCTCAGTAACAAAACAAGAGGAGTCTCTGCCCAAGACTTAGAGACTATGACTGCTGCCTGCGTGTGTACCTAACAATCAAAATACCATCTATCCTGAGAAGCACTATGGGTGGTTTCAACCCCTGCACCTCTAGAAGGATCTCTCCTTCTTTGTTCACAGAACTGTGGGGGAATGTTTGAGAAATCAGCAGACTAAAGGTATTAATGTTCTCTTTCTGTTGCTTCTTGATGAAGAAAACATAGGAGAAAATATGCCATGGAATTAGAGTTTGTGAATCTGTCTCTCAGAACTGTGCTGGAGAACTCCTTGGAGGACCATTGTGGCATTTACAAATTTGAAATAACAGGGAATTGACTCAGTCACACCATAGTTGTATTCTCAATGGGTTAATAAAATAAAATAAGAAAGAATTCTTGGTTAAAAATCTATTTGCAGGGAGTCAGATCTGTTTCAGTCTTATGTATAGAGTCTGTTCTTCCTTCATTACAAACTAAGACGACAAGACTTCATGGGATTTCAAACTTACAGTTTATCAACAAGAATGTTTTAAAGCAGAGATGCAGAGACAAGGTAAAATTTATAAATCTGCCCCTTTCTCACTCTGGTGGCACCTGCAGCAGCCATGTAGTGAATAGAAAATGAAAATTGAGTATTCTTCGTAGATACTCATATATAACAGGACCTCAGCAGAAAAGCTTACGTTGCTATTCCTGTCAGATTCTGTGAATCCACAAATCCTTCTAAATACCTAATATCACAGCTAAAGATGTGCCTAGATGTGCAAGCTGTCAGTTATTTATAAAAGACCTCTTATCGGGACCAACACTGACTATAATATCTGCAAATGTTGAAGGGCCCTCAGCTGTCTGACAAGAAATCATCATCCAGCTGTGTGATACATGTGACTGCCAAGTGCCACGTCCACAAGCAAAACATAAGAGGATAAACATCCAGGTCAACAAGAATGAACCTGACCAGAGGAAAAAACACATGAGAAAAACAGTAGGGTTATTGTTAAGGCTGATCCCGTTGTCATTGCCAATAGGGAACATCAGGAGTCTACCTAGAGCTGTAAGCAGCATTTCTATTGCATCATCAGACAGAATGGTCAGGTTTGAGTGTGGTCAAAGACGAGTCCCTGGCAGTAGTCTTAACAGCTACTGATTCAACTAATGCTTCAGAACAAGTCATGAGGGGTGAGAGTGGTACAAATATGGACATGTGCACACTTTGGATCTAGTCCATGATCCAAACTGTCCTCAGCCCTGATTGACAAAAATAAGCATGATAATCTATATCAGGCCTCTGTCACCAACACCATTGCTAGACTGAGAGAAAATAATACAGTAGGTTTCATGAACTTGTATAATGTCTTCTAAAAAACATATAAACTTTCAGTTTCTGCATTATCTTGTGCCAGGGAACTCCACAGTTTAGTTGGAAACTGTGCAAATTGTCAGATGTAAGAAATACAAACAGGATTTTCTTGACTTGTAAAGTAACTTATCGAGTAAGGATATTTTTTCCGAACTGACAGAAGATGGAAGTCATGCTCCATAGAACATGTAGGCATAATCCACAACAACAGAACAGCACCAGCAATTAGTCAGAATCTCTCTATTGACTGACAAAAAGGAGACATATATGATCACTGCAGACCAATCTCTTGAGCACTCCAAGTGTATAAATTAGACCTAAAGTGTAAATTGCACAGTTAGTGACAAGAATTTCAGAACACTGATTACTTTGAGACAGTCATTTGAGGAATGAATTCCTTCAAGAAATATAAAACTGCTGGTCTTGACGACATCTGACAACTCAGTAGATAAATACCTTGGTTGAATGACAAATATCTGAATACTCTAGCAATTTATTGTGCATTGCTGTCAGTGTGTTAGTGCTTTTATGCCATGATGCTCCAAAAATCAGAGAAGGATGCTCCTGAGCCAAAGAACAGTGGGTTATGTCCATACGGCATCATCTTCACAAATGGCATCAGCATCTGATTCTAATTAAATTAGTTATCACCATTTGCTAAATGATTTCTAATACCAGAGCAGGCTGGACTGTTCCCAGAAAATCCCTGCTGTTTAAGTGCTTAACATCACTGAGCAGTTCCAAGAGAGCCTTGGGAGGGCATGGACAGATACTCTATGCCTGTAGCTCCATCAGCAGCTGCTCATGACACTGGAAAAATCTGAAGTATGTAATTATTCGTAATTATTAAATTACACAGATTGATCATCACTCCATAGGGATCGTACACTGAAAAGTTCACATAAACCATGTGAAAAATAGAGCCAATGCTGCAGACTGCAATATGAACTATCAGAAAAGGGCACTTGTACCAATATTTTTAGCATCTGTCAAAATAAGCAAGCAAGCTATGATCATAAAAAATCTAATTTCTCACAGGTGACTAAGGCATTACAGTCCAAAATTAGGAATGCAATTGTAAGGAATTCATGCAAAATCAAAGCCATGTTGACCCAAGCATATTTCCTGGATATCTGATTAGCACATCCAAAGCCAGCTGTATATGAATTCAGATGAAACGTATATGAATCTCTTTCATCTTTAGGCCCAATAAGTTACCAAATAATTTTGCACATCCAAGACTGAGGGTGACTGACTCGCAACTAACACCTGGTCTATCTGCATATCATACCAAATTGCACACTTTTCCGAAGGCCAGACAGATCAAAATGCAGAGTGCTTCTAAGAGCTCAGTTTCCAGAGGGAGATGAGAGGTAGATGAGGAGACTGATGGCAACCAAATAATGCTGAGAATTGCTGAACTCACACAGTACCACTCACACCTGTACGTGTGCTCTGTGTGGGAATGACCAGCGTTTGCAAAGTAAGAGAGGCTTCAATGGATCAAAATTGCATTGTCTTACTGGATAACTTGGATAAGACAAAACCAGTCTGCCTTTCCGGGGATCAGCCTATCTGATATCATGAAAGCACAAGCGATTACCAGAGAACATATCTTGAATGTTTATGGTAGTGCTGAAAAGTTTTCTAGCTACAGCAGAAATACAGAAGTTGTGGCTACACAACTGGCAGTGTACAATATAATCATTAAGGCATTAAAAATTAGCATAGATTAAAAGAAGATAAGATAAAATAGAACAAAATTACTGAGTAACCTGAGAATAAATTGGAGAATTTGGAGATCTTCTCACACATGAGTCAGCTGGAAGAACAAGGACATTCAGAAATGTAGTTATTAAAAATAAACAGAAATGTGTGAACATAGAGCCTGGTTAAACCATACAGCACAACATGGTCTGTGGCATCATGAAAGAGTTGTGAAATACTAAGGATTTAGCTGGGGCAACCCATTGGTGCATCTCCTATATTCACTTTATGAAACCACATCAGAAAACAAACAAAGGACATACAATAGGAAAAATAAAGCACAGAGATGGCTGTGCAGGCATGGAAGGATAAACAAGTCTTTTATTTCCTTTCTGCAAATCAAAACAAGACAAACGACTGAAAAGCCTTTTTCAAACCCTACCAGTTCTTGACGGGAAAGAGGAAATAACACCCTAATTGCCCAAAATGGCAAGGAGAGGAGAGAGGGCAGCATGTCACACTTACAATTTGTTTCCAATTCATTCTCTCTCTCCAAGGTTCTGCCTGCCCTTTAAGAAATCTGTACTTAAAACATAATGGACTAGACAATTTCTAAACCAGGAGCCTGGTATAATTCATTTTAATGCCACTCCAGTTGGCTGGGCAATACAATAGATCACCACATTGTGAGAGAACCCTCTGGTCCAGACTATGTCTCAGACTGAACTTCTAGATCTATGGCATATTTATCACGAGACTGCTCTCACACAAGGTTGCCATGCTGGTACGCAATATTTCTCCATGTATTCCTTAATGAATTTGGTTCTTTTAGCCAAAATGAAGCTATTCAACATAAAAAAAAAAAAAAAACAAACAGAAACAAACCCCTATGCTGACTATGTCAGAGTCAGATGCCCAGAGTTAAGTAACTACCATGACACACTCAGGGAAGGTATCAGCAGGCAGTATGGTTTCACATAATGTTCAAGACTATTTTTCAATATGAACTAATGTTTAGTCTTTGAAAGATGCAAGGTATCATAATTAGTTTCAGCTACACCAGATATCCTTTACTGTTTTTTCTGTTTAGAACAAGCTCTATGAATAAACAGAGGATTTCTTTCTTCTTAAAGTTATTCTCAGCATAGAAAAAGAAGAAAATTCTATATAGTTATGAGCCATTTTTTTTCCCAGATCCAGTAACAATTCTATATAGTTATGAGCCATTTTTTTTCCCAGATCCAGTAACAAAACACTTGGAACACACCAGACTTGGGGTCACTGACTGTTCCTCTACCCAGAAACCAAGTCGAAAGGTCCAAGATGTCACAGGAGACTTGTCAAAGGCATGGGATGAGAAAAAGTATCACAACTAATTAATATTTTATTTTGAAAGAAACTTAATACTGGTTGTTTCCACTTCCTGAATCAGAAGTCAGTGCTCTGAACTTCTTACAAATCAAGTCATTTATTCAAGCTCCTTACTGAGAACTAAGGTCTCTGAACTCAGCTCTGACTGCTGCTGTGAACTTCGAATGAGGAAGTTTAAGATATAGAAGTGTAACAGAAACAAAATCCACTTTTGCGCAAAGGTCATTGTCAATAGTGTTTATTTTTTCTGGTCTTGTTTTCTCTTCAGCATAATTGCATTTTTGTCTGTAAGTGACGAGTTTGACCAGAGCAGCATTGATTAAACCAAACTCACAGACTCACTCAATATTTCAGTGATGGAGGATAGCTGGAGGAAAAGAAATACTTGTTTTCACTCTGCCTTCAATTTACAGCCAGGAGTGAAGCCAGTGGTGACAAAAATATGCTGTGCAAAGGTTTTCTATGCTATTTCCCTCTGGAAAACCTTGAGAATTCACAAAAAAAACCCTGTTCTCATGAGTATCCCACTTTGTTCCAATGACCTTCTCAGCTCTGAAGAACTGAGCTGAGGTCCCTTCTGGCTAACTGGATCACTGAAAACTCTCTGCTGCCTCTTCTCCTCCTCTAATATTCACAGCACGACAGCTAAAGCTCCTGATCCATTACTATTCAGATTGTGCATTTATTTACTGACAATCCTTAACCCTTCTCATCATATCTCTAATTTTGTCTTGAAGGCCTTGTGTTCCTTGTTTCTACCCATATTTATGCTCTTATCTTTATCTTTTCCCCCTTGTTCTGCCTTCACACTCCCTCCTTGAGCTCATTCTTCTGACCCACCAGGGTTTTATCACCCCCTGCTCTTAATCAGACTCTATCTCTTTCTATCCCCTGGACAGACTTCTCCCTCTGTGTTCAGCCGGAACCAGAGCTGTAGTGCTGGAGTGCTTCTGAGGGACAGTTGTTATTCCAGCATCAGAACCTGCTGAATTGTTAAGAAAGAAGAGAACAATGCACAGAAATAGTAGAAAAAACACAGGAAAGGGGCAATGAGAAATAGAAGTTGTGTGGCTGGAACAAACCAGGTTTTATTCCTGCTAATTTTTAATGCCTTAATGATTATATTGTACATTGCCAGTTGTGTAGCCACAACTTCTGTATTTCTGCTGTAGCTAGAAAACTTTTCAGCACTACCATAAACATTCAAGATATGTTCCCTGGTAATCACTTGTGCTTTCATGATATCAGATAGGATGATCCCCAGAAAGGCAGACTGGTTTTGTCTTATCCAAGTTATCCAGTAAGACAATGCAATTTTGATCCATTGCAGCCTCTCTTACTTTGCAAACGCTGGTCATTCCCACACAGAGCACACGTACAGGTGTGAGTGGCACTGTGTGGAAGCCATGGACAAGGAAACAGCCTGAAGTTCTTTGAAAGGACTTGGCCACTGCAAGTCACCCTGCAGGATGCAGCAATGAGTAGAAACTCAGGTCAGATGGTCACAGCAGGCAACTGGGATCCAAGAATCCTTGCCCTGGCACATTATGCCAAAACACTGGCAAAAAAAAATTGATATTCCTGTATTTCACTCCACATGAGCTTAGTTAGCATTACTTGAAATAACAGGTGCCACATTACCTGAGAAATGCTTTAAAGTTTTGAAAGCGTAAAGTATCATAGAACAGTAGAACAAGATCCCTAGACTATTTCTACTGATAGATATGAAATTCAAGGCTCCTGCTGCCTCACATTTTCTGGGTAATTGCTAAAAAAGAAAATGATCTATTTGTCACGTCAACTCATTAAACAATTTGAGACTTTGAACCACTTGATTTGGGTGCAAATTTAATCAGAGAGTGTTGGGGTGAATTGAGACGGAACACACTTCTTAACTTCTGCCTCAGGGCCCTTTTAGATATTGCAGTAACACAATACTGTTATTTTATAAGCTAACTGAAAATCAGCATTACTCTGTGTGCTTCCACAATGGACAGAGGAAATGCTTATTCATACTTCTGTAGTTAAGATGCATTTTAAAAAGTAAACAGAGATTGTAAGGGGCTTAAATGTTTCTGACCTCTACTAATTCTGGTGGCAGGAGGACAGGGGGTGTGGTGCAGACAGGCTGGTACAGACATTTTGGGGATCAGCACCCTTTTGCTGTTCAGGACTTTCATATGAGCAGGCAGAAATGCAAAGGACCAAGACCTGTTTGTCTCCTTCCTGTCTCACTGCTGGCATGGCTCATGTCCCTGCACTGCATATAGTGCTCCTGGCTCCATAAGTGCACGCCAACAAAATTTCATCAGGCCTCCCAAGCTGAAGCTTGAACTTTTCCAGGGATTCATTTCAGAATGTGAACAAAATCAATCCAACTCATTCCAATTAGGCAGCCAGTAAATAAATCGTGTCCTGTCATTACAGGTCTTTTTGTTGTGTTTCAGAGTGCTTGGGAATTTTCTCAAAGTACCTGTAGTGCTCCACTTGTTTCTTTTCGACAGCTAAAACTTCTTCCTTATGTGTAATCACAGAGTCTTTGTTGAAGACCTGCTTCTGTGCCGAGCAGAATCTGTGCTGTATTTACAAAGTAGAAGCCAATACAGAGAGTGTTCACTGTAATGAACAGTGTTTGGAATGAAAAGTCTAATGAGTATAGATGCTATCAAAGCTGTTCTCTTGCTCAGAAGTGAATGTTAATGCCAATTACTCATGTGTCTTGATTAAACTCTCCCCGAACATTAAGTACTGCAGAAAAAAAACCCTCCATCACACAATCTGCACATTACAGTTGAGTCAGAAGCCAGTATCAAGAATCTGGGGATAAAGTGTACTCTGTGTTGTGGTCCTTCAATGAATACCACCATGGAAGTGCCTTGGATGTGAATTATAAAAAATGTCTGTGCTGAGTATTCCACTGGATCACAGCCAAATTAGAGGACATCAGACTTAGATGCACTCCCAGGATAGGGAAAATACTTCCATGAGTAAATGACTGAAAGTGGACATTTAACATGGACAAATAGGAGGTTCCACTAAAGATGCATCAGATCTTAAGATTTTTAACTGGGAGCCTTATAAACCATGAGAGTCAGACAGTGAACTCTCATAGCTGGAGTTGGGGCTACTGACTCAGTTTGACTGGATCCATGCCCACTGCTCTGCTTGACAAACCATTCTGGGGTATGTCTGAAGCAATTCTGATCTATGAATATTTTACTGTGATACAAAAGGGACAGGAACCTTGTGATATATCTCTGAAACAAGGGAAAATGGACAAACCAGGAAGAAAAGTGAACATTAGGTTTCTCTTAAAAAGTGAAAAGTTTTATTGAGAAAAAGCTACAGGAATGTGTGGGGTTTTGTTTTGTTGGGTTTGTTTTCTAATCATAAAATCAGAGTTTAAAAAAAACAAGGGATGCTTAAATAGTCTATTCCCAGCCATCTTCTCTGTCTCAGGCCATTGCACTTCATACAACTCCCACTGCCTTGAGTTGGATGCTTCCTAGAGCTGTGACACAGCAACACCCTAAACCCCCCCTCGCATACCAACCTACACAGTGAATGTAACATTGGGAACAGATAATAACAGAAAATTTTAAAGTTGAAATAAAACTGAAAGTGGCTGGTGGAAGAGCAACTTTCTATCCCTGAATTCAGACTGGGCTAAAATCTTCCATTAAAAGCCTTGAGGTCGCAGGACACGCTGCCTTTCAGCCAGCACCTGTCAGAGCACCAGAAGAGTTCACAGCTAAAGAAATAGATGTGTTGTATAAAATGTGGGGGCAATGAGTGGCAGGAAGGGGGATGTGTCTTGTCCAGGGACAGGCAGGAAGTCATTATCAGAGCTGGAAAAGGCCACGATGTCCCAGTTCTAAAGGCTGTGCTTTAAATATTTAATTACCTAGTGTTTATCCCATTTGTTATCGATAGATCACAGCACCTGGCTTAAATAATGCTTTACACTTTTGAAAATATCACGTCATAAATCTCCATGACAGGCCTGTGCAGTGGGTGGGCACCAGTGTTATCCCACTTCACCAAACTGGGACACTCACACACCACAGCAGGGAGAGGGAAAAGTGCCAAAGGATGCGCCTGCAGCCACTGGCTTGGGGAGAGCCCCAGGGCCAGCAAATGCCCACAGAAATATCTCCATGAGCCTTGCAAAACAGCAGAGCACAGTGATTTAAATCTAAAGCTGTGGCTGCTTGAGGATGATTTGCAGGAATTACGAGAGTGTCCCTGGATGAGCAGACAATTCCCAGGAACGGTTGAGCTCAGCGATCTCTGCCAGAGGCTGTGCTAAGGCTGGGAACACAGTCCCAGCACACCAGGGGTGCCTGGATGCTGTGCCTGCCCATGCTGAACCTCCAGCCAGTGCCAGTGCTACCAACAACACTGCAGCTCTCACACAAATTCAAGTTAGAAGGAGAAAGAGATTGGAAGTAATGGGGGACATATGAATCATATCTGCAAGACTTGGTGTAATTTCATTTTGAAATTTCAGATTTAAACTAATGTATTCCATGGCCAAAAGTTATTCTAGCTTCTCTGGGCAGGTAGTAATAGAAAGAAATGTGATCTTTTTGATTAAGCCAGAACATTTACTGCCACTGGGAAGTGCTGCACATAATATACCGTGGGGGCAGGGTGCTTTCTGCAATTTCTGCTACAGCTGCAATATCTTACAGTAAACCTTCAAAAGTACAGTGTATAGGAACTTTCAGATCATCCTCATTAACTGCATTTGTACAACAGAGCCCCTGTCTATTAAGGTATTAGAGGTGCTTCTAGTGAAATAAATTAAGTCCTGATTCTGCTTCCAAACACCCAGTATAAATCCAGACAACTTGTCCTACTTCTGCAGCATTATTCCAAATTTAAATCTATTCAACAAGGCTCTTAAATTTATGCCTTACTTGGGAACCTGAGTGGTTCTACCAGTGGCATTGGAGCTGCTCTCATAAGCTTTAAATCTTTGAAAATTTAAGCATGTGCCAGGGACTAAAAATTGACCTCTGAGGCTGAAAACAACAGATTGGCAGAAAGCTGAAAGCTCATACAAAACCATTAAGGAAAATTAAAAAGCACAAGAGCTTCAGGAGGAAAAAAAAAAAAAAAAGAGAAGAAAAAAATTTACAATGTTTAGAAAAACAGTAAAATCCTGGAAGGAAAAAGGAGAACTGAAGTCTGTGAACATGAACCTTCATTTCAAATACTCCGGTATTTAATCTTATCTCAGCCTCTTGTTGAACTGATGCTGCACACAGAGAGGCTGAGCCTTCCTAAAAGGTTATACCTGAGATTTTCATACTTAATCATCTTACAAATTCCATTATCTGCAACGTACTATTGAAGAAAATAAGGTGCAGGAAATAGAGAACTTACCTAAGGACTTATCACACACTCAAACACTAGGAAATGAGACTTGGGTATCCATAAATAGGGAAAAAACTTTATATGTTTGGCAGTAAGCTTTTGGGGTTTTGCTTGCCATTTGGGCTCATGCAGGAAATGGAAATTTCCTGTTCCTGTCAACCTGAAATGCCTCTGAAGTCACAACGGCTCAGCTGGAAGACAGTAAATACCACAGCCTTGTTTTCTTAATGCACACAAAAAAGACATAAACTCAGCCTAACCTTGTAAGTTTACTTTGGGATCATATTTATGGCCCAGGTGACTCCCAGCTCAGCCAATGCAGGATGCTTAAGTGATATTGTACTATGAATAATAAATCTTAGCTTGGGACCAAGCAGGAAGCTCTTGAATGCTGACAAATGGGGCTGTAAAAAGCCACTTCAGAGATCTGTGCAAGCACAGGGAAAGCTCTGGCTGGCCGTGGGCATGTCAGGTTGCCCAAAGAGGTACAAGGGTACTTGCCTTGCCGTCTGCAGGCAGGTCTTTGTCCACCTTCTCGCACACGACACTTGGACAGCACACCTGATGGTCACGTGGATTTCTTCCCTGAATAACCTCCCCCCTAATTAAGCTGAATGCTACTTAATTCCATCAGTTGTAAATGCTGCATTCATTATTCAGAATTATCCAGATCTGAGGGAACTGAAGGGAAGAGAAAACAAAACTCCTTGCAGGATTCAACACCCACTCCATTGGTGTGCAAAGACTCAACTTGAGGTGCAGTGTGACCCCCCCATCATTCTTCAAAAAGATGTGGGAGGGGACGGTGACCAACTACCTACCAGGAGGACCAGAGGCTCTTCCTTTAGAGTGACCAAAGCCAAGAGATACTGTGGCAATGCTTGACTGGAACCAGGGGAAGAAGAAACAGGCACTGCCCTTGCAGATGGCTGGTGCTGACCTCCCACCTCCTTCTCCTGTGGAGCCCCTGCCAGCCCCCAGTTTTTGGGCTGTGGAGCTCCAGGATGCCTGTGGTGCTCATATGTTGGAGCACAAGCCAGATTCCTGGCTCCCAGCTGTCCCATGGCTTGGAGAATTGGAAGGAAATATTATCATCTCTCACTTGCTTGAGCAGCATCCAAGCCTTTTATTTACATCATCCCACCCTGTAGGGGAGGATGGGATCTGGTTGATGCCCACATGGAAATGGCAACCCAGCCATTTGTCTGGGCTACACACAGAGAGCCCTGCCTTGGTGGTGGATGAGAGTGGGAGTCACCACAGGGCTCCATCTCTGTCTTCTTTTTCTTTTGAGGTTGCACAGTAGGTCAGTGCAAGAACAAAACATGGAAACAGCCAGACATAACCACAGAACGGAGGGAGAGGGATCCAGAGTGGAAGAGACAAGTTTGAAGCTGGATGTGCATTTTCAAAGACAGTTCTGATTTGATGAGAAAGCATTCAGAAAGTGAGTTGAATACAGTGAGTCAGAACAAGCCAAAAGCTGAAGTAGTTTCACCTGGAGCAGCGACATTTTATTTCAGATTTCTGAAGTGTTTTTACTATCCCCACTACAGACCTGCAAAATCAATGGAATTTTCTGTGGGATCACTGATGCCCTCTCCCTGCCCTGTCTGACCTCCTCCTGACCTCAGCCAGGACGCATTCCCATTTTCCTGCTCCCAGAGGGCTCCCTCACAACTGCAGGCTCTTCCTGAGTGCAGCTCTGCATCTCAGCTCTTGAATTCAGTATCCGATGAGAGAAAGACAGGAGAAATTTTTACCCAGTCATGAAGCCACTCATCAAAGTGACCTGGACCTATCACTTCCTCTGTAATCCATATTTTGAGCTGGTTTTAAATTTCTGTGATCAAGCAGAGAAAAGATCTGAAGGCAGCTGCCTCAGATCCTTTCAAGCTACCTTCTTGCTTTTATGGATCTAGTTGTTTCGTGATTTTTTGTTTGCTTTTAATTAAAAAAAAAAAAAAAAAAAAAGACTTACAAGCAAAATTTTCAGTTTCAGGTTGAACAAAACACCCAGTTAAATCTGAATTAAAGTTTTTGAACACACAGAAAAAAGATTACAGCCTATTTGAGGATGACCCCCCAAATATTATACTTTCTAATCAAAACAAACACATAGACCCTGTCAGGACTTTTTCCCTGCACTTGCTACACCCTGGAACCAGACACTATGATTTCTGATTGCATAAACATGACTTCCCCCCTGCCTTCCCAAATTTTTACTAATTTTTTTTTCTCTTCATAAGCATTTTTCTTTCCATAAGGAGTGTTTTTAGGAGGATTATTCACTGAAAATGTTTTTATTAAGATATTTTTAAAACCAATAATAAGTTAAATGTGCATACACGCTTGTGAAAGTGCATATGTTCAGACATGAACATTTCTGAACATAGTCACACTCATTAAAAATTTTCAGTGAGTAATTCCAAATTCGGGGCTGTTTGGGAACTGCTTATATTTGCTTTATTCATGACAGAGCTATTTGATGCTGTTCTCAGACTGTGATTGGACTGCTGGAACATCTTTATTCATACAGAGAAAAAAAAAAAAATAAATGCCCCAAAATCCAGGTATCACCATTCAGCCAATGACTCATGGATTAAGTGGAGATCTGGTTTTCATTAATAACTGGCGATATGTATATTTGTAAGCCACATAATAGATCCCATAAATAATATCAAATAGAATTTAGACTTCAGAGTTTGAAATTCAAAATTAGGCTTTCCAGCAGTGTGACTTTCCTCAGCAGTTTGGTTTTGCCTGTTGACTAGTAATGCAGGATAGGAGATGGGATATCAGCAGTGGGATTATCAGGCATATTATTCCCGCTATAGACACATGTACAAATCCATATATATATATATAACATTATGACTATCAGCTTCATTTGTCTTTTTAAAGAAAAACTATTGCAAAAAGATGGCAGAACTAAGCAAAATCCCAATTTACAAATTTGAAGACATTTCCAGAGAGTCTCAGATATGACAGGAACAGTAGTAGATTGATACTGTAGAAAAATCATGTTGGAAACATGGTATATAGAGATGGGCAATTTAAAATAATAAGAGGAAATTAGACTGTAATGAGTGTTTACACAAAAGGAAATAAACTGATACA
This sequence comes from Xenops minutus, assembly GCA_035221455.1. Taxonomy (NCBI): domain Eukaryota; kingdom Metazoa; phylum Chordata; class Aves; order Passeriformes; family Furnariidae; genus Xenops; species Xenops minutus. Next base: position 144,138,925 of record JAWWEE010000074.1, on the reverse strand, counting down.
ATAGAGAATGCAGGTCTCAGGACAGACAGATAAACTCAGAGAGATCAAGGTATCAGAGAGATACCAGAGGCACAGTAAGGCAGGAAAACCGAATGCAAGTGCAAAGTCCTTCAGGCTACAAGATAAACTGTGAAAAAACAAGCTGAGCCCTCATTTCAGAAGTACATAAACCACTTAGTCTGTGTCCTTTGCAACACTGAGAGAAGCAGCTGTCCATGTTTGTGAAGGGGCAGAGGACTATAGGAAAGGACTGAAATAGTGCATGGCACAGTGATAGAGGCACCGACAGCCCCAAGAAACGATGCACCAATGCTAATCATATGCAGTATCTGTGATGAATAATATTTCTGCACTCCAGCAGCATCAAATAATCAAATCTGTAGAAATATTAGATTTAGCTTTTTCACCCTTAATTTCCAAAACTGTAAACACCGGGGTTTTCTAAGGGTAAAACATGCTCAAATACCTTAGTGGGAGAAGATTTAGCAAGGACACCAGATGGGTGGGACTGGTGACATCTGTATCCCTCATAAGTTGCATCGGTTAGTCATCTCCCCTCTCCCAGTCTTTGTGCTTGCACAGGACTCCTACTGGGAAGAGATAAATAGTGCAAGGAGGAGACACAGGATGTTTTCTTTATTATGGAGTAGCAGAAGATGCTTTTTGCCCCAGCTGCTGAAGGACTACTGAATAGGCACTGTGCTCTACACAGAAAACAATCTGGAGTGAATGTGTGATCAGGATCCCCTGGGTTTTCTTACCAATTATCCTTGTGCATTAATATCCAAGGGAAAAAAAATACGGAATTCAACTGCAGAAATAGAAACATCAGGATTCTGTTTTGTTGGGTTTTTTTCCAGGCTGGTCATTAAGTGTAGGACTGTGTATCAAGCTGGTTCCCACCTCATCTACTGCTCTCCGGGTCTCTTCCAGGAGGGCAGAGCCTCCAGGAGGGAGGGTGAGAGGCTGTCTTGCTGTTGTGGGAGGATGAACTCTCACGCTTTCAGAGTACTGACAGAAGAGACAACTGTGTGTAACAGTACTATGCAGTGCCTGTCACAGCAGGAAGGCAGCGAGGCCACATTGCTCGGGGAGCAGCAGCACCCAGAAGCGCTGGAGATGTTCAGTCCCTTGGGCCATGCCAAGGAGTCCCTCTATGCCAAGGACATCCAGCACTGGGATGAGCAGCTCAGTGAACCCAAGCAGCTGCCCATCACCTCTCACCCATGCACGAAACTCACCCTGTGGGCACCCACTGTCTGTGAAAAACATGGCCCTGTAGCCCCACGGGGGACTCACCAGCCTACAATGCTGTGTCACAGGCAGTGAATAAAATTGGTTCAACAGGAAAGCTGTTTCAAAGATGCCCAAAGTGCAATTTGTTTATTAGACTGCAAATTCTTTAGGGGGAAAAGTGTAAAAGTCATGCTTTTTAAGGGCTTGGTGTATGGCAAGTGGTTCTGTGAATAAATGACAGGCTCAATCAGAATGAGTGACTTGGAAGCTCCTCCTGCCCAGGTGGCACCTGAGCTATGATGTTGAGCTAGAGGTCTGTGTTCCCATCACCCATCCCCAGAGCCAGCTGCTCCCACATCTGCAAAATCTAGGCAGAAAACAATTCCCTCACAGATTTCATCTGGGACAGGATGACTCCTGCTTTGCTTCCTTAAAGAAAGCATACATGACAGGTGCTGAGACTTTCGATCAAGGAGGATTTCCAACACTATGCACTGGCCTTTTCCCCCAAAAAAGTTAAAGTTTTCACAGTTTGAAAACAAATCCTGGAGAAGATGGCAGCAGCTGAAGGAGTTTGGCTAGAAATTGTGTTACCCTTGATCTGCCAGCACTGCACAGCAGCTCTGTGTGCGACTCCCGGCTCGTTTGAAGGTGCTTGGGATGGCTTCAGGCTTTTGGCTTTTTTATGCAAGCAGATTTTCATGCTTTGATATCTTCTCTGACATGACTTTTGATCCAGTGGAGGTGATGCTGACAATTTTTTCACTGGGAATATTTTGTGTACAGTGCTGCTAGAGCACTGCAGTTGCCTGAGTTATTTTGGAGGAGCTCTTTTACAAAGATGCAGCCTAATAAATAGGATGAAAAGAGAGCTTTGCTAACTGCAGGTTAGCAGGGTGTTCGCCCTGGTCCAGACCACGGCATCATAGCTTGTCAGCATGCAGGGACTGTCAGAGACAATCCAGGAGAGTCGGGAGAGAAGGAAAACACAGCACAGTCTGGGGTTCTGTGCAGTGAGGTCAGCACTTTGGAATACCCAGATTATTCCCCCACCCAAAAAGGAAAACAAAAAGGAAAAAAAAGAAAAGCAGATGATGTTTCATGCTGCCAGACTGGCAATTTTTGGGAAAAGTGAAGAAACCCTGGTCAAAAGTCTGCACTTTGGTGTCCCTGCCAGGGTAAAGCAGCAGAGGGAATGAGGGTCACCAGCCAAGGTGTGATGTGTGCCTCGGGGAACCCCCTGCTGAAGGACTTTCAGCTAATTGAGAAAGTCAAACATCCATATTCCTGCTAAAAGAGAGGCTGCACTACCTTCATCAGGCATTTCAGCTACAAAGGGAATTGTTCATAAAGGCAGAAAGAATTAAGGGAGGGAATTAAAAGATGCAGTATTTAATGGGGCAGATTGATGTGCACACTGATGAGATATACCTCAAATTGACTAAATGTCTGTTTCGGCTGAAACAGCTTTTTCCTTTTTTTCCCTTGGCCAATACTATCTGTGATTTTTGCTGTTTGTGAGCCACGTCCTTTGCTGTGACCCAGACAGAACTGAATCTGGCCAAATAAAAGGTGTGCTTAAAAAAAAAAAAAAAAAAAGCCAAAATCACTGCATGCCCTAATTTCCACCATTCTAAGGCCTGTGGAAGGAAATGGTTTTTGTGCTAATGCAAGTCTCAATCCACCTAAAATAAATCCCAGCTGGATTGCAGCCTGCCTGAATGCAGCATAAAGATTTGCTGGGGCACAATGCAAATTATACCAACTACTCACCAATGCAGCCACCTCCGCAGTAACTGAAGAAGGGACGTGGGGCTGAATGCCATAATTTCTTTCCTTTCCTAAACTGATGAGGCAGTCTCATTTTCATGTGTGTGTAATGGTATGGAAGCACAGTAGCTTGGAGCTGGTAGGCATAACAAAGAGCTCATCTACCCTGGATTTATATTCATCCAACTTTTCCGGTTGATGGAGTTACCCAAGTGCAAGCCCCCGTAGTGGGACTTCCACCAGAGTCAGTCTTGCACAGATTTACCTTCTGAGGGAAAACTATCCAACCAAGCTGAATCATTTCAGGTAGAGCAGTTGTAAGGGCTTGTTTACATGAGGCTGCTCAGAAAAGTTGATCTGAATTTTTAAGTGGATTAGTTAAACTGCATTAATTAAAGCCCTTTGTGGAAACTGTCAGAATTAAAGTGGTTTTGATTTGATTTGGTTTACTTCTCTTCCAAGCCTAAGTCATATTAAGGCCATTTTAATTGTGAAACGGAAGGTTTAATACAATTTACCTAATTCACTTTAAACTCCTGCCTTTAGTTAATTTAAATCAACTTTCCTGATTTTCTCTATATACACATGCCCAAGGAAAAGAGAAGACCACTTAAATAGAAACACCTAAGAGAAACTTTGAAAAAAATCCAAATATTGCACTAGCACCTCCAGGACATTGCTATCTTTGCCATCAACAAGCTTTGGGAATTGAAGGTAGCAATGTCAAGGTCCAAGGAAATAGTCAGAAACAGATCCTTGGTGCTGAGCTACAGCTGCTAATCAGAGACAGGTCGGCCAGTCCTGCACAAAAACTTGACTGCAGCCTGAAATAAAAGAAGACAAATTAAGAAAATGCCTCTTAGACCTCAGGAAAAAACAGGTCTTGGGCCATGGGCTGTGGAAGGGGGAAAAGAGAGGTGCCTGAATACATGAAAGAAGAAGGAAATTTCATTTAAAGCTCTGGTGATAATTTCTGCCTCCTTCCTCCCTCCTGAGCCAGAAGGCAGAAACAATATTGATAAAATGCTGTTGGAGGAGACCATGCAGCCCTGTTTCAGGCACCCGCACAAAGGAATAGCCATCCAGCAGCCTGAAGCTCAGAGATTTGGGACATGGAGGTGACTTTGCATGGCATCAGGCCTGCAGGACTAGCTCTGAGCCAAAAGCCATTCTGCCAGCCCACCCCAAAGTGTCACCCATGAACTTCACAATTCAAGGTGAATCATTGAACACTGTCCATTTCTGCAGATGCAAGTTGCTCTCATGAGGCACTTGAATGCCCACAGAAATGTGCAACCTTTGTGCATCACGTTTTCAGAGCTCCCAGACTGGCCCTGTGCAGCAGTGCCATGGACAGACAGTGTCACGGGGAGCAGCACGTGCAGTGACAGGGTTACTCTGCACCAGATGAATGATCAGAGCAGGGAACTGCCACACTAAATGAGAGGGAGTACAAGACAGGCTCCTTGTGCTGCAAAGATCCATTTTAGTATTGAATCATACTCCACATGGCAGGCTCAGTGAGAGCAGAGGTGGTGATTAGTGGGACTGTGTCTATTTGGAGAAGGCTGTATGCATGACTGAGCATGAATGGCCTGATTATGAGTGGGTGGAACTCCACTGGAAGGGACTGAGCAGGCAGAGCTGAGGTAGCAATGATTAGCTGCCATAAAAGATAAGTTATTGTCCCTTGGGATGCTAAAGATATACTGTACTTAATAGTTCACTGGCCAAATGCACTCAAACAGTTGGTATTGTCGCAGCTGGAAACATTCATTCACGTAATTAGTTTACTTTTCCAGTTTAAGCCAAATGGAAAATCCCCCTGTAAAGCACTCTTAAGCCAGCTGTTGAGCCGGTGTTGATCAGCACAGTCCTTTTGACTTTGCAAAGTTGTCTGGTTTTACCTGGAAGGACATGAGGTCCTTTAATCCCCTACTTTATCACAATGGTTTATCACAGCCATTTTAGGGATGCTCTGGGATATTCTCTGGATAATCTGACCCAAAGATTTATAACAGCAGCCTCTGAAATCAATGGAAAATGAGCCATTGTGTGACAGGGTTGTTACCTGTCCGTTATCTTAATTCCAGGTGTGTGACAGGAAGGACGGGAGATAACTCATCCCTTGTCAGAAATCTTCTATGTCACAGATTTGCAGTTATACCTTTCTCCAGAGGAACCTCAGCTACTTGCCTGTAATAAATGATCTTCAGGTGACTTCCTCTCCCTTCTCTGGGAGTCATCAATATTTGACTTAACAAATTAATCTTTTCACTCCCTTCATAGAAAGACAGATACCTTAATATATGGAGTACATGAAACAGAGAATAAAAAAATAGACCACAAAGGAAAGAATCTGATTTTGGAGTAACTCTGTTCATTATAGTGGTTAGGCCAGACCCTCAATCACAACAGAGAAACACTATTTAACTCAGTGATTGTACATCTTCATCTCTTTTTAGCTCATTGGTCCTACTTTGCTGGCACCAACATTCAGAGCCTAGACCTGGGTTCAAAATCAGCACTTACTCAAGCAGTTTGAGCATAATGTATCTTGTCATCATCCTTCAGTGGTGTTTACAAGAGAAGATGGACTTTCTATCTCAGAAAGCTGAAGAATTTGAAGTGAATTTCTCTCTCTTCACAAAAGACCTGAAATGCCAGGGCTGGAAGGATTCATCAAGATACTCAACAACACCATAACCATGTCATCAAACATTAATTTACCATTTTAGGAAAGAAGTGCCCAGCAAGGCTTGCAGCCTTCTAGTGGCTCTGCTTCATAGGGGCATTTAGATTTGGGGTTAGAAGCACAAGCACATGGCTCTGCGGGGAGAGGACTGTGATGTTAATATGCTCCATCACCTACATGGCAAGGGAGGATAACAGCAGTGCCAGCATCTTGTGCTGCATTAATCTGTCTGTTCTTTGTTTTGAGTCCTTTTGTTTGTCCTTCAGCAGCAGGGCTGGGTTCTCGACAGGGCTGCTTGGGCACTCATAGTCCTCCTTGTGCACTGTTACATCCTGTGAAGAGATGTACAGGCAGCACTTAAATTTCCACACACCACTTACAGGCATCTCCAGAAGGCTAATTCTGCTGCAATCCACAGTAGGATATCTGTGTCTTGAGCCTTGTCTGTCTCTTTGCTTGTATTTGCCTCTGCATTCTTTGCTTTAGACCTATTTGATGCGTTATTGAGCATTGCAATTATTTTTCCATTCATCTTCTCCTTTCCTGACTCATTTAGCAAACAAACACTTCTTGACCTCTTGTGCATTGAGACACACTGTCGAGCTCAGTGTGGTAGAAAGTGGGAATCTGCTGCCTTTGGAAACCCTGTGAGCCAGTAGCAGGGAACACTTGTTCCCTGGACATTTTGTTCCAGTTCCACTCCAGCATTTTCTCATGCAAGAAAGCAATTTTTGGTCTGGATTTGTGCAAGAAGAACAAAACATCCTGCTCATTTCCTACCTTCAGGCAGACTTCCCAAAGATTATAGGAGAAGGATGGGCTTATGGGCTTTCTGGCCGAGAATGCAGCTGAGAACAGGACAAATAAGCACGATGGCACAGTCAGGTGGATGCTGTGCCCCAAACCAGACCAAAACTGCTGAGTGTCACAGCCTACCTGCTCACTGATGTCCCTCCTGCACTGAACTGTGTTATATCTGGGTCTGACCCCTGCACTGCAAATCCAAGGGGGTCCCAAAGGGTCTCACCAGTGTGTTGCTGTTTCTCTGCATTTTCTATGAGTTTTTGAGAAAACTAAAGTTTTGAGAGATTTGTGCAAACAGGGGTGCACTGCATGCCCCAAATGCCTGGGACGAAATGGCACACTTGTGATGAGCTGCCAGGGTGCCCTCAAAAGCATATCTCATCCCCACTGGCTAGTTGGGATTTCAAGCTGGCTGTTTCAATCACAGGGAAAACAACCTACCTTTTCCCCAGCATGTGTAGTGCAAAACAACATGTTCTGTTGTCCTTCTGCAGCTGAAGGGGAATGTGTTGGGGAAGATGGTGTGATGGGACTTCTGTGATTCTCTTTTGTCATTCCTGTTTCTGTCATGGTTTCTGTTTAGTGGGAAAGGCAAGGAAGGGGCTCTGTCCTTATGTGAGGAAAAGCAGTTTTGCTTTCAGGTAACACAAGCTGCCACCCAAAAGGAGAATTGGAATGATGCTGAAAGATTGGAGTGTGTTTCTAAAAATTGAAAAGGGACATGTGACAAGAACTATTGCTGAGTCCTTGCTGTCAGAGGAGTGGTCTGTCTGGAAAAGCCCCCTAAATGGCAGCTCTTTTCCTAGGATATTGAGGTTCACTTATACAAAAGGAAATGTCCCAAAAGGTTTCCCTAAAATGACAGCACAAACCAGAAGAACCAGCCAATGGGTCCATCAATCTCAAAATTTATTTTGAGGCAAGTTTCACATAGAGAGGGTAGGAGGTGCAGAGCTCCCTTTCTCCATGGCTACTGGGAGTGTCCAGCTGCCTGTAGGATCATGACAAGGTACAGACTAGGGATAAGTGTGTTTCCTTATCTTTAGATCAATGTTCTTGTAGAAAGTTCTTTGTGGAAAGTTTCATACTCTCTAGTTGAGTGGTAGAGGAAGGAGAGGCCAGGTGCTTACCATGCACTGGTCATGTCCCTGTCCTGGGATTTAGCTGTCAAAGACAGCAACACCAAAGAATGGAGCAGCCCCAACCCCAGCAGCCTCTGCCTCCATGACTCAGGTCAAGGCTGTCCAACCCTTTTCTCCCTGATGGCTAGTAGATGTCCTTGCCCAACCATGTCACCAACGCCATTGAAACGTAGGCCACCGCCAGTTTCCCCTGCTGTGACTTGGACATTAGGGCTGGTGCCAGGAACTCATGTGGGGCCCAGCCCTTGGCTACCTGTGGAAAAAAGATGCCTGAGTTTGCCATGGCTGAAGGGGGCTCCCAGCTCCCTGTAAGACCAAAATGGGGTACAGGTTGGGGCTCACTGTCTTGCAATGATGACAGACCTCTGGATGGATGTTGGATAAGGGAGAGAACAGGAGTGTGCCATGAACTGGTCACATCCTTATCCAGCTGTCTGGCTGTAAGAGACAGGAGAAGCACCAAAGGAGAAGCAGCCTCCCTCCACCACCAAGGGCAACCCCTCCCCTATGATCCCATGGTCACCTGGCTTCTCCTCTGGCAGTCTGATCTGGAACAGCCCTTTTCATACACACCCTGGGCCACCCACACCACCAACCCACCCTTTGAGGTGGCCAATGTTCTGTCTGCTGTGACACATCACCAGGGCTGCTGCCTGGAATTAGTACTGTATCACTGTGACATGGCTATTATCTTCTACCATTCAGCCGAGAAGAAACAATTAAAGAATAAAAATACATAAATAAATTAATGAAAATAGATAATGCCTGGCAATATTGGGGTGGAAAAATAGGTAGTTGTAGCAGGTATTTAAAGAACAGGACCTCAGCAAAGGTTAAAAAAGAATTAAAAGTAGCAAGTCCTACTCACTGGTCAAGTGTAAAGATTTGTGTGGCACTTGCTGCTGAGATTTGTGGTTTTGAAGACTAAATTCTGGAAGAAAAATGCTTGCCAAGTTGACTGAAGGCAGCACTTCACACATTTGGAATTAAAGACATATCCAGTATCAGACACTGCATCCACAAGCAGCTGATGATGCTGAGCATGGATCAGCATGAACTGCAAGACTCATGTCTTTCTTTGCCTGAAACAAACCAAAGGGACTGTCCTGTGCTACACAATTCAGCTGAACACTATAGTGAAATACAGGAATTACCTCCCATCTCCTTGGTTCACTGCAGGCTGCTACATACAGCCTCTTTAATTGACAGAGGCAGTGAGCACAAACTAAAACACAGGAGGATCCCTCTAAACATCAAGAAACATTTTCTTTTTCCTGTGAGGGTGATTCATAACTGGCACAGGTTACCCAGGGAAGTTTTGAAGTCTCTACCCTTGAAAATATTCAAAAGCCATCTGGACACAGTGCTGGGCAATGGGCTCTGAGCTTGGGGGTTGGACCAGATGACATCCAGAGGTCCTGTCCAACGTCAGTCATTCTGTGAGTCTGTGATTCAGGCACCAGCCACAACAGTAAGTGACTGATACAGTCAGTCTGAGTGATGCCACAGCTCGTGGGCCCACAATGAGCAGTCCACATCCTCTGTGTGTAAACTCTAACTTTCCTTTGGAGACCACCAAAAGGGCAGGCAATTGCCAGTTATCACATCATCAGATTACAATTTTCCAGGCAGTGGACCTGTAAATTGGGCAGTCTTCAGCTGGGAGAAATTAAGATCCCCAAAGGCTCACTAGTCCTGTGTATTTTGGATTTAACCCAAGAAAATTCTCTAAGGCAGCTCATCTGCTGCCTTCAGTAGCCATATTGCCCTCCAGGAAAGCAGGTGTTTTCTAGACATCCCTAAAGCTGCTGGGATGAGTACCAGGCTGAACAGTTCTCAACAGTTCATTATCCATTTCTGTGCCTGTGTGTGAAAGAAGGTGCTGAAACGCTGTAATCCTCCAGCATTTTGCACCTTCTTTGCATTCAGTCTTTGCAGAGATAAATGGTTACACAGGGTGCAAACCAGTGACGATTCAAGCCTGCAGTGTTTCCAGATGGGATGAACTACACCAGCACCAAGGAGCCCTCCCTGAGAGCTCCTGCCTGTTTTGCAGACACTGGGAGTTCTGGAACATCCACTGAGCTCCACATAAGTATGTGGACTTTGTGATGCTCTTCTGAGCTATTTAAGGCTTTTGTTCACTTGTCATTCCTCATTTCCTCCTTTTATCCAGAAATCTTAATTCCCTTACAAATATACAGTTCAAACTCTCTTAGCAACTAAATATATAACATATGAAAAGGAGTAAGTGCACCTTGGCGAGGTTCACATGCTGCAGTTACTGCAGTTTAGAGATGACAAGTCAATAGTAAATAAATTCTGGCTGCAATCTTTTTTCACCTTTTTCCTCTGTAATGAATCCTTTGCAAATCCAGCACAGCTGGGACTTGAGTAAGACACTCTTTGCCTCCCTATTTAGCTGTTCCATCATGGAATGTAGTGATAGTCAGAGAAGTAATTGCATAAGAAGGGCACCTAAGTTCTGTAAGTACATGTTTTCTGTGGGCCTCCTGAGGCATGTGTGCCAAGTTTAAGGACCGTTTGGTTCTCTGTTCCCTCTCTCATTCCTGTAGCCAGGGAAGTGCTAAGCATGTCGTGCTCAGATGTCCTGCCTCTCCCACAGCATTGCCAGTTAATGTCTGACTCCAGAAGCTTTGCACTTGGCAATGTTTTAATAAGCAGAAAGAGCACAGCTTGATTCTCAGGTAACAGGCTGAGCTAGCTGTGCTGGCAGTCAGAGCAAAAAACATGGTATTGACTTGAAGACTGAGTGAATTTGGAATAGAAATTGTGGAGGAGGAATAAATGTGGCGTACCAGGATGTCACTTTTACACTTTCCAGATGATGACTGCACTTTAAAGCAGAGAATCTCTGACAGTGACGTCCTCTTTTAAGCATCCAACATCTATGCCCGTACTTGGTCCTCCCTCAAACCCCCTGCTTCCCCAGCTCTGTCTGACTCACATTGTGTATTCTTCACAAAATACACCAGCACAGACTCTGTTTATGAGAGTTACTCACGTTTGTTTCCAAGTTAGAATTAGTGTTTTATGAGGTGGTGGCTGGGTTAAAAGCAGGGAAGTTTGCATTTGGACAAGGGCATTGAAAAGCACTCACAGGGGATAAAAGTTGCAAGCCAAGTAGCACACATCTGACTGTGTTGCATAAAAAAGTGCCTGGAAAATCTTTTCTTGCCTCTCACTGCAACATCTTTCTGGGCATCCATGAAATCAGCATCCAAGAGGAGTTTATTTCCTCACCTTCTGCTACACCACTGACCAGAGTATTCATTCCTAGGAAATTAGTAAATGAGATAGAATCTGTCAATGGCTGAGATACTTGGGATGTCACCATGCAGTATCATAGAGGGAAGAGATGCCTTCTGCAGGGCAAGGTCACAACTGGGTGTGTGCCCTGATACAGAGAGGAAGGGAAACAAAGGATAGAAGCAGCTACTGTCTTTAGGTTACAGAATCAGTCCTTGCTGGAAGACCCTGTGGCACTGAAATATCTAATTTATTTTCAGGAGAGGGTGAAAAAAGGATTAAAAGCAAGAAATCAGGCTTTTTACTTTTCTGGGAAAGTGAGGCAGTTTGATAATAAGCTGCTTTCCCAACAGTAGCTCAGGGTGATGTACTTCCAAGAGCCACATCCCTCGGGACAACACCCTTGGCAAGTGTGGTCAACCCTCTAGAAATCTTGTTAGAGTATGAAAGCCAAAGTCTGTGAGGGAAGGATGCTAAAGTCTCTTTCAGAGGGCAGGGAGCTGACCCTGCAGGGAGGGATGTTTCACAAACTGGACTGCACTGGGATGCTTCCACCCTCAGGAGAAAGACACGCTCCACTCTCTCCACCACATCTGCTCCCAGAGGCAAACTCTCTCTCTTCCAGGGCTCCAAAGATGTGTCAAAACAAGTGCCTCTAAAAGACATCAAATCACTATTTTATCAGGCCATATTAGGCACCAAAGATCAAAATCAAGCCTATGTAAAAATCTTTAGCAGTATGTGAATCAGGGAAAAGTCAAAAGCATGATGAAAACAGTAATTTCTTTGCCTCTAAAAAATATCTTTGCAGCCTCATTAGGATAGTCCTAGAGAATCAGAATATGAAAACAACTGCAAAGCAAGCTCCAAATATCACATTCTGCTCTCAAGACCCTGTGTAATATAAACTGTGAATAAAAGTTCCTAATGGAAAAAAGGTAAATGAGTTATTTTTAAAATTTATTTTAATGGTGACTGTGTTATTAATATTTAGAGAGTTATTTTCAGCAATGTTCCCAGATCCAGTGAAATAATTGCATATTCCAGGACAGAAGTAAAAGGATGAGGAACTACATATATCTTAGTGACCGATTCTATAAATATGCTGCTAAAAATTAGCAATCATTGTCATAGCTGGCTCAAGAGAGACTTGTTAACTAATTATAGATCAAGCTATGCATTAAAATTAAAGTCATTTGCAGGATATTACAGCAAATGTAATGTTCCCAAGAGATATTAGTTTTACAGTCATGGAATCTCAAGTGGCTGTGTAACCTCTGTGGCTTGGTCAGCACAGAAACAACTTTTCAAACATTATTTGAATGTTATGTAGGGACTAGGCAGAAATACTACCTATGACGGATCATTCATTGAATTTCTTGACCTGAAGATTCTATAGAAGATGTACTAACCACAACACATATTGCTCCAGTAAGCTACTCAGACATTGTCAGGTTTTCGTCATCATTGTCTGGTTTTGTGTTTCACAGTACTGTGCATGATGGAATCTCAGCCCATGCTTAGTAGCCTTGCCATGATATAAAACACAGAATAATACCACAGGCATTCTGCTCCTCAAAGCTGTATTTCAGGAATGTGAAGTTTATTTCCTTATTTAATGCTGCCACAGTCAAGATTTCCTGCATTACATGGGTCTAATAAGAATACTTCACAAGTATTTTAAAATTGTAGATAACTTGAGAAAGAGAAGAAAGTATAGTGGCAAATAAAACATACTTTCTTGTAAATCACAGATAGAATTTCCAGGAATTTATCCTGGAACAGAACCTAGGGCTGAGTGGATGACAAAGGTTATAGCCCAGGGAGCACACACAGGGAATCTTTATCACCTTGAGCTGCAGCTCGATCACTGAAAATAAAAAGTAGGGGGAAAAAAAAAAAAAAGAAAAGAAAAAAATCAGTACACAGTGCAACCTTGAACATCAAAAAGACCAAACAGGCTGACAGAGAGGAGTGGGATACTTCCACCTGCTTGATACCTTTGCTCTGGCTAAAATATTATTAATATTTTAGTATATTGACTGCTGCATACTTTGCTGGAACAACACCTTTAAAAACCAAGCCCATGCAATACAGAGATGAACCTGGATGCTGACTGATTGAGAGCAACTGCAAGAGACAGCCCTGTAAAAAATTGGACAAAAATATGGACTGAAGCTAAGTTGCCTAAGTTGCCTTTTTTTTTTTTAAAATTTGGATTAAATTTTCCATTTGCCAATAGAGAATAGAGCATCTGGTTGCAAAGAAGCTGGTAGCTGGACTGCAGAACTCAATTACAAATAATCTGCATCACTAGCCACTTTTAATGTGCCTGAAAACTATTTTGATCCAATAGCAATTGGTTTATTGTACACATTTACAGGTACATAAAGAAAACAAAAACTGTGACTGAGCTAAAATTCAACTCATTATTTGCTATTGTGGCATTAATTATTGACCAGATTCTTCAGTTACTGAGCAATATAAATTTGCCACGAGCAGTAGTCATTCTGGTGAACATCATGTTAGAAGCTGGCCTATGAGAAATGAAACCTTAAAATGTAGAGTAATAGCACAGCCCAGTGGTTTATCAAAGAATAAACCATCACTTAGAGATCTACTGATCTGGGCAATTTAATGTATTTCATTAAAAAGTCTGGAAAATGTAAAAACAGGAAATTATTCTAGGGTCAGGTAGAAGTAAATTCTTTATTGAAATCCATTTTCTTTATCCAAAATCACTCTGAAAAAACTGCTTTCAGTTACACCGGCTATAAAGCACATCTGTCACACTCAATCCATATTATGTAGAATTATTATTCAAAATGATATTTAAAATAATAATTTTATTTAGAATAATTTATGTTCTAAATTATGTTTTTATTATAAAACTACTGTTGTAAAAAACTATTATTTATCTCGCTATTGACAGACATACTTGCTTGGATTTGCTTTTCTTTTCATGTCAATTTGCATTTATCCAAGCAGTCATCTGAAATCTATCAACACTGGATTATGTCCACCTATTTATTCTAGGAAATACTTGATGTCTGACAAAACCATACACCCTCACCATTACCACCCCCAAATTAGTCCTGGACTTCTCATACCATTAGCAAGATGAGGTGCAATTAAGGATGTTCTGGGACACATTTAAGGATGCCATAATCAGTGCCTGGCTGGGCCAGTCCATGGGAGAAGGGTCCAAATGCAGCTTTGGACACCTGAAAATGGAGCTTATACATGTTAGTACATAGACAAGACAAATATCTGTCCAAGTCATCAAGAAATACAATCGAAAGAGCTGTGCCATAATCTGTCTCCTCCAAGTAAACAGAAATATCTCAGTTTAGAAAGCACTGCTCTTTCTTCTGGGATGAAGTGCTTGACTCTGTCCCTTCACAGGCAACTCAGTTTGTCACAAAACCTGCACAGAGTCCAGATCTGGAGTACAGATATGCCAGCTGGGAGGAGAGAGGTGGGAACCCCCATGGTCAGTGAAAATTTCTGAAAGGAAATTTATCATATAGCGATCAAAGAACATAGAAAACCCTGACAGAGAAGTGGCAAATGAAAAACACAGCTTTAGAGGGATGCCACTTGAACCAGTCAGGTCAAAGAGCCTGTGTTGATAGTGTAGCAAACATGGGTCCCCAGCAGCAGAAATTTCTCTCTATTGACTAGAGGAAACAATCCACCTGTCCTAGATAATTCCCTAAATTAATTCTACCAAAAGATGCTACGGATAAGAGGTGACCTTGCACACTGAGTCAGTTTGTTAGACAGGGTATTGCTGACATAGCCAAGTCCTGCACACCACAAGTCTCTGAATCTGAATTTTAACATTGTGTGTGCTTCAGATACATCAAGTTTCCATCATAACTAGTCCCATGGGTAGAAAAGAATGGAATTAAAATAATAATTACTAATACAGCTAAAATAAAGGAGACTCAGACTATAAACAGTATTAGTGCTTTTATATTTCTGTGCAGCCACAGAGATAAGTTAATGCAATCTACTGACATTTTGACCAGCAAAAAAACAAAGGTACACCTCACCACTAACAAAATCCTTGGGGATTTAAGGATGCATGGAGATACAGACACAGACAAAGGAAAAGCTCAGCACCACTCTGTATGCCATGTTCTGATGATTGTGAGCAGTGTTGATTTCAAAAGATGTAACCTGACATCCATGTGGCACTGTAACTCTGAAAGAGTGTCATCACACCTAAGTTGTGTTGTGGAGCTTGGAAAGAGAGTCCCAGCTTGCCATTATGCATAAGAAAGTCCCAGGCAGTGACCCAGCAGCTGGAGAAATGAACATGTCAGAATTTATCACATCTCTGATGGTGGTGATGGTGATATGACTCAAAGAGGACTTCAGGAGGGAAAGGATCAGCTGGACACTGAACCCTGGATGGTTTCCAGTTGGTAAGCTGGACGTGGTCCCCTGTTTTAAAAATGAGATGGGAATGTTTACCTATTTTAGTGCTGCCACAACATTTTCCTTCAGAACCAAAGTGGGAACCCTGGAAGGTTTTCATTGTATGGGCAAAGCTAGCAGAGTTATGAAGCAGTAACTGGTGCACTGCCTTTGCATGGATGTGAAGCAATGCAGAACAAGTCCGTGCAGAGTTGCTTAGAAATCCATCTGGTCAGGAATGCAATCAAGGATGAAAGTGCCTTCTGTGTGGAAAAAATAAAGGGAAGGAGTTCTTTTCACACACATGTCCTTGGCAGCACCAGTTCCAGATCACAAAGCAGCCATGCCATGCATGTCCTCTCACTTGTCTAGAACCTAAATATGGCCACCTCCAAAGTCCAAAGTGTGGTTCCCAGTACTTCTGTCCAGTTCAAGTGTCAAAGATGCTTAAATTTGGTGGGTGGGCCTTGCTGCTTGAATTTACAACATTCCAGGAGGCTGCAGTGACACTACCGTACTGCTGAAAACTTCCCCAGACCCAGTGGGGCTTAGCAGAGCATCCTTCCAAAAGAATGGATTCTTCTTTCACCTGTTTTCTCTCAGACCCAATCCAGTACATGTTGAGAGAGGGCCTCTTGCCTGCATGTTCCCTGGGTGACAGAGAAAGGACTTCAAAAGCAGGACAAAGTCCACTGCTGTGGTGCCCAGCTCCATCGAGATGCTTCCCAGCAAGCCTTGTCCTGTCCTAACAGCTTGACTAGCTGTGAGTAAAGGCATACTGAGTAGGATAATTTTTTGTGGCTCCCTGATCAGCAGCTCTCATTTTCTTCTTCCTTTCCTCTTTCATTCTTACTCTAGGTCTTGGGGTCTGATTAGCATTGATATTGTCTCTTCTCCTTCAGTGTGCTTCCTTGCCATTCAGTCTTCCTTCTTCAACTTGTCAGGCACAAGGCCTGTTTGCCCATCCATGTTTTTCTGCTTGTGTCTTTGACTGAACTTTTAGCTCATGTAGTTGGTCCTCCAGAGCAGCTCTGCCCACCGGTCTCTCCAGTTCAGCAGGAGTTTGCAAACTCTGAGTTGTCTGTATAGCCTTGAAACCATCTCTGGACCCACCGTTTTCTCCACTTGCATCCGTGTCATCTTTTCCATGAGTTCTCTCAATCCTCCCTCTGGGCAAAGAATCCTCCACCAGGAACTTTCTCAAGAACCACGTCCACAGCTCAAGCATGCAGACACAGATCACAACCAAGACAACAAATATTTCCCTCCCCTAGTTACAGTTATCCTTTCATCAATATCAGGATATTTTTTTCTGTTTCATGGTTGTGGAATATCAGCAATGCACACAGCTCCACCATATTTGAATGCTGTTTCCACTGATATTATCTTACCAGTTGAATGGCATTTTTCAGAGGGCTTTGTACACAACACTCTCCTAGAAAATGAAATGTGAAGTTCTTTTAATCCAAAATCCCAAGGGATTCACCTAAGCATTCACATTCCATCTTATTAATATTCTTGATGAAATATAAGTTAAATCACCAGTGCTGTTTATGTTTAGAAATACTGTGGAACTATTACAATATTGTCCCTTCTTGGAGTCTTTGTTAAAGAAATATGAAGAATATCTTTGCTTACTGCTTGTGTGTTATTTTGTTACTGTAGGCTGCTTTCATTCTCTTATTTAGGGCATATTCATTCTAGTTGTCACTAAAGCATTGCCATTTTCCTTTGTTTTGCAAGGACTGTTACATGAAGGTCTTATTTTGCAAAGTATTATCAGACCTGTGCTGCTGTCTAATTTTAGCATTTGCCATAGTTTCTTGAAGATGTTGTGATTGCCAATGGTGAGCGTGTGGTATTGGAAGCTGCAGATCCCAGAAGTCTTTTCTACTCAGGAAAAAAAGCAGGATGTCCTTCAAAGTACAGTTCAGCTTCTCAGAGACCTAATTCCAATCCTTCTTTTTTTATGCCTAATCCTTTTGCCCAATCACTTATCACTGGAAGGAAGATGGTTTCACTCTTCTCCTTGTCTCATTCCTCATGAACTTTGTCTTTTTCATGCGTATATTACCTTTGATTTTTGCCTTCCTCTCTCAGCATCTGAATTTATACAATTTAGGGCTTGTAATTGTTTCAGGCAGATAAAATACGTCATTCATGAATGGCTTAGACTGTGCTTGATGTGTTTCCCTTCCTTACTCAGAAGGTGAAAAGTTTCAATGAAAAGATGTCTTTTTTGTCTAATTTCCTGCTTTGATTTGGTCTTTTCACTCTCCTTGAAAGCAGAGTGAGTAAGTACTTGGGAACTATGTAATTCACTTATAATTGAAACAATAGACCATAAAGGCTCCTTGAGAGCAATTACATCTATCGAGCCAATGAGTCAGTTGTGCATTTGCACTAAGTCCAAGCAGTAAAGTATATTTATGATTTTTCTTTTTAATGAAAGCTACTGCTCACTTAGTCTTTGGAGGCAGCACAATGCATCATGAGACAGGGAGGCTTAAATGTGAATCTACGCGAGCAGTGTGCGTGACTTGCCATGAAAAAAAGAGTGCAATATGCTTTGTCGGGGCACGCTACATCCAACCAAAGAGTTAGTATATGTGTGACTAAATGCAGTGTGAAACATAATGGTTAATCTAAGAAAACTAAAGTAAAACCTAAAGCAAATTTGAGATCATGGTGCTCAAGACAAGATAGTGAGAAGGGGATAAACTGTGTATTACTAAAATTAGAAGTTCCTCAGTTCCTTTGTTTGCTTTTATCTTCAACCACATCATAGGCTGACTCTGCTGACAAGCCTAGTTGAGGGCAGAAAAAAGCAATTAGACTGTATTAATCCACCCATCCAAGAGGGATTCTGAGCAAATGAAATCCTGTGCAAGACACTGGACTACAAATGAAGGAGTCTGGGATCAGCTACTAACTGTGTCAGAGACGTGCTTGTGTGTTTGATGCTGGAATCCAGCTGTGTCTGTGCCCCATAACTCTCTGTGATCCTGGACAAATCATTTAGTGCTGTGCCAATACCCAAATGATGGTCTCCATAAAATGGAGAGCAAAGCACTCTTTACTTTTCCCTTCTGCCTTTTTTTGGGGTCAGCAATAGGGCACCTGCTCCTTTATTAGGCAGTTCAGAGATGTCAAAGTCCATGAGGGCTTTGCACAGGTGTAGCAGTCCAACGCAGGCATGATATGTAAAAATTCATAGAATCATTAAGGTTGGAAAAGGCCTCTAAGATAACTGAGTTCCTCTGTTAACCCAGTACCATTGTGTTCATCATGAAACCATATCCCCAAGTGCCACATGCACACACCTTTTGAACACTTCCAGGCATGGTTAATTCCACCACTTCTCTCTGCAGCATGTTCCAGGTGCCTGACCACCCTTTCAGTGAAGAAATTTTTCCCAATAACTAATCTAAATCACAATGGTCATTTGCTATAGTCCTGTCATTTGTTACCTGGGAGAAGAGACTCACCCCTCACCTTTCTACAACCTCCTCTCAGGTAGCTGTAGACAGAGTACATCCTCCTTGTGCAATACAGAGACAAAGGAAAAACACATTCAGGGCCTCACTGAGCTGAAGCCTGGCAGCTCCATGGTCTCAATGGCTTGGAGGTCCAGTCAAGGTAACTCCACAGACTGCCTGCAGATAAGTGCAGAAAGAGCTTTGCACCAACGTGGCTGTGCTACTCCCACCACTTTAGCCAGCAGCCCATGACTCCAGCACCACATAAACAGAGCAGCACATTCAGAGGCTGCTCAGACATCTCTGCTGCACCTCTGCCGTCTGGCTTTGCAAGAAATATGAGCTTTATATGCTTTATGTGATGAGGCTTGCTCTCTGCTCTGCAGATATGCACTTTTCCACAGAGAGTGTTTCAGCTCCCTTTTAAAAGTGAGCATGCATTAAAGTGCTTCTCACAACAGAGATAATTGAGTACATGTACAGCATCTATCACAATAAAGCCTAGTATCAGACAGATACTAGGGCACTATCAAAGACAAAAAACCAATAAATAAGAATTCATAAGGCTTTCAGTCCAATGCTTTCTAACAGCACTAAATCCATTAAAAAAAAAAAAAAAAGTTTTTTTACAGCACCTAATTCTACGGAGTATATGGGCACCACTGCAACACAAATAAAACTTACAGCTATTACTACTAAAAATAATTAATAATGCCATCATTCGTTGATTCTTCTCTCTTTTTTTAAGGCTGCTTTTCTCCTTTGCTTTTTGGAGCCTTTCATATTTTTCTACTTGAAAAATTATCAAGTCATTAAAAAGAAAATTGAATTTTTTTATAACAGATACCAAGTAACAGCAAATGTGCTCATCCAAGTTATAAAAATGAGGTTTGTAATGCCAATGCTGATAGATTATTCCTGTTACCACATCAGCAGGGCATCACCAGAACATAGTGCACCACAAAAATGACATACGAAGCAACACTGAAAATAACAAGAAATTTCTTGATATGTCTGATTTTCTTTTACTGTTACATCAATGAGCCACCAACCCTGGTTTTCTTAGTTTGCTTTTTTATTTGGTTAGTTTGCTTGGGGATTTTTTAGAGGCAGGGAGGAGGTTACAAGAAAATAGGGGTTCTTTTATCTGTACCATTTTAATTTTGATATTTCCCCTGAATTGGGAAGGAGAAAATACTATCTAAATATCAGTTTTACAACACTGGTTGTAAAGAGAAGAAAGCCTTTACCTTTTCTTTCATGAGATCAGATTTTCTTTAGGGAAAACATGGGCTTTTTGCAACCCCTTACAGTTTCTTTCTCCTTCTTCACAGAATAGCAGGAAATTCTTGAAAGGACAGACACCTGCAATGTCAGCTTCATGGAAAAAGGGATAGAGGTACTTAGCACTTTGTCGGAATCAGTCCAGTTTCTGTATTTACAGTGACATTTATTTTAAACTGATTAATGGGTTTGTGCTGACAGAGCCAATGCTCATGGAGAAAACCACCTGTCACCAAGCTCGGCACCTCATCCAAGCTCATGTTCCAGGTGGTCAACCTCACTGACCATCAGCTTCTGAATCCTCCAAGCCATAACTCCTAGGAGCATTCCTGGCATGAGCATTCCTGGCTCCTCCAAACTTCAGTACCCCTTTCTGTACTGCCTGCTCCTTTGCAGGCATTCCCAGAAATTTTATGAACTTTTTGCTAAGACATAGAGCCACTGAATTTTAAGAATAATCTTAAAAAATAATGAGAATGGAAGATTTCCTGATTTGGAATATGCATAGGTCTCCCTCTTAGCTTCTGAATTACACAATGTTTAAGACATCTCATACAGGTTTTGGATAATTGCCTCGAAGTTGTGCAAATTCCTCCCCCTCTGCTTCTGATGAACTCCAGTCGTTACTAAGATAAAGTGGGCAAAGAAACAGGGCTGCAAAACAAGTTCAATACAATACAGCTAGCCCACAGCCACATGGGGAGGAAAACAGGAAAAATAATTTTCATAAGCTTTTGAGATGAAAAGAATCTGGGGCTGCATTGCAACGAGCAAGAGTCTCATACAGTTTGAGCTGATGTTGACTGGCTTTTCAATCCCTCTCACAATGAAAATATCTCTCTGAAATCTGCCCGTGTGTCTGTTTGTATCTGCCTCGAGCACTCCTGCAGTAGCACTGGCACACACAACACACACACACACAGAGTGCGCAACACGCTACGACTGAATAAACTGGGATTAGGACAACTGATGTAAAGCTTAAAGCCAACTGCAAGATGCCACAAATGATTTGAAAAGGTCACATTCCTTTCTCTTCAGGATTAAACAAAGCTCATGTTGGGTAGGTTGTGTTCATGCTGATCACAGCCCCACATCTATTCTACTGAGGGGCAAGGAGGAAACAAACATAAGAAGGTACAAATTGAGGCAGTTCAGAAAATAGCAGTGTTTGTTTTGGCAACACCTGATTTCTTGGGCATCAGTTGGTAGGATTTTCCTTGGCTTTGAAACCATAGTTTCAACACTCCCCATGCTCAAAATGTGCCAGCAAATTAATGTAATTTCAGATATGGGAGAGAACAGCTAGTCAAAGTATGAGGCTGGAGGAGCTGAGAGATCTTAAGAAAGAATATTCTGAAGGAAGAAATTGCTGCCCTTCCTTCTGGATATTGTTGTGAATGCTTTTTTGTTGTTCTTATGCAACTTTCTACATGGGCAGATAGTGGTAAGACAAGTTGGGGGGAGGGGGGGGATGGTTTTAAACTAAAAGATTTAGACTAGATTTTAGGAAGAAATTCTTTACTGTGAGGGTGATGAGGCCCAAGCACAGGTTGCTCAGAGAAGCTGTAGGTGCCCCATCCCTGGAAATGTTCAAGGCCAAGTTGGGTGAGGTTTTGAGCAACCTGGTCTAGTGGAAGGTGTCCCTGCCCATGGCATGGGGGTTGGAACCAGATGATCTTCAAGGTCACTCTCAACCCAAGCTTTCCTATAATTCTATAATTCTTGTATAGTCTTCACACTCACTGATGAAAGATGTTCAAAAACACAACACAGAAATAGGCAGACCCCGATAATATAAGGTATCTACCAGAGGAGGTCTAGAATTAGTGAGAGACAGGCCATGAATTCCGTTCTACTGATTTTTCCATGGTATGGGGAAATGGTGAGAACTGCATTTGTCCTCAGGCCTTCTGCTTCTTCAGCACCTCTGTCTGCCTCACCAAGCTCCTTCATGTTCATGAGCCCTTCTCAGAGAAACTGCTGCTGACCTGGCAGCTCCTACTTGAGAGCACAGGACTGGAGAGAAAATACTCTTTTCCTGTTTCCTCACCCTGTCTGATCCGCTTGGCCAGTGGACAAGGACATGACCAACTTCCAGAGGGTGAATGTGGTGATAAGGAAGATCAGAAAGTATTTGGAAGACAAAGACAGTGTTACACCAGGCACCAGCAAGGAACATAATGTCATTCTTGTAAGGCTGGCATGTGATAGTAAAGGGCAACACAGTGCAACCTCAACCACACAGTTGCAATTTGTCAATTTGTCACAACTCTTAGAAATGACTGAACTAAACATTCACTAAAAGAGAAAAAAAATAAAAAAAATATTGTAGATGCAACTTCAATGGAAAAATCAAGAATATCCTAACAGATAGGAAGAGAGAACAGACATCAGAAAAAACAATGCCATCTCCTGTTTGTTGCCGCTCGAAATGTCTCCTGCCCTGATGTGGAGGTGACAGAAAGCAGGAAAGTGGGCAGGCTTCTTTCTCAGGAACCACAGTGCAAGAGGGGAACTCAAACCCCACCGCTCCTCACACAAAGGTGAATGAAAGGTACCTATGCCCTCCACAGATGCCTGTTGGCCCCATCCTGGGCTTTCATAGCCTTCCCAGTAACACATCCCACATTTAATTTTCCTCCTAATTGCTAATTGTTTCCTAACATCCAAGCAAAGTTGCTCTCAGTATGTAACAAACATCTCTTCAGTCCTGAGCCATAGACTAATAATCATCATTTGGGATTTTTATTTATCTTTATTTATTTCATTTTTCTTTCAAAGGTGAAAGACTGGGCACTCGCTTTTATTGAATTTCGCTTTATCAGTTATAGGCTATTTCTCAAAGGTATTGCAATTACTTGAACTCTAACACTCTTTCAAACACTTGCATCTTTTCCCAGAACATTATCTTCTGGAGATTGGATCCAAGTATGCACTATATCTCCAGGAAACCAGGCAACAAGAACATACAACCATTCTGGGATTGGGGCAGACCTGTCAGTCCCAGATGACCTTACTGGTGGAAAGTGAGTAATTTATAAATTCGCTTTGAGCATGACATTCCAGGCGGTTTCACTCTCCACCTCATGGCAATTTCCTCTGAACAAGGATATTTCTCCATCTTAGACAATTTAGCTCGTTCCTTCCTCCAGTCAGAGGCTGCTTCCTCACGTCTCACTGCAGAAAGTGTCCTTGAGGACTTGATGTCTGCTGATGTGGAGGATCATCTGGGTTAAGCCATGCCTCACTTGCACCTGTTTCCTTTGCCTGTCAGTGAGGACATTTCCACTGGGCTATGCCAAGAGTTTAACTACAGCCAAACCAAAACTGCTTTGCCTTTACTCACTGGGTTAAAGAGCTAGACTGAATTAATGGAATATGCTTTATTCTTAAAAAAATCCAGGTTGATTGTTTTCATGGGCTTGTAATCCTCTAGGGAGAGCATGAAAAATTCATGTCAGTGTCTTTACAAGTATCAGAACTGCAATGTTTGATTTACAGTTGTGGATCCTCCCTTCCTCTGTTTTTTAAATACATATTTTATATATTAATATAAATTAGCAGAGTTGTTGTGCAGGTTACACCCACACAAATGAATGGAAAAATACAGGGAAAGTTCCTGGGCACTGGGACAGAATTGCCTCTATCTTACACTGCAAGAAGAGTGATGGTTTTATTTCAGCCAGTTAGCATCTTCCCAAAAAATTCCTGCACACCATGCAAGACCTGGTGCATGAGGCCATCCTGTTTTGAATGGCAGAAATTTAGCCATAGCAAACCATGCCATTCAGCCTGAGCAAGATAATACTCTGTTGCTTATTTTGTAGATTTTGTCTCACTGATCACTGTAGGGAAAAAAAAAAAAAAAAGAAAAAAAAAGAAAAAAAGAAATTTGCAGATAGCTGAAATAATTAACCATGTAGATAAATGAAGGACTATAATAAAATTCCTACAACAAAAGACACTTTGGCAAAATGGCTGATGCCAAAAATTTCTGTCTGCTTGATACATCCCCATCACCAGGCATCTGACTCAATAAAACAGAGCATGACATATCCCCCTTCAGGACCACAGCTCAGTCCCTGGGAATGGGTCACTCCCTCTGCTCTCCATCCAGTTTGTCCTTAGCACCTGAGGTTTTTCAGAAGAAATTTTGGATGGGTAGAGCTAGCCATAGTCATTAATTCCCAGCCAGTCTCTGGAGCTACATTAAGCAATGTTTCCAATAATGTTTCCAATTAATTTTTAGGTAATAGCAGTGCATGGTGTTCTGCAAGGAACACTGAAGGTTGGTGGAGGTCCATTCATCAAAAACTGATGGGAACCATGGCCTCTGTGGTGTACACAGATATTGTTCTGATCTAGGGAAACATTAGAGAGAATAGTTAATCCAGCAAGACAAAAGATATATCACAGTAAAAGATTTCTAGACTTATAATTAAAAAGAGAAGAAGGTAAAAGCATATCTATTCAGCAGAGAGAGTGGAGTAATCACTAAAGATAATCTAATTACAGTCTGAAATAAGAAAGAACTTTTTTTCCCCTGATTTTCAGTGAGACAGATTACTCTGTATTGTAGAGGGGACTCATAAATGAGCAGAGAATACACTAATCTCCAGCAAAACCTTTCTGGCAGGACAGCTGAAACGTTACAAGGGCAAGACGTGATGGCAGGTTTGACAACCTGTGAGGACACCAGAACAGGGTCAAAGCTATATCACTGATCAACTTGTGAATGGTTCTCAGAGTGAGCACACCAGACCACAAAAAGAGAGCTGACAATGAAGAGTTTGTTTTTATTAGAAGACAAATTATAACAATCAGTTTGTAAAATAAAGAAAATTGGATGTTCTGGATGAGAGATTTCAGTATTAAAGTTTTTCTAAGCAAGTTTTCCCCCATATGCTTTCCACTTGTGAGAGTCTGTGAAAATTTCTCAAGGGCAGATCTTGCCCCAGCAGCCCAGCAATGAGCAAAGGGGCAGCTCTGATGAGAGGTGGATTGCCCAGCCTGGTGCTTTGGCCACATCCAGAGGCAGACCATGTGGCTGCAGGGTGGAGAGGCTGGGGCTGTTCTGTGCCAGACACAGCTGGTCCCAGCTGGCTCCAGCACCCTCACCACAGGGCACAGCTGAGCCGAGCTGGGGTGTCCAGACGATGCTCTCAATCATATGGTTCAGCAGTAGGAAGTCCTGTGAAGAGCAGGGAGGGGGAATAAATGATCCTTTTAGGTCCTTTTCAACATGAGATGTTTCATGGTTCAATGATGACAACCCACCTTCTCACCCAAATTGGGCCCCTCAGCAGGGAGGTTTTAAAGGAGTGAAGCCAGGCCTCGGAAAAGTGATGGTAGCAAAGTGCCTTTTTCATTTTTTCCCATTGTTTCGCATTGCTTGAATCTCTTTTAATTGACAACAAATGAAATCAATTTTCCCCAAACTGGATCTGTTTTGCCTGTGATAGTATTTGTTAATGATCTCCCTGACTTTATCTCACACTTATTTATCCTCTTTTCTTCCCTTGTTCTGTTAGAGAGAGAATCTGAAAGGGTGTTGGGTTAACCCATCACACCCAGATAAGATCAACTTTAGAATGGTCTTTGAGACCTCCACATTCTCACCTGGGAGCTGAGGAGCCTCAAGCTCAATGAACAGAAGGGAAGCTGACCTGGAAAACTGGCTGCATCTCTGGC
>JAWWEE010000074.1:144089374-144103029 GCA_035221455.1 Xenops minutus | reverse complement strand
CACCGCCAGACCTCTCCCGGCGGGCCCAGAACCCACCGGGCCCCCTTCAGGCCCTCCCAGACCCCTCCAGGCCCCCCTTCAGGCCTCCCCAGGCCCTCCCAGGCCCCTCCAGACTCCCCCAGGCCCCTCCAGACCCCACCGGGCCCCCCCAGGCTCTCCCAGACCCCCCAAGGCCGTGTGTCCTGACCCCACCCCGGGCACAGCCCCATCCCCCGTGCTGTGACCCCCCCGACACAAGTTGGGCTTTTCTTTCTCCGAAGGTGAAAGGGCCTTAGGGAGCTGTCCCCCTCCCCGGCCCCCAGCTTTGCATAACTTGTGTCCCCGCTGACCGTCCCTTCGCGCACTTTGCCCTTGCCCGGTGGTCTGTGGCAGGAGAGGGGAAAACTATTCACGGGCTGGGTTTTGTTTCTCCAGGGAGAGAGCTGGGTCACAAACAAGGCAGACTAATAATATATATATGTATATTCCTTTCCCTCCCCCGCAGCAGCCCAGTGCTGAAGCAGGATTCTGTGACAGTACAGAACAAGGCCCTTGGGTGTGATTTTTATTTTTTTTTTTTTAGAAAACCCTGGAGCAGAACTCCTATTAGCATGTAGAGTTGGAATGCCACAGGCAGTCTGTTGTCTCTTCCTGCTCAAAGAATAATTTAGAGGAGCGGCGATGACTCATTAATAGAAAGTATTAGTTGCACGAAGGCAAAACCAGGTGAAGTTTCTTACTTTACCACAGACTTACTCTGTGACCTTGGATCAGTCTTCCTGCACCAGCCCTCTGTTTGCTTATGAATTGGGAATAGCAGTGCTTTCCAAAAACGTACTGTGAATAAACACATTAATGACTGTGAAATGCTTATCTGCCGTAGTAATAATGGGTAGATAGTGATGTTATTTCTACTAGAGAAGCAGGGAGTGAGTCTCTAGCCACGATGCAAGCACTTTGCTTGTAGAATTTTCCTGCAGTAGCCACACTTAGATGGAAATAGAGGCTTTCATAAAAAGATTTAATAACCTGTGTTACTACATGATCTGCACTGTGGTAATCTTATGCTTCATATTTTTATGTAGTGTGTGCATTAATATGCTTTCAAAGAGCTGCTATTCCACACTGCAAATACTTTATGGGTGGGTTTTTTTCCTGTCTTGCTTGCCTGAAATGAAGCTGATTCTAGGTGTCCTCTTCTACTGCTAAGGAAACCTTGTGAATTTCTAATGTGGCAGATCATCTCTGATAGTTGGCATCTCTGAGCTATGTGGTGTTAGACTTGGTATTTTGGTAAGGAACAGAAAGAGATATTCTGATACACTTGATACAATGAAGAAACTGCTTCTGGTGTTGGTTTGTAGGTTAATGTGGCACCTGATTCTTGCCAGAGTTGGGGAGTTTGGTTAACTTGATGGTCTCCCGAGGTGCCTCTGTATTTGCAAGAAAATACTAAAGGGAGTGACATTAAGTTCATTACACCTGCAATGAATGAAAGGCAAAGTTGAGTCATTCCAGATCAGTATGTTCATTAAGAACAGTATTTTCATTCTCACCTTATAGGATGCTCTCTATGGAAAATCAAATACCTTAAGTATTCTACAGGCAAAAACCTAAATACAGGAATCGTGGAACTGAAGGAGTTGCCTGTCATGGTTCACACACTGCTCTGAAGTGGTGTGCTGCCACTGCAATAGCAGATGGAAGCAGCCAAGCACAGAGCTGAGAATTGCTGCTGCAAATACTGACCCAAGCAAGCAAAGTTTTCCCTCTTTATAGTTTTGCTTTAAACTAACTTGTGCAGCTAGATTACTCATATTTTTTTTCCTAATGTTTAATTATTTTTAATCTATTGTGGAAGGATACATCAGGAAGAAGCACTGTTTGACTGATATCTTGGGGATTTTTTGAAAGTAATTTGATCCATAGTGTCTAACTTATCTACTCAATTTAATACGAAACTTCCATAATCAGTTTTAACATTAAATAGGTAAGCTTTTATGTATTGAGGAGGAGGCAAGCACAGCACAGTCGGGTTTGGTTTTTCTTAACAAACTTGAAAGCTTCTCTGGTAAAATGGTAATTCATTGTTAATTCATGATATGTAGGTGCCCTGGAAAAAATCAAATACCCAGTTTCATAGCTACCCTTAGGCATCTTTAATTTATGCAAACAGGGCTCACTGAGTAACTACTGTAAGTCTCATTGACCTTAGTAGGTTTGCAGAGGTCGTATTTTAAAATGGATAAGTTGTGCTTGAACTATTTTCTCAGTAAGTATTGGGAGCAAGTGTTTGTGTACACAATTACATGCTTTTTCCAGTTCTCCATTACATTTTCTGTTTTTCTTTAGATTCTTGCTCGTCTTAAAGAAAACTCTCATTAGGAAGAAACACGGGTTTTTGAAAACAAGTTCCTTCTCAAGATCTGGGTAGAGCAGAGCAGACTGAGGTTTTACAAACAGCTAGAAAGGCCAGTTTTAGGTTCAGAGAAACTTGGCCAGCACAACCCAAATGTACACGAGTGACATCAGCATTTTTCTGAGCCATTTATGCTGTTCACTTTTGCTGGTTCCCAGCAGTGCCTTGTGTCTTATGTAAGCTTGCACTGTACATCCTGTCCTGCTGTTCTCATGCATGATAATTCACTGGCGTTATCTTACTGGAGGTTTTGAGAGCTGCTTGTTGTCTCAAATGTCTACATGCAAATTTCCTATGAGCATGGGGAAGAGATCTGTGCCAGGAGCATAGCACTGTCCTAGGAGACATCCAAGGAATAACTCGGAGTGAGACACAGCTTGTCCCCCTGCTCCTTTTGGTAATGGAGCTGTAACCATGTGAAGTCATGTGGCTGTGAGAGAGGTTTTAGTGGACTGAAGCCTCGATATGTGTCATATGTGGATGGACCACTAATACAGTTTTGATGGCTGGTGATAAAACAGCCGTAAAAACAAAAGGTCTGAAGTTCCAACAGAAGCTTCAATAATATTAAGACTTGAAAATAAAGGCTTTTATTGTACTGTCACTGCACACTTCTTGGTTACAAGGTCTTTGGGAGGAATTGTGTCTTCAGATACTAATCCTTTAAACTTGTCCTTGCAGTTAGCATTTAGTCATGCATAATGAAACTACTGCCACTTGATGAGTGAAATTGAAACAAACCCTCCATTATAAGCTCTCAAAACCAGACATTCCTTCTGTTTTTCCTGCTTGCTAAATCTAGCTGAAACTTGCTGGCATAAAATCCTGCAGTAACACAACATGCACGGTCTAATTCTTAGTAAATCGAGCAACTTCTTTGAACAGTATCTAATGTTTCATACTTTAGTCTCCTTTGTTAGTGCTATAGCAGTGTAAGGGAGCCAAATTCCTGATTACCTGTGTTGGTGAACGTGGTTGTCCTTGTCTGACTCCATGGCTTGTTTGGAACAGCTGGAAAGTTTCCTTATGAGCACTGATCTGGTGCAGTCGTGCAGGACTGTGAGATGTATAGCTCTGGAGGAGCCAGGTACAGAAGGAAGAGGGTTGACCTGGAGGAGCAGCACACCTGGAAAGGAGTGCTGATGTGTCCTGTGGAAGGAACAAAATCTTTCCTGTGACTTTCCCCATGTGACCTGTTTCATACTTCACTAAACAATTTCTCATTGTAGAGGAGAAATAAGAGGAATGCAAGGCTTGTCAAGAAGACTGGTTATCTGAAAAGGAACAGGTGCAGTGCTTAGACACTGAAAAGCTAAACAGATTCCTTTAAGTGAGCAGTTCTTGCAAAGTTGAAGGACATTTATTGGCAAAACATCCAAGAAAAACTTGAATTTTTATTTTGAGAAGTAAATTGAATTTATCACTGTTACTTTTACTGCCCAAATTTAGGAATGCATGGACTTTTCCTGCTTTTGTTACGTACGGAGGATATGCAGATTTGTTTTAAAACATATTCAGGAGAATGGGCAGCAATGCTGTTGTGTGCATTTTAGAGACTTGTAGAAGCTGTAAGAATAAACCTTATAAAAAAGCCCAAACTTCAACAGCATCTGCATGTAGCACATTGGAGATTCTGTTACATTATATTTTTATTACAGATACTTCTGTGAATTTAAAAGGCCTTATATAGGTTGTTATGATTCAGTAACTTTTTCAGTAGATGTAGGCAAATAAAACGTGCTCTGGATGCTTAAATCTGCTAAAATATTTATAAAAAAAGTTGGCTCTTGGAAAAAGTTTCCCACAGGATGCAGTGGGTGTCGGGTCTAAAGGTCAGCAGCAGACAAAGTAAAGTGAAGGCTCTTTTGGGTTTATTTTTCTCCATTTTTTTAAACAAATCTTGTGTAAAGAAGCATAGAATCTTTCTTTATTACTTCCTAAATTTCCAAATGCTAACAGGCATTTGCAGGTTTGTTCATATTTAAGCTGTTTGTTGCAAACTATTTTTTTCATTAGGAGAGGATAAAAAAAAACCTCAGTGCAGTTAATACATTCATGAACTCTTAGCACGGAAGTTCCTGGTGTAAATCAAAAAAGCCAGATGGAGTTTTAAGTGACTGTCATGTACAACTTGGGGAACGAACATTCCTGATACTAATAAAAGGGCCAGATTGGAACTACATAATTAATCCCAGTGTCCTTTTCAGCGCATGAAAAGCTTTGGCTACAACAGCCACAGAGTTAATGGAGACAACTGTCAAATCCTATGAAGCAGTTGAATTCTTTGCCTAAAATAAAAATACCTGTCTGCTTACTCTGTTACGTATCTCCTGGTGATTAGTGCTCAAACTGCAGTTTAAATGGGAAAAAAAAAAATTGATCTTGAATCTCTGTCTTGTCCTAAATATGTATGTAGGTATATATATGTTTAATGTGTATAATTTATCTGCATACATATGTATAAAAATATTTTTAAAGACAGGAAATAAATATATAGGGGTTTTATAAGTGTTACGTGGCAAAAAATTTTCTTCACTAGAGTTTGTTTGAAATTTAATGCCTGGGGAGCCCCAGGAAGCAGTCTTGATTAGGTTTATTCCCTCCATGTATTGGTGACCTGAAGGAAGTGTGCAGAAAGGTGCTAAAAAAAAAAGGCTTATGAGGTGGCACAAAGTCTGTGTCAGAGACAGACAGGAGGAGGAGTGGGCAGATGGCAGTCAGTACAAAATACGTGAATAATCAGATTGAGAACAAGATGAAAAGACTGTGAGTGGTGGTTGTATGCTGGTTGCATGCTGCTACATTTTTGGTTTAGTTCATATGATGAGGATTTTTCCTGTTGTGATCCATGGAGTATGGAGCAGAGGGGTAAAAATCTTGTAGTGGGAAGCATATATAATGGTAAAAGCATCCCTCCCATTGTCAGAGCGACCTTCAGGGATGAGGAGAAAGGTCCGTGCTTTCAGAACTATGTGGACTGGAAAAACTTAGAAAAACCTGCTCATTTTATCACAGACTTCATCTGCAAGTTTATTCAGATCTACCTTTGGCATGCATGACATAGAATAATATTAAAATGAGATATAATCTTCCTACCTAAATCTGTGTAATGATAGATTCATTTCTTTTTCTGCAGTGGTCTATAAGGTAGCAAGATGTATTCATGATAACTTCTTTGTGTAACTTACTTTACCTAGTTTATTGAAAAACTCTTTGGGTGGCTGTCTGGCCTAAGTGTTCATTGCCTGGCTCAGTGGTCTTTTCCAGATTGTTGTTTGGACACACTGTCAGTGTCGAAGGTAAAGAAGAGCTAAGGGGTGATGATACTGGTGAATGATTGATCCCATAACACATAGCACAATGTGAAAGATTGTGCCGAAAAATAAATCCATAAATGAAAAAAAAAAAACCAAACAAACCTCCTGCCCCACTGATTCTTACTTGAAAAAGGTTATAATATCAATTTGTAATAACAATAAGGTGTACACATGGAAAAGAGTGTATTGATATCCAGTTTATCAGTGGCAACTTAGTCCTGTTTATATTTGTTTCAAAATATTCCTGATTTTTTCTTTTAGTGAGTTCCATAAGTTAAGAGAGCAATGAACTGGTCTAACTGGAGAATGCTCTACTCCCATATAAAGAGGCATTGCTTTGTCTGAGATGATATTTAATGGGAAGGAGCAACAACCCCCCCTTGCAGTTTAAAATTTATTTAGTGCAGATAACTTATCAGAAGTTACCCTTCAGTAGTATCAGTTTGCTCCTTGTATACTGTCTTCTTAGAATGCCTAGATCTGAAAAACAGCAGTAAAGAGTTATAACTGCACAAGAAGGCTGAGGGAATTGGGTCTGTATTTCTGCAAAAGTGAAGGTTAGAAAGAGAAAGGAAAAAGATTAAAATATTCACAAGAAGTGCCCTAGATAAGATTGTTTCGTGTCTGAGGGCATGCTGAACCCTGTGGGAATGAGGAAGCTAAAAAGCTGTTTAATTCTCATGTTTCACACTGAATCAACATGATGTTAGATATCAAAGTGGTATTAGTGTAATTTGTAAGAATGTGGACGTTTTATGTGAATATAGAAATAAAATACGTTAGTCCAAACCAAATCTTCTGCTGTATCAGAGCTATGTGGAGAATGAATGTTGGAGGCTTAACATGAGTATAATAAATCAAACTGCCAGCTGAGCCTCAGAGGGCTTTATTCATGCACTTCATTGTTCTCTCTGCAGATACAGCATGGTTCAGCCAAACGGAGGGTTGTCATTCTGCAGATGTTCAAAGTGTTTCCCAGTGTTCTGAGGACTGAGCTCATGTCTCTATGTTATCTTAAACTGCTCACTTCATCATTTAGAGTGGCCGTGCACTGGCTTTTAGATTTACTTTTCATATGCAGGAATCGCAGCGTGAGTTCGCAGTTTTGGGTGAGTGGGGAACTATGTTATATACTGTTGATAACTCCCAGAAAGGCTCAAATTTGTACCTTCTGCAAAGTACTATTTCCCAAGGCTGATGCTTGGCAACAGAAGATGCCCTGCTGACCCTCTGCAGCTTGGCAGAAAATGCTCCTTGTTGCGTGAGCTTCCAAAGCGTCTCTCCCAGGGTACGGACTGCTTGGGGCTGCTGGCACAGAGCAAGTATTTTAACCTTCACCAAACTGCCTCCTTTCCCCATATCCTCAGTACCAGGCAAACAGAACAGTAAAACAGAAGGCAGAGTTATTTAGTGAGATAGAAATGGGAAACAAAAGGGTAAAAACAGAACAGATGGAAAATTGTGTTCTGGTTTAAGCAAATGGTGACGCGTCCGGCTGTTTCACTGCTGTTATCTAGAGTTCCTAAAGCATGTCCCTGCTGTTGGGCCTGGAGAGTCTGTACTCATGGCAATAGTCTCTCATTAGTGTTAGCTTTAAGTATTTAAAGTTAAAATTGCTGTGAATTTTCCATCACATCTTCCTTTCTTTTTCATCATCCTTACTAGCACTCCGGCTGGGGTCACAAAAGCTATGTGGTGTTGGTGGCTTTTTCCAGAGATGGACAACTTTGTGCTTAAAGAATGTTGCTTTCTTCATTCAATCCATATTTATTCTGATGGCTG
The DNA here is from genome assembly GCA_035221455.1 of Xenops minutus. Lineage (NCBI taxonomy): Eukaryota > Metazoa > Chordata > Aves > Passeriformes > Furnariidae > Xenops > Xenops minutus. The sequence goes on along the minus strand of JAWWEE010000074.1, from coordinate 144,095,532 downwards.
ACTGGTCCATATTTGATATGCGTCAATATTTTAATAAACGTTCTTGCAACATGCTCACATGCTTAGTGTAGTGTGTGTTGCTAAGTTGATGTTTTCTGAGAGTATCTTTAGTGTTTTATATGTGATATATTATTAGCCCTGCTGATAAACTTTAACAAAATGATCTGATTATATATATTGATCATACTTATAAATCATCTTCCCCCCAGTCTACTTCTTTTGGAGTTTAGCTTATCTTAAATTATTGTTCAGTAAACTTTACCAGTAAAACTTTAACTTAAGAGAAAAAAAATCAATATTGCACTCAGTTCTAGAAGGATAAGTAAACACATTTTTTCCATTAAGTTAGATTAAGATAAGAAATACTACAGCTAACTAATTTCTAATATTAGGTTGTCAGGTGTGTACTTTATCCCAGTAAGACAAAGGCACCATTTTTAGGAATGTTTTCCTTAATGGGGTTCTGTGAGCATAACCCTCAGATATCACTGTAGGTCAAGGACATACTCATTTTCACACAGCCCTTTACCATGGGCTGAGCTGTCTGCTGACAGGATCAGGTATTTTCAGGTCACTGGAACATTGGGAATGTTCTGGTATCAGGGAGGCCAGTTTTTCTTCAGCCTGCCCCTCATCTGTTCTGAATATATCAAGGGAGTATTTCAAGGAAATACCAAGGCAAGTTAAGGTGACTTCTAGGGCTTTATGAAGACTGGTGTGCATATCTCTAGCCCAACACTGAACAGAGCTTGCCATATTCAAATTTCGCTCAGCTGTGATATAAGACAGAATCTTTAACAAGGCAGTCTGTGTCATTTTCTTCAGTTACACATCTGTCTACTTGGACTCTTCATCTCTTCTGTTTTTTTTTCCTCAGTTACTCTAACTTGAAAAATAATTGCCACATCTGATCCAATGCTTTTAATATTATTAATTACAAAATAAATATAGTAGTTGATGTCCTCAGATATTATGTGATTATGCATGATTGTCTGGTCTTGTATTTTTCATTCGATTTCAGCTTATATGACTGCTTTGAGTTCAAAAGCCTAATTAAAATTTTATGATGAGTTCTTTACTTTGAATATGGCGACTAAATGACTAGTCTTGATAAACACACTAGTTAGATCAGGATCTGCTAAGCTGATGGTTTAGTTAAAAGTCAGGTTATGCCAAATATTAACTAGAAGCAGTAAAATCTCATCAAAGTAAAATGAATCTGTGTACTTAAACATTCCTTGGTTCTAACAAACTGATTGAAGCTGTGATTTTATATGTTAATGTGAAGTTCCAAACTACAAGATTAGGGATTAATTTGGTGTACTTGTTGCTTTTTCTTACACAGTACAAATTTCAGTGTGAAGTTCCTTGTTGTAGGTAATATCTGACTTTTTGCTTATATATAAATTAAGAAACAAGACCTTTATTTACATAGCTTAAGTTGCTGTTATGTGTAATGGTACTTTTTAATTTCTCCTGAGAGTGCCCGGCATCCCAGTAAAATCAAAACTCTGTTGCAATTCTTGAAAACTGTTAATAATTAATTTTTTTCTTCTTTGTGGGAAGGGGATCATTTTCCTAAGTTGCCTGCTTTAAATGAGAAGGTGAATACTTGTCTCCCATTATTTTACTGATACACTACAAAGCTCTTTCTTAATAGTTTAGACTGTTTATAGTCTGCTGTTAACTTGAACTATGTGGCTGTTTGCTTCAGTCATTTCTTCCTACTCTGTAGAATTAAGTTATTTTAGCTGTCTGGTTATTCTTTGCACACATGGGAGTTGCAGATCATTGGCGACTGAAGCACTGTGGTGTGCAGACTATTGATAACTCTGTGACACTTCCTGGTTTTTAAACTACTGCTTTAAATTGTAAAATATAATTAGTTTGAGCAGTTTTACTATTAAATAGTATTGTAGTTAAATTGGAATTTGCAAGATTAAATATTAGATGGCATTTGCATACAGAGCTTGATGAGTATTGCCAACTCTGATACTCTGCTGCATTTAAGTGGGGCCTGAGACGGGTGACTGTAGCATTGTGCACAGTGAGTTTTGGTGCTTGTGTTTATTGTATACAAATGACTGGAAGCCTGTATTTGCAGCATTTCCTTAAGCGTGCCTTTGTTGGTCGCATTGTACAAGTTAACTTTTAGCAATTTTCACAAAACATATTTGTTCTAGAAATGCTATTGCTGATGCTTTTTACTCTAGCACCAGTTAAATTTTAATTATTCACATTGGAAGAGGATTACAAACTGCACATGAAATTGATAATTTTTTTTTTAATTGAATTAATTCTTTAGAGGAATTCCTTGATGTTTTTACACAATTTCTCTTGAGCTGATATGGTCTCCACTGACCTTTCCTTGAGATGCTACAGTTACAGAATCATAAAATGATTTGAGATGGAAGGGACCTGAAAGATCATCCATTTCTAACCTTCCTGCCATGGGCAGGGAACCTTACACTAGACCAGGTTGCTCAGAGCTCCATTCAATCTGACCTTGAACCAACTGACTGAGAATTTGCAATTGGTCGCTCAGATGAAGAATAGCAGCAGTGGCTGTTTGTAAAAATTGCTTTCAGGAACTTGTCCCACACTTGCAACAAACACTGTAGAAGAGGCTGTGGTAAATAAATTATTTACGTGTTTAGTCAACGTCCAAACACCTTGGGAGTTTTCTTCAGTTACCTGTCCTAGTTTGTTTGGCTTTTAAAAAAGGAACTGAAACAAGCGGTAGAGGTTGTGGAAAGCTACGTGAGCGATCTTTTCAGCTTCTTCAGCAGGTGAAGTAAGTCTTAAGGACTGTAGCATCCTTGCTCTTCAAACCTCTTTCAAGGAATATCATCTGTTTCACGATCTGAGTATAGCGGGATTCCTATAAAGAGCCAAATGTTTACATATTTTTTTATTTCTATAAATGTATTATTTTTCATATGTAAATGTGGTGAAATGAGGTAGGCAGCTCTTAAAATTCTTTTTAATTAATGTCTTAATTGGGTTTTTTGATCATTTTTGTTTGATGCTTGGCCTTAATGAGGTTTTATTTTGGGCTCTTGTAAAGTTCACTTTAAAATCCTGATAAAATAAATTTTTTTACTGTAGAAACTCCAGACTTAATGACTTTTTTGTGTGGGAGGTTCACTCTTGGGCTTGGCTTGCATCACTCATGCAAATTATGCAGAGCTGTGCCCTTGTCCTAATGAAGTAACTAATGCTCATGTGTCAGAAGCTCATGTGTCAGTTTCAGCCACCAAAGGAGGATGGAACCGCTTCCTAGGGTAGAGGTTTTCACCAATACTCGTCGGGAATATTGGTATTCAGAAGTGTGTTAAACTGCCAAGTTCTTCAAGGGAGGTTTTGCCTGAGGTACTTGAGATGTTTCTGACTACTCAGAAACCTTTTTGTTTGTTCTTGTGTTCTTTTGGTTTGCCATGGCCTCCCCAAGATCCAGGTGCTTTCAGGACTAGCCTGTACTGTACCACATACTGGTAAGTGGAGCATTGGTAGCACAAAGGAGACTTGGAACTCCTTCCAGCATTTAGGAAAAGTGATTACTGTGGAAGTCCTGCTCAGCTGATTTCCGTGGAGGTGGAGTCTGCTGACTCTGTTTGGCACAGAGTTCTATGGGAAGAGCTCCATGTTAACGTGCGGTGTTAACAAAAGAGGCTGAAGGACACTTTTCAGATTTGCAGTGGGGGTGAACTTTGATGCAGGGAATGAAAGGCAACTTGATGTTCCTCTGCTGATTTTTTTTTTCAAAAGTCAGTTTCCTCTTGCAAGGCAGAGAAGTATTGAAGCTGCATCTAAATGGTTGCAAAGTTAATATTACCTTTAAGGAATAAGGGTTTTGCCAAATTCATTTTATTGTTGTTCACTGTGTCTTTGAGTTCTACATCTTCCTCACATTACTTACTGTTCCCCACTCAAAATGCTGATACTAGAGGTCTTAAGTATTTCTGTCTTTTTTGGGGCTGGGGGGAACATTACTGTTGTGGTTAAACAATTCACCTTTATTGGTTTAACACCATATTGCCACCAAAACACGCAGTCCTGCCCTATACAGTACCTTCCTGTTGCTACCAAGGATCATACTGCTCTCCAGTGATTGAGATCAGCTGCCTGCTATAGCAGAAGACTTATCTTTTTTTCTTTTTTTCTCTGTCTTTTTTTCCCCCAGGATTAGTTTGAAGCTAATATAGTGGTTATCCAAGTAACTTGCATCATGAAGCCCAAAAATTCCTGCAGCAGTAAAGGAAGCAGGAATCCCTCAGCTGGAAGAAGGAACAGGACTACTTTTCTGCCACAGTGCTCTTACTGTGTTCAATTTAAGCCATCCTGAAAGTGCACCCATCATCAGACTCTGTGGTGTAAGTATTCTTTTCATATTTCTGGAATCATCATTGTGCAACAGCCTCCCTTGTTAAGGCAATTAGAAAGCAATACCAAATTGCACTAAATTACATTCTTGTTGCGTGGTTGCTTTCTGTTTGAGGTATGACGAAGTCAAATCCACGTAGTTGCGGTGTTCATGCACTGCTATGTATTTTGCAGAGCTAAAAACAATTGCTTCAAGATTAACTTCAGAACAACTGTGTGTTGTTATCCCCTGAATGCCTGTGATTGTAGGCTGGGTGCTGGTGTTCTTAGCTGCTGATCCTGCTGAGCATGCAGGTTGTGTTTTGGAGAAAACAGAATTAAAACATGTGTTTCTGGACTTTACTGGTGGGTTTGATTTAAGGTTATTTAGACCTCTAGGTAGGACTAGAGCCTATTCTGAAGTGAGAACCTGTGGAATACTTGTACTTTGAATATTATCTGCAGCACACACTGTTTGGTTTTGCAGATCTCTTCCTCTTGCAGTACACTACCCACTAATGTGGGCAGAGGTTTGGGTCTTTTTTTAGATGACTACTTTAGTTTGTTCTCCAAAAGGTGTGAAAATCATCAGTTAATGCAAGGCAGAAAGTTCACTTTAGCTATTAATCTTGATTAAATTGAGTACCTCTCGTTGTTAGTTTGACAGCATAAGATAATTCCAGGTTTGCTGGACCAGAAGTACTCAAAACTTCAGATTTTAATGTCAGGGAATAATCTAGATTTCCCCTTCACCAAGCTATTATGTCTATTGCATTGAATTGTTGCTTAATCTGCATTGTCCTAGGAGTGAGTGGTAGGAACCAGTCCTAAGTAAGTTACTCTCAAAATGTTTGTTTACTGTAAATGATTTCATTTTGATTATTACTGAAGCTCTGTATTTGTAAGGTGACAGAAAAGCAGTTTGGGTAATACTGTCCCTCTTCTATATTCAGTTTATCATGACTTGGAAAGCTGTATTCAGTACTGGGAGAAAACAAAAATGAGATTTGCTGGGGAAAAATAGACTGGAAATCTGTAGTCTGTCCTTAAATGTAAGACACCCTTCTGTATTGCTTCAGAGTGACATTTTAAAGTTTTTATGTTCAAAATTATGTATTGTGGGAACATTCTGCTGCCATTTTCAAATTTGAGGGAGTTTCTACAAGCAAGCTAAGTGCAAATGTCTTTCATATTGCCTGTTTTTTAATATACTGGCATAAAATTGCAATCTTGAAGGGTATTTTTGGGGAAGAACATTGAGTCATCTGCAAAGGTGACCATGAGATAGTGTTTGGCAGCATACTTAAATTCAGTAGCCTTAGGTATGCAACTTCTATTTTCTCTGAAATTTATTTTTTAAATATTTGGCATCAGCTGATCAAAATAGTTTTAACATTAATTATTTGTGATTTCAGAACTGTTGGAGCTGCTGGCACCGTAGTCTATTGATAACACCTGGTTATTTATAGGAAAGTCTGTACTGATGTAGTCTATGGATAATTCTTTTTCCAAAGACTTATTGACTCCGTCATGTCTGAGGACAATTATATAAACAAGGCTGTAGTTGCTGGAAGCATGTAACAGGAATTAATGAGATCATGGAGTTGCAAGTATAAGGGTCAAAAGAAACTCTTCCAGGTCCCCACTCTTTCAAAGCAGGGATAGAACTAGCACTTGGTGGGATAAGCCGAGGCTTTGACCTATATGAAGCCATGAAACCCCCCCAAAAATAGCAAATCCACAGACTCTGGGAAACCTGTGCCTGGGCTTCACAAGTGTCCAACCTGAATTTTCCA
>JAWWEE010000074.1:143987222-144088305 GCA_035221455.1 Xenops minutus | reverse complement strand
GCCAGAGATGCAGCCAGTTTTCCAGGTCAGCTTCCCTTCTGTTCATTGAGCTTGAGGCTCCTCAGCTCCCAGGTGAGGCTGTGGTGGGAGACTGTCTCAAAAGTTGTCCTGAAATCAAAGTCCGTTCTGTGGGCCATTTGGTTTTCATCAGGGCCTCCCAGCTTTTCACATGAGGGTGGTTAGATACATTACATGCCTATGATAAGTGTTTGTTAACTCTTTAAGGTTATAAAAATTAATTTAATCTGTATTTGTTCCCTGTTCCTTCAAGAAGTTGATGGGACTCTGTATTTGTTCTTTTGAGTTTCTCAGATATGAGTATATTGGGAACCTCCTGTGAATGCCATGACACTTCTAGTAGGTGACAAGTCTCTCAGGCACATGGTGTGATTCATGGAATGTCCTTCACAGAGTCAGGAGTTGGAGTCGATTCAAACTCAGCATATAGAATACAGAAAAAAAAATTACTAATTTAGTAGTTGTTAAGTAAAATTTTTAGCAGTCAGTATGAAAATCAAATGTTATCTTTGTGATTTATAAAAAACTTTCTTACTAAAAGTCACTTATGCCTTCTCCAAAAAACTGAATGCCTCTTTATTGTAGTCACACAGCCAAATTTTAACTCTTTACATTGCTCTAAGTAGGGAAACATGACTCAAATTTATCAGTTATACTCCTGGCATATTTGCACACTAGGAAAGTATATTTTAATTCTTGTTGTGTTATAAATTACTGAAGGAGGTGGCTTGATTCTAGAGGAGATGATGTTTGAGAGGCTCTGCAAGTAGTAATTTTCCAAGTCTTATTTGTCAGATCTGATTTAAGATTGATTTTATAATATGGAGTAATGTTTTCAAAATGAGCTGCTTGGCCGGTGCAGCGTGTCTGGTTGCAATTACTGTCAGTAAATCCTGAAGATTATTTTTTGAAAAGGACTTCGTGAAATCTACATTTTAAATAGAGATAATCAGTCTGAGAGTAGTTGAAAGGAATTTTGAATTATTTCATGCTGTATGATTTTGGTTGTTTTAGAGATTGTTGATCGTGAAGTGGATGCCATGACTGCGTGCTGTTCTTGCAGGGACTGTTTCCTCTGTGGAAGCAGCCTGGATGTGTGTGTGTGCTTAAAAGAATGGGTCTCTTGGGGATTATTGCAAAACAGTAATTGACGTTTTTTTTCAAACTTGTGCATAAGGACAAAGATGCTTTGTAAAGCCAAGTGCTGTGCACTTATCTGATGTTTGAGACTTGGATGCTTGCTGGGTTGAGTTTATTTTCTTTGAAGTAATTTTAAAAAGTGCATATGCTCTAGAAGCAAGGTTAGGATTGATACTGGTGTACAGATCAGGGTTTAATTTCAGTGGAGCAGTTGAGCTCACTTGGTACAGCATGGGAAATAGGTGGCTGTAGCACTGTACTTTCACCAAAGCTTACAGGCTGCAGTAGCAGCCTCCAGACTCTGCTTTCAAAATTCAGTGTGGTGATGCCAGGACTTGTCATATTTGCAAGGATTCGAATTACGTTCACACAAAATTATCCTTAAAATGGGAACATTGCCTGTGGTTCTCTTGGTGCCCTGGCCCTTACCACCTTCTGCAGCAATTTAGTAATTGGTTTAGACTTAGTTGTTGGACTCTGCTGTTCAGCAGACTACCCAAATGTGCCCTTGTTCAGCAAGGTAAGCAAAGGGACTTCACAAGGAATGTCAGCTTCCAATTCTTGACTTGTTCTCTCGCAGTGTTACAGAGAACTATTGTTGGCAGCTGATATCACCAGAGAATTATAATTGCAAATGTGAGTGAAAAGTCATTAAGTGAAGGAGTGTGCTAAATGTGTCATTGATTGGAGTCTGCTACACCAGACTCAATTGATACCCACTCAAAAAAAACCTCAAACAAACCAACCAACAACCTAGCTTTACAAGTGACATAGTTATATAGATTTATTGGTCTCAGTCTTTTAGAAAGGTTTTTCCATCCGTGCTTGGCTATATTTGAGTGTGGAGGACTTCAATGTTTTAGTAAATTTCTTAGAAATAATTCAGTCTTTACTATTCCCAATATTTAGATTATTTTTTGTGGGTAGAGAGCTCTTCTGATACTACTCCAGTGAACATCTATTAAATGTATTTTGTTTCTATTTCTTGTCAAATGTTAAGGTTGGTTTCTGGCCTTGTGCTTTTGTCTTCCACTCTCTGAAAATGGCCAGAGCAGTGATTGTATATTCAGTCATATGAACTTTCTTTGTATTTTTCAGATTGGAGGACCTTCTCAATCTTTTATTTTAAAGATGCCTTTAAAATGAAAGAGCCCATTTTCTACAGGCAGCTTTGTCGCCTTGGATCAGAGAGATTGGTTACCTTGGAAGAAGAAAAGGCAGACTGTGGGCCCAGATTAGAATTTGGAAGACTCCTCAGGATAACCTGAAGATAGGTTCTGTAGAGGTAGCTGGAAATACTTAGTGTTTTGTTTTTAATAGTTTGTGATTAAGTGTTTACAAGTATCTATCCCATATTAAGCAATCTAGTCTCCCTGTAGCTCCTTATCAGGAATGACGCAAAAATTCCTTTCCTGTAAGAGGGACAAAAAAAGAAGGGTAAAAAAGTGAAACTATGAAATTAGAACTATGCCATGGACAGCAATAATGAGTTACAATGTTAAACTTATTCAGGTTGTACAATCAAAATTTCTTGATAGAACTGATGGAGAACTTTTATGGGAACATAAGGAAAAGAATCTTTATGTGAAATCTGGCCTAATACATTTATAGCATTCACATTTCTCCTAATTTTGTAGTTCTGGTTGTTCAGGTTTCTCTTGTGGTCAGTGCACTGGAATGTAGCTCTCCTGCTGGAAGAGTTTAAAATCTAAAAAGTGAAAATAATGCTTCATGTTGCTGTACATTATATAGCAACATAAACTGCTGAATGTCTGTGTGCTGAGGAAGAGAAATACAAGTAAGGGTGGTACTAACTCTTTCCTCCTTCTCTTCCTGATTGTAGGTTAACTACTGGTTGAGATTTTATGAGGTTAATTCATTATGATAAGTTTTTAGTGTGGTAGATGGATTTTTAAAGTTAATTTAGGTTATTTTTAAAGCAAAATCATCTTGGATTAGCCACATCCTACCTCTTGTGGTGACTATGGAGATTACCAGTTACTGCAGAACTTCCCTGAAATAAAGACTTAATTTGCCTGAATAACATCTTGGATATGGTACTCCACCCAATGGAGAGCCAAGATGGTATTCCATAAATAAACATATGGTTTCTTTAGGCTGAGCTGTGTTGCTCAGCCTGAGGATTATGAGACTGGTGGGGGAGCGAGGAGTGTGCAACTGCTGCTGCCATTCTTAGCCAGAGCAGACTAAATTTATGACTTTTTAAAATTTTGTTCAGACTCAGATGTGGGGTAATTTTGAATCAGGATCTGAACTTTAGTTTGGCTCACACCATCATCCTTTTTCAGTAGTTTGACCTCCTTAGAACTCCTTTTGTCAGATAAAAGTATAATTTTACCACACAGGGTTCTAGTCATTTATTTTACTGAAATAATTACATATATGGTATATACACCGAGCCCCCCCTTAAATTCAGTCTGAGCTATGCTAGTAACATTCTGCTTTCATGCTTTCCCATGCATTTTTTAAATAACAAGATGGGTTTTTTCACTTTGGTAATGTTAGATTCAGTTCCTAATTATGTATGTGCTTCAAGCTACGGTTCTTAAAATGTGCTGATTCAAGCATGCTTTGACCCAGGGTAAACAGCTGAATTTATTCTTTTGTGATCCCTGAAAAAGTGCAATAAGAATGCTTGTGTACTGTAAGGCTAGTTAAAAATTGTGAAAGTCTAATCTCTTAATACTTCAGAGTTGGATAAATTTCTTTGAGCATTTAGTTTAGAAATAAACGGTCCACTGAAAAGTTGTTCTTCCTCCCAGATTCCCCTCCCTCCACCAAAGAAATAAAAAATACATAAATAAGGGCTTTGGTATAAAATCTGTTCTGGCCACTTAACTGTAGTATCAGATGAATGGATTTGTATTTAAATAGTTTGGTATAATTACATTACTGTAAGGTAAAAAGGGAAAGTATTAATTTTTTTTTAACCTAGATTTATGCTTTAGAGGAGTTTGTGTGGGAGGGAGTAAAGAGCATGTCGAGAGTTCATGTAGGACTGGTCCTTGGACTGTGCTCTGGGATACTATCAAATTTTAAAATCCAAATTTAATCACTAGAAAATTGGTAGATGCTGGCTGTTGAATTCCATTGTGAAGTTCTTCCTACTGTATTTAAATCTGTGTGTAGTTCAAGAATCTATTTAATATTTATCATGTAATGTTTAATTCTCAGTTCTCCTGTGGCCAATATACGTGACTTTAAAATAAACTCATAGCAACAGTGAGCATCTGTCTGCCTCTGTCACTTCCAGTCACCCTCTGCTTGCATCAGGCATCTGAGGCTAAATTGCTTTGACTGATAGATGGATTGATTGACAAGATCTTGGCTCCAAAACACACACACACAAACAAGCAGGCATAGGCAGACGCCTTGGACTCCATTTACATTTTACTATTTTCGTGTGACAACTGAGGCCTCAAATACAATAAGTTTCAGTGGTGATGCTGGGTGTAGAGTGAGGATGTCTTAAGATGCAGGGGAAGAGAAAAAAGCAGCTCTCTTTGGCTGCTTGACTCCTCATCCTCTTCCATTCTCCTTTGTCCTTCTTACTTCCTTGTTGAACTCCGTGTTCAGGGTGCTCATGAAAGGTGCAGTAGAACTTCAGTGTGACTGGTAAAATAATGCTGGAGGCTTGAGAAAATGGCAGTAAATCTCGGTGGCCTGCATGGCTTTGATTTGGAAGTGGTGAATGAACACAGACTTAAGGTATTGCAGTGGTGTCTCTTTTTTAGTATTAAACTTTTTTTGTTATTCTGGAGTATTGACAGCTGAAGAACAGTTCCTGGGCAGATGATCTTATACTGCTCTTGGAAAATGACAGGTAAATTCTAGGTGTCAGAAGGACTTTATGGAATCTTAAAGATTTGCATCATTCCATCTGTTCTCCATGTGGAGTTAGGAGGGACTTCACACTTCAAACAATATCTTTGCTGTTCTTAAGAAAAACAGTTAAAGGCATTAACGGAAGCCAGCACTCAAAAGTTCTTCAGCTTGTGATGACATTGGAATAAATCCTCTGTTTTCAGAGCTCTTAAGATTTACAAGAACAAGAGGGCAGTGCCTTTAAGGAAAGCGGGAGTATGTTCTCTGTTGGAAAAAAGAAAGTGGTTGGAAAAGCAGCTGAAGGTGATTCTTCATGAACGTATGGCTTCAGTTTTGATTGAACTTTTCTAGATGCTGGTGTCTTTCAAGCATGTAGTTGTACCATGACCTGTAATGTCTCTGCCTTTTTAACACCTCATTTGGAAATGAAAATTTCAACTCCTTTTCTGCAAATACAGTCACCTTGTAATATCTTGTGTGTTTATAATTGACAGTGAGTTTGATGAAGCAGCAAGAGATTTCATCGTGATGTATGTTGGCAATTTGGTGATGATTTACATGGTAAAACAAAAGGAGGTTGTGGAGAGTTTGTTCTCTTTGGGCAGGTGACATTGTAGTAACCTTCATTATTCCTTAAGAAGTAAGTGTTAAAGGAAAGCAGTATAAGAAATGGTTCATTGCAACTTAATGCTCGGCAGCCTAATTAGTCAAATACCATGTGCCTACCTCTGCATGAAATAGCCTATTTCTTTCCAATGTAAAATAGGAATTTTCAGTTTTGGAACAGCCTGAAGAGGTCTTTGTTGCAAATGACCACTGGCTTTTTAATTATTTATTCTCAAAAATAATGAAGGTCAGCATGGTATCCATAGTGACTGCATGCAGCTTCCTCGTCAATCTTGGCATGCTGCTGCAGTAACAAAATTCACTTAGTACCAACAAGTTTTCATGTTGCAGGGGAAAACCTTTATTTGTAAACTGGATGCGATTGGGTTTTTGTAACTTGAGAAATCTTGACTATTGTAGATTTTCTTCACTTTTAAACCTCTTGTAATAACTTCTCTTTTTATGAGTTCATGTGGAGGCCTGGACAGACACTCCCCCCCACTCCCAAACAAGCAACCTTAAATTGCTGAAGTTTGCATATAATCTGTCATTGGAAAGCTTGTGGCTTGAAAAATTCTTTTCTTTCAGAAGTGATAAAGACTGCTTAATGGGGAATATGTCAGTCTGCTTTCAGCTCTGTTAGTAAAAGGAAAGCATTCCACTATAAACTACAAATTTAAGGCATCTCAGTAGTACATGAGTATGATCTAGCCAGAATTATGTGGTTAAACCATAGTCTGTTCACAGCAGGTTCAGTCCCTCCGTGTCCATTGCACAGACAATGGAAACTTTTGCAACAGCAGGAGCACCACAGAAGTCCTTAGAATTTTGACTTTTGGATTATGTGGATGCACCATAGTGTGGATTTGGAGCATTAGAGAATGTACAACTAACTCACTCAGTGAAATCACTTAATACAGTACTTTGGTGTAAAGTATACTCTTTTTTCAGTGTTGTGCATTGTGAACATTAAATTTTAATATTGTAAAGTTTCTTTTAGCTTAGAGGAAATTGCTGTGGAACTGAATGCAGTCTCATGTGAGTTTTGATAGTAACTTGTTGAAAATGGGGAGTAAAATGATTCCATTCTAAGGTGGTTTTGTTTTCCCTCCTACCCCATCCCTCTCCTTTAATGCTTACCCAGAGATAAGTAGGCTTGGGTTGTTGTTTGTTTGTTTGTTTGTTTGGGTTTTTTTAATTAGTTGTTTGTAATAGAGCTTTAAACTGATCAGGCAGGATTCTGACACTCAGGGTAAATATTTTCAGAATTCTGTCTAGTTTCTGTTTCTGACTTTTTTATTATGTGTGGCTTAGTTTTGCTTCCTTCTTTGATTTTCCATATAGCTGTATTTAAAAACATAAATATTTATGAAAGGATAGCCATTTGCAAAATTCATAGGATGTTCCAAGTGGAAGTCCATATATTCTTGAGGGCTCGAGGAATGAGGGTATAGGGAAGTCAAGTCAGTGGACCTTTAAAAGAATAATTATGTCCATTCTAAATGTGTATATGAAATATATATTTATAAATAAATATTACATATTAATAAAATTAATATTTGAACCTTTAAAAGTAATCAAATTTATTTTAAAAACCAAGAATTTGTATTCTAGATGTTGCATTTAGAAACTTTGTTAATTTAATGTAAATTGCAAATCTAAAGCTGTATTTTTGTTACTGAATGTGCAAATAATGTTACCCTCAGTATTAGCTGGACAGTAGTTGGTTGCAGTGCTATAGAAGCATGTCTTACATATTTATTTGTTTTATTTCCCCTCCCCTGAAGGTGACCAGCTGCTCTGCACCGAGGCCCTCGCAGTGATATATGGTAGTCTGTTGCTGTAAACATCCCCGACTGGAAGCTGTACCAGTTCCAGCTTTCAGTCAGATGTTTGCTGCACCTGGCTATGCTTGGACAACAGCAGAAGGAAAAGCTGTCATAAATACATATGTGCATATATATTCATCAAACACTGTTTCTGTAGACACAGCTGAATTTCCTTCAACTGAATTAACCCATCTGGTAGGTGTGATTTCTGGAAATCTAGTCTGAAATGGACATATAAAGCTGTTGCTTATGTCACTCAAAATAGAGTTCTTCACTGCTTGGTGGTATGAACTACAGGATCAGGCTTCACTGGAATGACAGATGGTTTTGAACTTCTTGTGCAGTTACCCACAAACCATTCATTGCTTTATGAATTGTCTGCTTTAGCAGCTTATCCTACAACTCTAAGGAGTTACCATCAGTGCTGTCAAATAATTCACAGGCATCTTATCTGCTGTGTTGTTTTTTGTGGAACTCTGCATTCCCAGTCTCCTTGTGAGTGGGTAGTGCTCTTAATTGTTTGTAAGCTGGATAGAACCCAAGGCCAGAATAAAGCTTTATGAAAATGACACAGTGTATTTTTGCTGTTCTCCCAGTGCACAGTGTATGTGCCCTTGTCTGTGCTGTGGTCAGCTTGGCTTGTGCTCCCCTCACCATGGCACTGCAAAGGTTTGCTTTCCTTGGAAATAACAGCTTTTGAAAGTATTTCTTCAGACTTATGTCTTCACTGATTCAGTTCCTGTTACAACAATCATGTCATCAGGAACAGCTTTCTGCAGAAAAGCTTCAACATTTGCCACTTTCCTCCGGTGGGATCTGCACATGCTGTTGCCTGGATCTTGTCTGGGATTTCTTTCCTCCTTTGTTTCTTTGGAGTCTTCTATATTTAAAGGGATGGCTTATGTTAGTAACTGCTGCTAAGACAGAAAATATTCTTGAAATAATTTAGGTCTTTATTCTTTCCCCTCCCAAAATGTATTTTTTTTATTCCCTAACACTTAAGTGACTGTGTTCAATTTAAATGATAGTATACCAAACCTAGGTATTATTTATTCGGCTTCACTGTAGTGCTTCTGTAAAAGATGGTTACATCCAAAGATACAAATACTTTTGAAAAGTGAAATATTTTCTCTCAGAATTAAAAACTACTAGGATTTCTTAGTCCTGGGAAAGCTGGACTAATAAGCATTGGAAAGGTGATGATTTTCAAGCTGTGAGTGACCAAAGGTGAACTAAGGACAGACATCATTCTGTGGTGGTCCCATGGCTGTAACCATTTTGTTTCTCTTACCTGGGTGTTCTCTTTAGTACCAGAGGAACACATGAGGTAATAGAAGGTCATGAACTTATTTATTGATCTAATTCATTGCTAGCACCTCTGCAGACTTATTTTTAAAGCAACTTGCACACTTAATATAACCTCACTTAAAATCACATTTTTAAAAATATTATTTATTTGGTTTGATAAATCATGTTGATAAATTTATAAAAAGGACTTGAAAGCAGAATCTACAGAGCTTGATTTCTTAAAATTAAAAGGTGCTGGTAGTTGTTTTCCAAGCTGTCTTGCCTGTAAATATTTAGCATTTCCTGGTTCTATAGAGTATTTGGACTTAGAAGAAAGGAAGCATTTTCTGTTAACATCCTTCTCTGATCAAAGTATTTGTGTTAGCTTTAAGTTAATCTAGTGAACATTTTGGTTAGTGCTCTTTTAGGCATTCCATATGCCAGATAAGTGCTGCTTTTTTTTTTTCTTAACAAGCTTAGTTCATGTGCAGTTTGTCAGTCCAGTCTTTTGGAATTGTATTTGTGCATACAGTACTCAAACACAGCTGTGACACGTCAGCACGCAAAAATAATTTGAAGTGGCTTGTAACTGCAGGAAATAAATAAATTTAAAAATCCACACTGCATTTTTTGTTGTTTGAGATTTTTTTGACAAGTGGTTGAAATGCAAGGATCTGACTTTTCTATTCACAAAATGCAAAGTACTTAACATGCCTCAAACGTGGCTGTTGTTTGAAGCTGGAGAGGGTGGGTGTCTTAGTGTAGCCAGAATCATTTATGGAACAATTCCAGGTGAGCTTGTGGTACTGGGATTGCTGGGAAGGGATGATGGGAATTTGGCATGGTAGCTGTGCAGTTCTGGTAGTGGGGATGAAGAGTTGAAGCAACTGTTGCAGAATGAGGCAGCATAGGGCCACAAACACAGGAATGAATTTTGGGTACAGAAGAGGCAGGTTTGACACATCAGCCTGGTGATCAACAAGCAATTGACCTCACCTTGTTCAGGTGAAGCCTGTGACCATTGCTTGTGTTAGAGTGTCATGGATCAGTTCTTGATGTTTTGCAGGGCACTCTTTCTAAAGCAGAAGAAAATACCTGAATGAAAACCAGGTTGGGGGTCCAGAGCCCAGCAGTGCCATTGTGGACACACAGCTACTAATTTTGGGTGGCTGTCATATGCTCTATGTGCAGGTGCAAGATGCTGGTACCTTTGGAGGTGGAAGTTTGTGAGGAATACACACCTTATCTCTTGCTGAGCGAGTATCTGAAGTCCAGTGTTTGGGGTCTGGATTAGTTGCCTGTAGTGTTCCTCTGAGTGCTTTTTATGACCGCTTGAGAGCAACACATCAAAGTCCTCAGTGACTTCAGACCAGCCTGGCAAAGCCCTGTCTTCCCTTGCTCAGAACTCACAGCTGTGTTCAGCAGAAATGCTTGAGGTCATGTTTTCCTTCATACAAAGGACAACTGTTACTACATTTGCAGGGCTTCCCAGCCTCCTGTATGCATGAAACAATCTGCATCTGTGAAGCCTTTTCCCCAGTAAAACTGCAAAACACCTGTTCAGAGAAGAGCTTGGAGATGGCTGAAGCTTGGCCTCTTATCGAGTTCATGGAAGTTTTCTTTTCCTGTACTGCTGGGGTCTTCATTGTTTGAGACTGTTCACATTAAATTAAACACACCTGTAAAATGTGAAGATAAGATGTTGAAGCTGAAGTTACAGTGTTCTGTTCTCTTGCTGCTATAATGACTTGTATTTTTGAGTAGCAGAGGAAAATATGAATGAAAACAATGGAAATAAGAGAAGTGCCTTGAAAAAGTTATGGAAGAGGAATTGTAGTAAGAATATACAAATAGGAAGATATACAAATGTAATAACAAAAGCTGTAAAATTTAGCACACTAAGGAAACTTGAAATATTCAGCACCAAAAAGATGCAGAAGATTTGCATAAATATTTTTGCGTAGAATTTGAGATGGCCATCTTTGAGGACTCCCAGTTCGTACCACCCCATTAATCTCCCATGTGTGTTTTGTTGAGTTTCAATTTTGAAAATGGTTTAAAAGGTGTCTGCTCTGAGCATCAAGGGCCTTGGCAGGTAAGTGCAATAGAATCCTCATCTACACAGTCTCTAAGAAACTTTATTTTCCCTCTTGTATCTCTACATCATCAGGGATGGTACATGTGTATTATTGTGTTCCGATGTTTAGAAGAGTAAATGTTAAAATACGTTTTGACTTCATAATGTTAGTAAAGATTGAAAATAAAGAGTTGCATCTGTGTTATGAGTTGGGCAAATACTTTGAAGTATGTCTTCGCAGATTCATTTCTGGATATCTTGAAAGCCAGTGCTGTATTTATATTGTTAAGCTAATTTTTAGTTCCTGTAAACATCCTACACTCAGCTATAACAAGTGGTGGGCTGGGGGGTGGATGTTTACTTCAACTGACTTGGAAAGGCAGCTTTCCCCAATGACCAAGTGACATATTGGCAAGCATGGAATACTATTTTTTCAGTAGTATTCAAATACAGTTACTGTATTGTAAACACCAATTTCTCTGGTAGCAGTATGTATTTCTAGAAACTTCTTAATAATCAAATTATGATATAAAGTGTGCTGTGTAAAGGCATACATGTTTACTGTGAAGCAGGCCTTAACTGATGGGATCTGTATCTTTCTAATTACAAATAAACTCTGACAATATATCTTTGCTTGAAAAGTAACTTCTGATAGCCTGATGACAGAGAAATAATCCAAAATCTTATATTGAATGTTCAGTTCTCAATTGCAGCAGTGATTTATTGCTTATTATCTACTTGCTTATTGTCAAGGGAGGAATAGATTTATTGGGTACAGCAAAAGTAATCCCCAAACCAAGAGATTATTAAACGAGTAAAACTACTAAGATTTAACCATTTCTCTTCCCCTTTATTTCTTAAAAAAACGAACAAAAAACCCCAATGATATAAATAACTTTGGCAGGAATAATCTAGATAGGGAAACAAGGAGACAAGCGTCTCTTGTTTTCCTGGTAACTTGTCTTAGATCAATTCTTATCTCTTGAAATCACATTCCTACTGGTGGGTATGTTGTTAAATGAAGTATTGTTCCAGCATTTGGAGAATATTAAGTACCAAAAGGTAAAAAAACTCAAATAGTTTTATTCAAATGGATGAATTAAAAGGATTTTTCCTCTTTTAAATTTGCACACAAGCCCCTTATTTGCTATCGTTAAGCTTTTTGCTTTGGTTTTATTTTTGCTTACAAGCTGAGGAGGTCTTTTTAATACGTAGTTGTGGGCAGGTTCTGTGCAATATGTGGCACTGCAAGCAATTTCATGCAAGAAAACACATCAAATTAAGTATTTGTGGATAATTCTAGTGTGTGAACACTGCAGTACAGTGATGTACTTCCTGTGTGCATGTCTGCATACACAATAATATTCTGTTAGATTTTTATTCAGTGCATCTGTTTAACTGGTACAAAACACACGTCTCCAGTGGGGTGAACTAGGGAAGTATGAGGGATGCAAGTTCTTCTCAGCAGAGATGATGTAATTAAAAACACCTCCAGAAAAGAATCTGCATATCTGTCCATTCTATGCCATTCCCAAGTCAGGTGCCTTATGGCATCTCTAAGGTTGAGAGAACTTCAGGTTCTCATGTCTCATGACAAGAAGGGATCCTCAACATTTACTGCCAACCTAAAGGTGTAGGATTTATCCTTTTCAGCCAGTGCCTCCATGTGGAGATAATTTTATTGGTAGCACAGGCAGTGAGTAGACAATCTGAGCAGATCAGATGTGGAGGTATATTTGGTGTTTCAGCAGGGTTTTTTAAATGTGTTTCAGATCTGGAATTGATATTGCAAAAGCTTAAATATGGCCAAACTAGAATCTTACTGTTGTTTTATTATAGCAAGAACAGTTATGATCACTGTTGATGTGGCTCTTGAAAACTAACTAGGAGTAGAAAAAACAAATCAATGAGCCTATTTAAGCTTTAATTAAGGTATTTGAATAGTTTAAGTTTGCAAGAGTTTGAGTTCTTAGTGGCTCCAGTTTTGGGGGCTAAGTTTTGTTTAGCTACTGCTTGGCTAAATGGGCAGTAGAGTAGGTTATAATGATATTCTATCAAACAATTTCTTACAGTTTGGCTCTCCATAAGGTAGAAAACACTGAAGAGTGTCAGCACCAGTAAAACACACTGAAGATTGTCAGGACGAGTATCATGAGATGAAATTTCTAAACATAACCAAACTTTGGGGTTTTTGGAGGGTTTTATTTAAGTGAGGATTTGATTGGAGAAGGACCATTGTGCCTGTGTGCACCCTTCCATATGCTTGGCTGCACATGTGGCTGTGGTGGAAGTGTAAGATAGTAACTTACTTCATGTCTGTTCAAATCTTCATTTGACACTTAGACTGGTTTTTGGTCCTGTTCCTCCTCACTGGGGTAATGTTTGTCATTCTGGTCTGTGCTAAACTAAAACTATACTTTTAGAATATGTGTTCAAGGATTCCAAGCATAAAATAACCCTGCAGAATTTGAAACTCTGTTTTAAATAGTGCAGTTCACTTTTTTCTTCCATTCTGTTGGTGCTTTTTAAACAGATAAACAGTGATAATCCCATGGCGCCAGTGACGGCATAAACCAGAATGGGATAAATAGCTGGAACCCGGATAGATTGTGCATGATTTATAAAGTTGTCTGGAAGTTTTTTATAGATACAACAGCAATGGTAATTCACATAACATCAGTCAAAAATTAAATTTGTCTTGAAAAACACAGAGGCACAGTTAATGTGTTGGTTTTTTTCCATGGCAATTTTAAAAGTACTCATTTACTCATCTGCTTAATTCTTCCTGGGTTTGTCTTCTGCTAAAAATCCAAATATTTCAGTAAAAGTACATTGATACCCACTTTACTTGTCTGTTATGTTCACTAAGATTGTTCTTCCAGAACACAGCTCCCTCCCTCTTAACCAGCTACACCAGTTGTTCTGACCAGCTTAATTCACATTTCATAGGGCTTCCCTGTCTGTGGTAAGGGCAGAATTAAAACTGCTTAAAACTTCCACATGATTCTATACTAGCTGAATGTGAGTAGTGAGAGTCATACCTCTGATGCTGAGCTCTGTTCAGGAACACTCTGCATTTGGGGTTTCTCTGTTAGGGACCAGCAGATCCCTAATGTGTCCATCTTTGCAGGTGAGGAAAGCCTGGCCCATGGAACAGTACATGGGCCCTGTAAGCAGAACAAAGGAAATGCAGTTTGTGTCAGTCAGAATTGTTTGTTGTCTGATAACATCACTGTCTCAGCAGGGAAATTATTTCCTGTAAACAATATGGCTTTATCTGAAAAATCTGCCATTTTAATAAAGTGAAAAATTATTTTTCCAAACTTCACACAAGCCTTATCTTTGTCTGACAGGAAAAGGGGAAGCAGTAGGGATGAAAGATGCTTTGTGAACTGAGCTCTGTTTACTTAAGGCTATGGAAAATATGCTGAAAACGTATACATTAAGTGCATAGCCTAATGCATTTTTTAGTAAACATGTTTTCTCAAATATTAATAAATTAGTTGACTAACTACCATTAGTGCAAAATGTGATCTGTTAGCAATATCTTCTTTTTTGGAGATGTTTCACAGTTAGTCTAAGGAATTTATAAGCTAGCAAATCTCCAAATCTCTTTAACCTGGATTCCAGTTAGTGCTGACAGTCGACAGGAACTTTATAGCTGCTTGTGATTTCATGAAATGGGATCTTTGTGCCCACTGCACGTGGAGTCTTGTCCATCCTATTATCTGTGTGCCATAGTTACTGCGGGCTGCTTCCTGCCTGCCGTGGAGACATAAGGAACACCCAGCATTTCCACTGTCCCAGCAGCTCTGACTCCAGGCACAGTCACTGCTCGGATGTGTCCCATGACACGGGCTTTACTAGTCTGGCTCTGTCAGCTGGAGACGCAAACTTCACACAGTCACCTTCAGAGAAGGGATAATGAAATCTGCCTTTTGCTATTAAACAAACACCTTCAACCACTTCCCGCATAAATTAGAGTCTTAGGAAAAAGCTGTGGTTATGGAATAGAGGCAGGAGAGCAAGAAGCAAACTACATCTTATCAGGAGTCAGAATCTTCAGGGGCTGAGGAGGGAGAGAAGATAATTTAATGGAGTTTCCAGGTCAGAGGCAGTAATGTGTGCATGTTGGTTCTTTCTGTTCTGCAGGAGTTCTAACAGTGATGATACATCTCCTGCTAGTAAATATATTTACATCTGTGTTTAGCTCTGGATTCCTCTCATTAGAAAACTTAGTGAAAACTGAGTTAAGAAGTTAAGAGGATTCTCTTCATGTACGTTCTCTATGCTATGATTATATGTTTCTTGGTAACTACATGGATTGGTTTTCTGTAGGTTTTTGAAGCACAGATTTCCCAGATGTGTATATTTTTTGCTCCTTTCTGAACTTTTTTGAGTTTTTGCTACTGCACTTAGAAGTTCCTATTTTTAATCAGTGAATTCAGGAGATTAAAACTTTAGCCATTTCATATGTTCAGTAGCAGACCATATTTAAATAATTTTGGATGGTCTTTCATGGTAAGAGTGAAGTTTTGGATATAGCTTTTCATCTTTTTTATTTTAATAGTAGAAAAGTCAATTGCATGTTGTACAATCAGAAATTGCTTTCATACAGGTCTTCATCTTAAAACTATTTATTTTGACTTCTTAAAGTGCACATTTAAGGTATTGTGCCAAAAAGACTGTATATATAGTGGAGGTAAGAAAAATCAAGATCTAGTGAAGTTTTTTTTAGGGCTATGCTGATAAGAATGTTTGCTTAATGCTTCAGCTGATGAGGCAGTAGTTAGTATTGTGGGATGCACAATGAAAGTTCTAATTCCTTATTAAAACAGCCCTTTTGATGTAGATGCATTTTAATTAAACCTCATACTTTTTTTTTTTCTATGATAAATACCCTTTTTTATTGTATAAACAGACGAGTACATTCCATGCGTCTGGGAAGTCTTGCATAAAGATAGGAGGAGTTTATGCTTTTTGGCTTAGGAATAGAAAATTTTCTCCCATAAACGAGATGTAGGCTAAGGCTTGAATCTGTCCAATGTACAGGCTACATTATACCTGTAGATACACTTGCTCCGGGGAGTGATTCCTTCCCCTGGTGCTTTTCCCACCACCACTCAAAACTTTGTACCCACAGTGCCCAGAGCTGTCCCACCTTGAGTGGCTGGATCTGCACCACAGGACATTTACTTCGAACCTGCTCCATCACCTGTGCAATGCCCTGCTCCTGAGAGAAGTTCCCAGCCGTGTGTTTCCCACCTTCCTGTTTGGAAGGGTCTGATACCAGAGGGCTGTGCTGTAGCTCATGGGAGCTGTTCTCAGGGCAGGGAGCTCAGGGGGGTGTTTCATGCCTGGAGATGATGGAGGGGGTGTATTCTGGTGACTGAGGGGGCAAGGGCAGCATTGCTTGAGTGGTGTTAGAGGATTCTTGAGCAGGAGGAACCCTCTCAGGGAGGGTAATATGAGGTATTGCTAAAGCAAAATGATCTTAAAACGCAGCGGTGAATGTTTTGGAAGGAACCAATTCTGAACACTACAAAAGGAAGCTCAGGAATGGATCCAATCAAAGAAGTAATTTAATGGCATGAACTTACTTATGCAATTCCTAACACTGCTCTAGTCTCTTTCCTGCCGTTCTTCCACTAACTGTGCCATTCACCCCCCACCTCTGGCCACCAGTATATCCCAGTTAGGTATATCCGTGGTTATGGTCATCATCACACCTTAAAGCAGAAGGACTGGTGACAACACTGAGCTGTTGCTCTGCTCTCTGACACACTGTGGTGAGTGAGGACAATGCCTTCTGCAGGCTGTACAGCCTTGTTAGGCTTCTCCTGGACCACTGATGGCTCTGCTTTCCTCCAGGAGCAGAGGAAGAGGAGGATGTCTAGGGCATTGGATGTATTTTGTGAGAGGTGCCTGCAGCAGTTCATCCAGGGACCTGCAGATGTAAATCCAGGGGCTTGTAAATGGCAGAAAAAAAAGCCGAGTTTCCACATTTCCAAACATTGCTGGGGGAAGGAAGGAAGTTTGTGTCAGAGGGGATAAGACATGGCTGAGAGAGGCAGACAAGTTCAGACAGGAAGGGCTGCACACCTGCACTGCCAGGCTGGTAAGTTTTAGGTAGGCAGCATTTTTATGGAGGAGAGGGAGATACAGTGATACTTCAAACCTTCCCCAAAGCCATAGAGGGCAGACTTGAGTTTTCCCTGAAGGACACAAGATCATTGTCTAGGCTTCCCCAATGATAGGGATGAAAACTTCTCCTTGCCTTTCAGGAGTCAGGGAGAGGATTTACATGTGTATTGCTATGTGACAGGGGACATGTGGAAGCTTGTGCTGTGCCAGGGTCGGACCTTTCACTGACAGTTCCAGCTCTGCAGCTTTTGCAGACATGGCCTGCAGACATGGGAACCACAAGGTACATGAAGGTGCTGCTGGCCCTGGATGGATGTCCTCCAGTGTGTCCAGGTGGGATACTGGGAAATCCTAGAATACTGAACTTCCCTGAATTGTTGTTTGAGCTGCAGCATTTCTGCTAAAAAAAACAGGTGAGGTCACACTAAACAAATGATTTGCAAGGGCTTAGTCTCAGTGAGAGCTCACATCTATTTATTTGATTTGATGGTTGTTTGTACGGCAGAATAGTGCTGCTGATGTGGAAGAATAGAATCTGTCTGTAGTTGTTGTGACGAAGGCCAGATTCTGACTCCATTAAATTCCATCTCATCTGGGTGACCTCACTGATTTCTAAGGTGTTTTCTTCTGGCTTTCATTAATATGAATGAGATTATAATCATGCTTCAGTTATGGTTCAGAATATATCAGGAGATACTATATATGAACAAATGTAAACAGTCATAAAGCATGTGAAGTGCCCACAATACATACCTGGGTTTAATCACAAAAGAGTTTTGCAAAATTGACAGCTGAGCTATGACAAGGATGAGTAATTTATTAGCAGCTTTCCCATATGAATATGAAAACTGAACTTGTATACTTTGATTAGATGTTTAAGTAGTGGTGTCTGTGTTACAAAAATAACCAAACCCAAACCCTTGCCGTGATGTACTAATGAAAGGAGACTGAGCAGATGGTTTTTAGGGACTGCACATATTATGCAACTGTGCTGTTCTTTCAGAGAAAGAGAAGTGAGGCAGAAAGAAGTCTATCTAGCTCAACCTTTAATGCTTAATTTTTCACTGATTGTTAAAAGAACACAGCAAGTGACCGGAAAAACACTCCAAAAATAGAGAAAATATTCAGGTGTGCAACCTACAAAACTTACTTTCTTCTACCCTCCAATTTGAGCAATTATCTCATTAGAGCACTGGAGTTACAAATTAAACACACTGAACATGTTTTTATCAGGGAGGAAGGGAAAAGGAATAATAAATCATTCTTGGATGAGAAAACCCTTGTAGCATGGCCAAGAGAACAATCCCAGACAGGGTACAGAGTTGCTTGGGTTTGAGATATGACCCAATGAAACCTGAAGATACAAGCTTAAACTGGAGGAGTAATAAAAAAAAGGAAATTCAAACAGCTTATACTATTTAAGGAGTTTAAGTGGAACCTCTGGCAGCCCTAGTAGATGGAGTTTACACAAGTGAAGTCACCTTCTCCTATGCAGACTGTGAGCAGACTCCAAGTCAGTGTTGTTGTCATCACTTTTCAGTAGTTGGAATATTCAAAAGATGAGCAATATTTGTGATTTTAGGAAAAAGGTAAAACAGTTTGTGGCATAATCTCTATAATATCTTCAAAATTCCTTTGTAAGAGAAACTGGGGGAGTCTGGTTAAAACACCCACAGACACTGTGCAGTGCAAGTGTTTTTCTCCTCAGACGGAGCAAAGAACAAACAGGTAGTGGGTGGATTTTTGCACATTATTCCCAAAAAGGACTTATTTACAGCTTTTCCTTTTCAATGGATTTTCTTTCTGTCATTACTATTTACTATGTCAAAGAGGGAAGTACTGGGCAGTGATAATTGTGGAAGTTCCAATGTAGTATGCAACAACCAATGAGCAAATCAATCATATTGACATTACACAGGTTAGAACCCTTACCCTTTCTTTCTTTTTTCTTTTTTTTTTTTTTAAATTATTATTATTTAATCTGGTTTCCTAAGTTGGCATGTGCTCCTTTAGAGTATTTTAATGTTTTTTTTTATGGTCAGTCTCCTGCAGGTCAGTGGGGAAGTCTGGATGCTTCTGAAGCAATCTGGAAGCTGTAGGCAGACAGGCTCTGAAGAATTTAGCTACAGATTGTTTTCCATATATTCCCATACTTATTCTTACAGAGCCAGGAGAGGAAAATATGCCCATGACTCAGTCACTACTGCATCTGACTTCAGATACTCATGAAAGTGGGTTGGGAGTTGCCAGTGAGCTGAGGACACTGAAAGGTGTCATCACCAATCCACAAGAATGGGAAAGTGTTTACTCTAATCATCTTCTTATGTAAAAAATATGATTGAAAGGGTGGGCAAAGTGAATGCTACACTTGCAGACAGCCTGAGTTCTGTGGTGATTTTGTTTTTCAAAATGCAGCAGTTTTTCATTTAAAATCCTTCAGTTGCATATATTTGACAGGCAACTCTTAGGAGTATAACTAACAGGTATTTTTTTAACATTTTTATAGCGAACAATATTTTTTACAAAAAAAAAAAAAAAAGCTTCTAGATAACAAATTACCTTTTATTTGACTATAAGGAAATCCCCATTAGTTTGCCTTTCTCCTTTTTCTGGGTGAAAGTCCTAGGGATATAGTAGTGTTCCTTGAAATTTTAGAACAGTATTAGTAATGAAATGAGTACCAAATAAACTTAGGGTTGCCTTATCCACTGAGCTTGATGGACATATGAAGGCCTGTCATGTTCTATTTAAGCTTAATGGAGGAGGAAAAAAAGAACCATCAGTAAATAAAGTACAAGACATGCATTTTGTAGCACAAATAAAGTGTATGTGGGGAAAAAAACCCCCATGCATGGGTAGTTGAGTTTGCATTTAGAACACAACAGCAACAAATATATATGTATCTAAAATAGAATCAGAATCACAGGCTGGTTTGGATTGGAAGGGACATTAAAGATCATCTGGTTCAAACTCCCCTGTGACAGGAACCTTCCTCTAGACCCAGCTGCTGTACGTATATATCTGTATTATTTCATTCAAGGAACTACAATTATTTAGGTAGGTAGTGATGGTGGTTCTCACTTTCCTGAGAGGGAAATTAAGGTATGAAGTATTTAATGACATGCTAATATTGCAGAAAATCGATTAAGAATAGTACAGAAATCTGCTGAAGTCAAACATATGTCTAATCAAATTAAAATCATATAAATCATGTAGAAACTGTCAGATTTATATAGTTTGGGCATATCATGGTTGTCAAATTCCTACTGTAGAGTTAATAAATCAACCCCAGCATGATTGGTGCTGTTTTTCCTCTCTGCTCCACTATCCTATAAATAGCTCAGTGTTCCATGAGAGCTGTGGCAACTTTCCCAGCAGGAACATGATAACAAAGATGTCTGTCTTCTACACCTCTCTTTGTGCCTTTTTCAGTACCACTTAGTGGTGTGGAGAATATTCTATTTGTACTATGAATCTAACTTTTCTATTTGGTATATATATATTTATTTCGTCTTTCCTTGAATTACAGTAAAGGTGAAGACAATGAAATCAGGTTGCTATTTGGATATTGTGCTGCACATTTTATGCATCATCATAAATATAAATAATCCTCTATTCTGACAGTGCTACATTTTGAAAAGCTTCAGGCAAAGTTTGCTTTCTCACACACATTTCTATCTCAGTCCAGCTGCTCATTTTGTGTTCATTTTGTATTAGATTGAAAAAAGAGCACATAATAACATTTCTTAACTTTCAATTTTTTTTTAATATAATTTCTTGTCCTGCAGGAGCCTGTTTAACAAAACAACCCTCAATCCAAAAGCACCTAAAAGAACAAGGAAAACCACCATTTAAATCTGCACAGTGTTCCAGCTGTGCTGCTGTCTCCAGCTAGTCTGACATCACCTACCAAAGGAAAAACATGCTGTACAGTTGTAATAGGATTAAACAGTATAAACCTGCAAGTAGAAATGTGATTAATACAGGGTATTTCTGAGTCCTGCAATGATTATATTGCCACACTGAGAAAACCAGAATCTGTTTATTAGAGGCATTTTCAGTATGTGTATATTTTTCTGAAGTTATTTATAGTTGTTGCCTTTCTCTCAGGCCTGCAGGAGATAATTTTTAAATTAACTGTGCAGTGTAATCAGTATCAGTAGACTATACAATCCTGAGATGTCAAGAATTATGATAAGCCTCATACTAAGCTCTGGAGAGATTTGTAACTGTGTAGTTTGCACTGCCCCATTTTTATTAGCATTTTCATTATAAAGTTGTTACTGGAAGCATAAAGTTAATGTTCTGTAACAAGAAAACAGCAATTATGCAGACCTAAACACAGAACTCCACATTAAACACGGCAGATAAAAATAACAAGGTACAGTTACTGAAGACAGAGATTGTGGATAAAAAACAATGTAGCATTTACAGTAAAGCAAGGACAACTTTTCTTTCTTAAGCATAAAGCTAGTTGCAAAACAACCTCCTCATCTCCTAGGCATTTTCAAGCAGAACTTCTAGAAGTGCAGAGTATCAGCTCCAGCTGTTTTCCCTGTGAAATCAATGCGAAAATAAAACTGTGATTAAAAAGAATATGTGCTAATTAACTTTAAAAATTTCCCTTAAACCTGTGTAGCTTTGAGCATACCCTCCTCTGTGTCCTCCCCCAGAATCTGTCTTAAATGGACACTGCTGATTGCCTTCACAGCTGTAAATATGGCTCGAGTTTTCCCTTAGTGGGAAAACAATTTACAAAACCCAGGAAGAACTACTTAATTACTTAACAAAGTTTAGTCTTTGCTCTCACTAAACAATGGTGCTTTTATTTTAAAAATAATGAGGCCCGTCCATGGGGCCGGATGGGATCCACCCAAGGGTAGTGAGGGGATGGAGGAAGAGCTCGCCGAGCCACTCTCCATCATTTATCAGCAGCATGGCCAGCTGGGGAGGTCCCAGCTGACTGGAGGTCATCTACAGGAAGGTCTGGAGGAAAGATTTGGGGAACTACAGGCCTGCCAGCCTGGCCATGGTGCCAGGGAAAGCCATGTAGCAAATCATCTTCAGTGTCACCACGTACAGAACAACCAGGGGATCAGGCCCAGCCAGAGTGGGTTTAGGAAAGGCAGGTCCTGCTTGACCAAACTGATCTCCTTCTATGACCAGGTGACACTTCAGTGGATGAGGGAAAGGCTGTGGGTGTTGTTTCCCTGGACTTCAGCAAAGCCTTTGACACCTTGTCCCATGGCATACTGCTGGGATAGCTGGCAGCCCATGGCTTGGGCAGGTGCACTCTTTGCTGGGTCAGGAACTGGCTGAGCCCACAGTGCTGGTGAATGGAGCCACATCCAGCTGGCAGATGGTCACAGGTGATGCTCCCCAGGGCTCAGTATTGGGCCAGTCCTGTTTAATATCTTTATTGATGCTCTGGATGACAGAATTGAGTATACCCTCATCAAGTTTGCAGATGACACCAAAGTGGGAGGGAGCGTGGATCTGCCCGAGGTAGGAAGGCTCTGCAGAGGGATCTGGACAGGCTGGAGAGGTGGATGGAGACCCAATGTATGAGGTTCAACAAGACCATGCAAGTGAGTCCTGCACTGGAGTCACAACAACCCCCTACAGTGCTACAGGCTGGGGCAAAGTGACTGGAGAGTGGCCCGGCAGAAAAGGACCTGGGGGTGCTGGTTGGCAGTGACTGAACATGAATCAGCAGTGCCCAGGTGGGCAAGAAGCCAATGGCATCCTGGGCTGTATCAGAAATAGTGTGGCCAGCAGGACCAGGGCACTGATCCCCCCTGTACCCAAGGGGGGCACTGGTGAGGTCATACCTCAAATCCCATGTTTAGTTCTGGGTCCCTCACAGAAAGAAAGACATCCTGGTGCTGGAGAGAGTCCAGAGAAGGGCAATGCTGCTGAGCAAGGGTCTGGAGCACAAAAAACCAGTTTGGAACAATAGTTCTGTTAAAGATCAGTTATGCTAATTTTTTTTAGTGATATGAAATGTTAACAACTTAGTTTATCAATGTTTTATTCTTTAGGCAGCACCCAATAAAGTACTTCTTATCCCTAGAGAAAAGAATCATAGTTCCTGGTGTGCTAATCAAAAGAGGGAAAGTTGTATAAAAACAGTGCTGTTTGTAAGATTTTCTGAATTATCTGAGTTACATCACACCTGCTCCAGGCTGCAAAGCCCTTGGTCATGAAACCTTCACATGAGTTTGTAAAGTGATTTTACTTGTATTAGGAATGTACCTTCCATGTGTGCCTAAAACAGCTCTTCTGAAATATGTTAAACCAGAGAACAACACTAAGTTCAGTGAGAATGTTGTACTTCCCAAAAAAATCACAAGCCAGTGCAGGAAACTTACATGCAGTAAAGTGTATTTGTACCATGCAATTAATAAAGAACCCAGACAGGTGTTTTGGGTTGGTTTCTTCAATTCTACAGTAAGCGTACACAAAGGATAAGATTTTCTTTTTTATAGTATTTCCTAGTAATATCTATGAGTGATAATTTCTTTGTGAGTTCTGCTCTTCTGCTGGAATGCTTTATGGACTCTGCTTCATCAAATAGAAAAGGATTTCTGTCTTAAAATATTGATATTATAATAAAAATCATGTTGGAAATTCAAGCACTGGAAGCTCATTAAGGGTCTAAATCAAGACTCGGCATATGTCTGCTTTTATCCTCTTGCTGATACTTTTTGTTGCAGATCCTTAGGCCATGATCACATAATTTACTGTTTTCTCTCACAGGACAACTGCCTCATTTAGGAAATTATTGTGTCTCCCCTCTGCAAGCTTTGCATCCTCCCTGTGGCTTGCTTAATTTTGTTCTGGGTGCTTATGGGGCATTTATATTCTTCATATACTGCTTCAACAGAAATAGCTTTATTTTCTCAAAATGCTTATGGGAAAAAAAAAAAGGGGAAGTGAAGCAGTGAAGTTTGGGGGAAAAAGTTTCCCTAACTGGATCTGTTCAAGGTAAGACATCTAGGATGAGGGGTCTTAAAAGTAATTGTCACATTTAAGCACAGATGCTAAAATTTTCAGCTATAGAAATGCATGATGCTTTTCAAAGCACATTGCAAATGCCATGGTGAGCAAGCAGAAAAGAAGGAAGACATAAATAGTGAATGCTGTTTCTATACCATGAATGAACTCTGTGAGAAAAATCTGTTCCTAATTTCCCTTCATAAAACCTCATGTTTACCTCTGCACATTTTCCACCTTCTGTAACAAACGAGTCAGAGTCTTGTCTTGCAGACGAACCTATGCTGTGTAGCCCTCATTCATATCTAGGTCGGGTACGTCAGTGATGCTGAATGAGTTAGAGATCCTGCTCAAATGCAGTATATGACTGTGCAACGTTAAAGATTCCCAGAAATAGCTTGTGCAAAACCAAATAGAAATGGAAGCTGTACAAAGCAGTACTAATTTGGACTTTTGATTGATTTTACTACCTTAGTTCTGTGGGACTGCTCTTATGGAACAGCCAAGCAAGGTGCACTCTTGTTTCACACTTGGGAATACACTTTTTCAGTGAAGTGATTTTCATATTTGTGAATAAAGCCTAACCATGTAAAGGAAAAGGAGGAGTCAGCATCTGCTGTGCCCTCAATAAGGGCATCCACCCTCCCTTCCTGGATGGCAGCTCCAGTAGCAGGCTGAAGCCTTGTGCAATACTAAACTTGCTCTATATGTGAACTTTGCATGCTCCAGCACTTAGTAGATTTTTTTTATTATTATTATACAAGAGTTGGATCAGAAGAATCCAACTGATACTGGCCAGACACAGAGGCTACAACAAGGAGCTACTCAGTGGGCTGAAGAGAGGGAGGTGGTGGCTGTACTTGATGAACACTTGTGTGTGCAGGAGCTTATCGACAAGTGGCTGGACAGACGTCAGGGTGAAAAAAGTGCAGAAAGCACCTGGAACGAGCACTTGAGAAAAACAGGGAGGAGAGCAAAAACTGGGACTGGGAAATGAAAGGCAGCAAAAGAGGGCAGACAGAAAGAGTTATGCAGGAGGGACAGGGAAAGTGTGGGTAGAGGGGACCTTAAATTTAGTCAGTGAGGAAACTGTGACAGAATGAGATGAACAAACAGACCAGAATCAGGTTCTCCCTTGAGGTGGGAGCTCTTCATAGAATCAGAGAATACCCTGAGTTGGAAGGGACCCACAAGGATCACTGAAATGCAGCTCCTGGTCCTGCACAGGACAGCCCCAAGGATCACTGCTGTCTTTTTCGAGAGGGCCCTCACAATCAATGCTGGTTATCCCATGGCCTGGATCCGTGTTGTGTGCGAAGCAGCTGAACTCTGCTGGTGATGAGATATGTGCATTCTGATGACATGTAGTGGAATTTCTGGAAGAACTTGAGGGTATTTTTGTTTAAGCTGTGAAATTGGTGATTCAGAGCTGCAAAAACCGCTTTATGTAGCTTTGTGACCTGCCCAGGCACCCCAGCAGTAAGAGCTTTTCTCCTCTTCTGACCTCCAACAGACAGACCTCCCAAAACATTTTAACTGGGCCAGACACCAAAGATCAGAGATTGCAACTCGGATTTGTTGTCTTTGGTAAAGAATATGCCTTTTTTAATGTGAACTTTTAAACAGGCTTGTGATTATGCAAAGCAGAACTGTGTGCAATATCTGTGTGTAAAAAGTAACAAACCGCAAGCCATACTGATGCTCAACTGGTGGTTCTGTGTGAAAGATTTGGGACAAGTGCTTTTCTTGGCAGGAAAATCCACCCTACTTGCTGTAGTGAGGCTCAGTGACTCAAGGACCAGAGAATGTTCTTTCAATGCCAAGGTAAGGATGAATATTACTCATGTCCAAAAAAGAGCACAGTCCCTTCCTTTCATGGGCAGTGTGTGCCTGAGCATAAGTGTGTCTTCATCTTTATTGCTCCTAGTAGAAAACATTCTCCAGAAGATATGTGCACTATTGACTGTGGATGGGAATAGGGGCAGAAAGGGGCACTAGGGATCCAGGTGAAGAGGGCAAGTCAAAGCAGCAGGCTAGACACATTCCTAAATGTTGCTTCTCATGAGGTCAGAACTCCCACTCATGAATCTGATATAATGTTGCTCTATCATTTGGGTCAGAGGAGACAAAGAAATTTCACAGAGGAGGGAGGACAGCCTCTGGAAAGGTCAGATCTTTCCATTCTGCCTTCTATTTGGTTTTCTGATGTAAATTCTAAAGAACATATCTCTGTAAGATTTGTGTCATCTAAATCATCTTCAGCAAGAGGAGCGCTGATGGGATGAACACTGGTAGAGTGCAGCTGCCCAGTCAGTCTCTGCTCAGCCTGGCCCTGGCCAAGCCCTCCTGGCACCTGTAGAAAATGATGTACAAAACCAGTGTGAGGCTGGTTAGTGCTGCAAGAAGTGTAACCGCATGGCACCAGCTAGGACGGGTGACTGCTGTGCACACAAACGATTTCACTTCCTCGCACTTGCCTTTTCACACCCATAAGCACCAAGGGTGTTTGTTCAGGTAGTCCTGCCAGAATTACCTGTGGTGACACAGAGAACAAGGGACACAGGCCCCTGGGTCCCAATGATCATGGCTCCTGGTTGTTCCTTGACTGGCAAGGTTGTGTTTGGATGTGTCATTTGTACTCTTTTCGAGCTGACAGTAATTTTCATCCTGGGCACATTCACCTCGCCCCACCCCACGAGGCATCAGTGACACTGTTGATTTACTGTCTTGTGTCTTCTCTGGGTGCTCTTCCCTTTGTGTCCCCGATCTGGGTGTCTGGAGGATGTGCCAAGGTACTGACGACCTCCAGCTCCTCCTGCTCCCAACACTCACACTTCCATTCGTAATGATATTAACATTGCCATTAGAAATCTTCCTACTCCCACCCCTGCTAGATTCTTGACTGCAGCTTCCCATAGATCCCGGTGAGCTAAGTAACAGGTAAGGACCTTTCTTTGGCTCCAGGGTTGTAGTTTGTTCTCTGTCTTCTTTTATATCTGATCTAAGGGCATTTGCTTAAAATGTAAAACTGTGAGGCTGTCTGTTAGGCTAAACATTGGGATTACTTCAGCATCCAGCAGAGAAAGCTAGGGAAAAGAAAACCAAAACTAGTGAGAAAGGAAGTTGCAGACACGAGCCCCCACTGTTTTGTTTGAGATGGGGTGGTAGTTGAGAGGCTGCCTCTACTATGTCAGGAAGATCAACAGTCTTGCACTGTAACACTGCAGTGAAACACCACAGAAAGGATCAGAAAATGCCCAAGTGATGGCAGAGATCAGTCCCAAGGCTATGGTAAATCTGGTTTGGGGCTACAGAGTCAATGTTTGTGATATGAATCATCATACGGGTGTTTTGGGGTTAAAACATGTTTTGTCAGACTAAGGCATATATAGGCTTTGTAGCCTTTTGCCCATGGCTGAATTTTACCTGTTACAGTGAGATATAAACAGGGACATTTCAAAAATATTTTTATAAGCTGTTTCTCTGTTAATACTGAGAATAATATGCAATATTTCTCTTACAACAGGAAATTACTTAGGTTTATTACTGTAATTAATAGTGAAATATTACTGTAATTAATACTGAAATGAATTCTTGTTTTCACAATTTTTACCCTTTCTATTTAATTGAGTACATCTGCAGAATGACAGAAAAAATATAATGCTGTGAATGCTTAGGGAGGATAATGAGATTCCTACACAGTCATTTGTACTGAAATTAGTTGCAGTAACAGACATTATGGAATTTAATGCTAAGTTCATTAATATTGAATACATACAACAGTTCTGATGATTTAAGAGTGAAATTGATAAAACTGATAATCAGAGGTTGTTAGTTAAACAGAAACATAAAACAGGAAAACATGAGGCAGAAGTGGGTGTTCATGTATGTTCCAGTGGCACTAGTGCTGTGCCATGGAAGTAACTTTCAAGCTATTAAAAAAAAGCTGAAGAAACAATTTAATACGTAAATTCCTAACATGGGAGCTGGATCAAAGAGATACGTGATTCAGCAGACTGTTGGTACCTGTTGGCCTAATGCTCTCCAAGGCAAATGTGAAACTTCTGAAAAACAAACTTATAAAACAGTCATGGGCTTGGGCACAAGGCTCAGGATCCCCCTGAGCTGCAAGTCATCAGTGTTTATGGACTTGTTAAACTGGGAAAAACTGTACTTTGCTCCAAACTTGTCCCATTATTTCTGCAGCCTGGAAAGCCAACCATATCCCAGGCTGCATCACGGTGAGTTTGGGCAGCAGATGAGGGAGGGGATACTGCCCCTCTGCTCCACTCTGATGAGACCCCACCTGCTGGGCTGCATCCAGCTCTGGGGTCCCCAACACAAGAAGGATGTGGACCTGTTGGAGCAAGTCCAGAACACGCCACCAAGTTGACTAGAGGGATGGAGCACCTCTCCTATAAGGAATAGCTGGGACAATTGGGATTGTTCCACCAGAAGAGAAGGCTTTGGGGTGACCTAATTGTGGCCTTCCAATACCTGAAAGGACCTGAAAGAAAGATGGAGAGAGACTATTTACAAGAGCATGTAGTGACAGAGTGAGGGGGAATGGCTTCAAACTGAAAGACAGTAGGTTTGGATTAGGTGTTAGGAAGAAATAGGCTGCTCAGAGAAGTTGTGGCTGTCCCATCCCTGGAAGTGTTGAAGGCCAGGGTGAATAAGGTGGCTGAGAACAACCTGGTGTAGTGGACAGTGACCCTGCCCATGGCAGGGGGCTTGGAACTAGATAATCTTTAAGGTCCCTTCCAACCCAAGCCATGATTAATTCATGGTAAATATGCTGAAGGACCATGGAGGAGTATCCTGGTTATCCCGCGTCACTCAGCCCACAGAGGGCTATCCCGATTATCCCAGCTATCCTGTGTCCCTGTCCCCCAGCGGGCTGTCCCAGTTATCCTGGCTACCCCGTGTCCCTAACTCCTGGTGGGCTATCCCAATTATCCCCACTGTCCCGGCTATCCCGGCTGTCCCGATTATGCTGGCTATCCCGTGTCCCTGTCCTCTGGCGGGCTGTCCCGGTTATCCCGATTATCCCGGCTACCCTGTGTCCCTCACCCCCGGCGGGCTATCCCGATTATCCCCACTGTCCCGGCTGTCCTGATTATCCCGGCTATCCTGTGTCCCTCACCACCGGCGGGCTATCCCAATTCTCCTGGCTATCCCGAGTATCCCAGTTATCCTGGCTATCCTGTGTCCCTGTCCCCTGGCGGGCTGTCCCAGTTATCCCGATTATCCCAGTCATCCCGGCTACCCTCTGTCCCTCACTCCTGGTGGATTATCCCGATTATCCCCACTGTCCCGGCTATCCCGACTGTCCCTGTTATTCTGGCTGTCCCGATTATCCCGGCTATCCCGTGTCCCTCACCCCCGGCGGGCTATCCCGATTATCCCAGTTATCCTGGCTATCCTGTGTCCCTGTCCCCTGGCGGGCTGTCCCGACTACCCCCATTATCCCTGCCATCCCGTGTCCCTGTCCCCCGGCGGGTTATCCCGTCTATCCCCATTATCCCTGCCATCCCGTGTCCCTGTCCCCCGGCGGGCTGTCCCGATTATCCCACCCATCCCCGCTATCCCTGCCGCCCCCTGTCCCTGTGCCGTCCCCGCCGTTCCCGCAGCCGCGGGCGGTGCCCCGGGCGCGGCGCGGCCTCCCCTGCGCATGCGCCGCCCCGCCCCGCCCGCGCCGCCACCGCCGTGTCGGCCGCGGCAGATTCGCCATAGCGCGCGGCGCGGGGACCCGGCTTTTCGTTGTTTTCTTTTTGTTCGCTTTCTTTCCGGTGGTTCCCCCGCTGCCCGGCGCTCCCCTGCCCACCGCCGGCCCGGCCCGCCGCGGGGCAGCGATGGAGGCGGCGGCCGCAGGTGAGCGGGGCCGGGCCGGGCCGGGCGGGCGGGCGGGCGGGGGAGCGCGCAGGGATCTCCGCGCGGCGGGCGGCGGTGAGCAGGCCGCAGTTCCGGCGGCGGTGAGCAGGCCGCAGTTCCGGCGGGCGCGGAGTGACGCTCCTTCCGCACGACAAGTAGTTCCCACGGCCGCCGCTGCCCCCGCCCCAAAAGCCCGCCCCCAAACCCCCCCGCCCCAAAACCCCGGGGCTGAAGGGCCGAGGGGGGTGCCCTGGGGAGCCGCAGGAGGGCCGGCTGCCTGTGCCGGTCCCCCAGGAGCGATTGGGAGCACGGTGGGAAGCAGCGGCCCGAGCTGCTGTGGGTGCTGTGCTGGGCGCGGAGCTCACGGAGGGCTCCCCGACCCTGCTGCCCCAGAGGAGCTGCGGGAGGGGGACAGGGGCAGCGGGAAAGGGGAATTCGGGCGGGATGCAAGGAGGACATCCTTTGCTCGGGGAGGCTGGAACAGGATGGCCAG
This sequence comes from Xenops minutus, assembly GCA_035221455.1. NCBI lineage: Eukaryota > Metazoa > Chordata > Aves > Passeriformes > Furnariidae > Xenops > Xenops minutus. The sequence continues at coordinate 144,057,995 of JAWWEE010000074.1, read as the reverse complement.
GGAGGCCGTGGGTGCTCAGGGAGGCCGTGGGTGCCCCAAACCTGGAGGTGTCCAAGGCCAGCCTGGAGGGGGCTCTGAGCGGCCTGGCCTTGCCCGGGGCAGGGGACTTTTAAGGCTCCTTCCAACCCCTTCACGGTTATTATTCTACGGTTCTGTGCACATCTGGGTTTAAAAGAGTCGCGCACTCCTCTGGCAGCTCCTGCAAATAATATCAATAGTGTAAGTAGATCAAGGGCCTCTGAGTTCAGCTACAGAAGGCATGTATCACATTAAAGATGTTTCCCCTGCATTGCCATCTCAGGCCTTTATGAGCCATGTGTTGGCCTGGCTTTCACAGGCTTTGCACCTGCGAATAAAGTTACACAGAGGTGAGAGCCTTAGTAATGCTGTAGATGTGTTTTCTGTGTTTCACAATCCCTCTGTGCTGTTGCAGTACAAGTTTGTGAAGTGCTGCAATAATTTGATGCTAGTTAATTACCCTACATACTCAGATTTGGCTTTTGGTTGTCATTCACTGAGTTGACATTTTAATTTTTACAATCCTGAGTTATTTCTACCTATCTTATGAAGTACCTATGGAGAATTTACAACTCAAACCACTGTTAAGGAGTAATAGCCATAAAACAAAACTCAAAAAATTCAACCCCAATATGAGGAAGAACTTCTTTATGTTGAGAGTGGCAGAGAACTGAAATAGGCTGTCCAGGGAGGCCATGGAATCTGCCTCTCTTTCTAGAGACATTCCAAGGATGCTTGGACATGTTCCTGTGTCATGTGCTCCAGGTGACCCTACCTTGGCAAGGGAGTTGGGACTGGGTGATCTTCAGAGGTCCCTTCCAACCCCATCTGTTCTGTGGAACAGAAATTTATGCTGAAGAGAATGGCACTATAAGGAGAGTAACTTGTATCTGAATAGCTGACAGGTGCTGTGTTACTGAAAGACTATTGTAAAAGCATTCCAGGACTGCTTTATATTCTGTGATCCAACTTTCAGCAAGAAATAATTCTCTTACTACTAGTGCTGCTAATAAATTCGTATTTGTTCAGTCACATTTGTCATAACAAAAAGTGTTCTGAGGGTAACTGAACCCAGAACTGTCACGAGTGTTCAATATTTTTGATAATGCCTCTGCTGAACTGTGTCTGACCTCAAATGTGTTTCCATTAGGCGTGCTTCCAAAATCGGGTTTGGAGCTTTTCATCCAGGGCATTCTGAAGTTGATGGCTGATCACGTAGTGTGTGCTTATTCTTTGAGAGAGTCTGAGTGTTTTTGGTGTCTGGTAGTGCATCTTACAGCTCGATATTGTGCATTAGTGTATCTCAGTGGTACCTTCAGCAGTGGTGCATTTAGCCACATGAGGGAGATCTTAGAACATGAAAATAAAACGTCCAACTTATTATAACTGTGTCTTTTCTGACTTCTTTTTTCCTTAATGATGGAATAGCTACCTTGTTTACGTGTTTGATAAAGTGATTATGCTAAACTGCTGCAAAGAATTCAGTTTCCTAGTCTTTTGAAGATCCTTTTAAATCCAGTTCTGAATTTTATGTGTATTTTAGCCAACATGAATGCATGGAGGCAGTTGTCTTCTTTCAAAGAACTTTATTTAACTTTTTCCAGGAGTGTTTGTAATGATGGAGTGTGTAAAACACAATGACTTTTACTTGCCATCATTAGTTAAACTCCAGTGTCTTTTCACAAACAGAGTAACAGAGTAGTTAAATACGGTGAGTTTGGTTAGGGTGAGAGTGTGGGAGGTGAGGCTGTGTGAACCTCATGAAGTTCAACAAGGCCAAGTGCAAGGTCCTGCACCTGGGTCAGGATAATCCCAAACACGAGTACAGACTGGGTGGAGAATGGATGGAGAGCAGGCCCGGGGACAAGGACTTGGAGGTGTTGGTGGGTGAGAGGCTGGACATGACCCAGCAATGTCCTCGCACAGCCCCAAAAGCCACTTGTGTTCTGGGCTGCGTCCAAAGCAGGGTGGGCAGCAGGTCGAGGGAGGTGATTCCGCCCCTCTCTCCCTCTATCGAGTTCTGCATCCCCCTCTGGGACCTCATGTGAGAAAGTTGCTATATAAGTGCTACAATAACTGATCTCTGTTAGAGTCTGTGGTATTTAGTATTCTTAGTGTTGCGACATAAAAAAACACAATCTAAGAAAGTATTGAATGATTTGGACATCAATTTTGTTTCGCTAGTGACATATCTAGTGTCTGACAGTGACTCATGATGGAAGTCTAAATAGAGATGTCTAAGAACAGGGCAAGCACATAGTGATACTTGTCCAGAATATTCTCTTAAATCTTCTTACAGGCTTTGATGAACCCTGACTAGCATCTTTCAATTTAGTTCTTGACCAATGTCCAAGAATTTTGAATGCTGAGTGGATGTGTACCCATGTTATGGTTGCAGCAGCAAGGAGAGAGCAGCTAAAAACAGGCAATGGTTTCAGAGAGATCATTGCTGGTTATCCACAATACAAGTTATTTTATTGTTCTTCATTTTGCACTTTACCTTTTCTCCAGTCCTCAGTCCCATCCCTTCCAGGCAGAAAGATTCTAATTCATTTAACTGCTCATGTATGGAACTGTGGTATGTTGATGATTTTTCTTACTTCTGTACCTTTTAAAGATTATTATTTATTATTTTATTAATTTTTCAAGTCAAAGAACAATATCCAAAGATGTAAGTTCAGTATAGACCTTTGCAACAGTAATCTTTTCTGGTTTTTGTGGGTCTACGTATTATAGGACCATCTGTTTTACAGGACTGTCTCCTGTAACTGTAAGGTTTTGTTTCCAGCAGTGCAGTTCTTGGCCTTGTGTTGAGGCTGTCTTTAAAGTGTTTGACATAATTGAGAGATCTTTCATAGAAAACCCCTCCAAACCCTTATAATGTGACAGCAAATTGAAAAGCTTGTTTTGCTGCAGGTTCACCTTCTTTGAAGGGTCTTTTTTCTGCACAGGTTACTTTTCACTGCACAGGCTCTTGGGCAAGCCTGTTAATGTAGAGATGTTTTAAAACTGTTGCTGCATACTGCTTTTTATTTTTCAAGCTGATAGAATCATCCTTATTGACCTGCCTTACTGTTTTAACGTTACATTTGGCACAATTTGCAATCTTCTTTTGTTTTCCTCCTTTGACAAAACTCTTATAAGGATGTTTTCTTCTACTAAAGCTTCCTTTCACTACTATTTTAACTGTGCTACATTTTTTCCTTCCCCTTTCTAAAACCTTTGATGATTAGCATCAAATATGATGCTTTTAAATAGCCTTCATGCTGCTTTCAAGGATTTAACTTGTCTCAGAACCTTTTTTATAGTCCTTTTTTGTGATTTGTTTTGTTAAAGATGCTTTTTATCTTAATATAGTTCACATTACTGACATGAAACACAAACATTTGGCTCTTTATCACTCTTTAAGAGGATTTTTGAGTACTGCTATAATCATGGTTACAGAGTAACTCTCAAGTAGTGTCACTTTGAAAGGGGTCCTGTATTTTACTTCTGATAAAGTCAAGAACTGTCTCCTCATGTGGTTTCCCTGAATGCTTGCTGGGTGAAACAGTCATTAATGGTGTCTAAATATTTAATCTTGGCATCTTGTCCTGACCTGACATTTAAGCACTCTGCATAAGGCTAATTAAAGCCTCCATGATATGGTTGTTTCTGCCTTTGTAACCTTTTATCCTCTGCAGTGTGTCACAGTCATTCATATCCTTGTGGTCAGATCATTGCTCATGGATAGTCCTTACATTGTGCTTTTCTGTGCACTGCATTTTAATTGCTCGGGAATTCTGTTACTTCTTAGAGTAGCCTGTTAATCAGATTTGACCCTAAGCTGTTTCTAACAGGCGGTATTGCATCACAAACAATACATCCTGCTTTGTCCTCAGTATTTTGAGGTGGTAGTGATGCTTTTATTACAATTAGTTTGTTAGTTTTGAACATTGTGGTGCTGCTGTTCTAAGAGGAGTAAAGTGTTTTATAGACTTCATATACTTTTTTCTCTAACACTTAGTGAGGATAATGCTTTTGGTTTGGAGATATGCTATAATCCTGCATATTAATTTCTTGATGAATCAAAATAGAGAAAATATGAGGAAACCAGTATTTATTTTTTTCTCTATGAAATGAAGAGAAATAAAATTAGTTTATACCAGCATCTTTTATTAAAAGGATGATTAAAATTATGTAAGAAAGAGGTTTAAGAAATAAATTTGTAGAGTAATGTAGCTGTGTGAGGTTAAAGTGTTTGTAATCAAAACTTGCGTTCATTTAAAGACCCTTTTTTGTAAGATAGAAAAATGCATCTGACTGTTCTGATATTTTTCTGAAATTATGAAATAATGCTCATTTCTTGAAGGTATTAAAAACATAATCATACAGTTCACATTTTAAAAACTACTTTGATTTCTCTCTTAAACTCATAATAAATCTAAAGGAAGTAGATGTTAATTAAAAAAAAACCACAAAAACCGAAGCCAACCAATAAGTGGCCCTCCAATGAAGCAATAAAAGTCAGAGATACATTATAACACGTTTCTGAAAATTCTATGCATTTGAAATGGCATTGAAAATGAAAAATCTCTAATACACAAAGGAATAAGATTTGATGTCTAAGTAAAATGTCTTTAATGTATTTGACAGTAGTATAGGATATCCTAATTCATTGACTGTGTGTGCCTATTCTTTTATATTCAGGTCAAATAATTTTTTAATTGAGAAATAATGTTTCTTGCATTAAACGCAAATTGTTGGCTTTTTACCTGCTGCTTTCATATTAACTTATCTCACAATTTCAATGCTTCTACCCAAAAAAGCTAGCAAGGGAAAGTCTTGTTTATTATTCTTAAACACTTTAATATTTTATATCCTCAACATTTGTGTGTGATGAATTCTTTAACAAAACCAGTAATTTTATTGGAAGAGTTGTGCCTGCTTTATTACCTTTGATATTTGAACAAAAACAGCAGAAAGAAAGAGAAAAAACAAACAAAACCAAGTCATAGCCTGATGAATAAGATTTTTAATTGCAGAAAGTTCTTGTTTTTCAATATTTGAAGCTGATGAGGCAACAAATTTTGTTTCATCTCTGTTGACGGAAATATGTGATTATTCATATTCTGAACTTCACTGCTGTGTATTTTGAGGAGGTTGACCAGATGTGTAAGTGTGTGTACCATCAAATTTGTTATTATACAGGCCAGCACATATCCACTGAATTATTTGTGTATTGAACTACACAGTTCTTGTTCCTATAACAGCTCTAGAACTTCAAAGACATACTTCAAAAGGCATTTACAGAAGTTTTTAACTGTTGCCTACTTTGAAAGGAGAGGGGATATGTTTTGAATACATTAGAATGATTTAAGGCGTATAAATATGGGTTTGTTTCCTTGCTCTGTGTTTCACAATAAAGAAAAACAATATCCAATCTTAACCCTTCATTTGATTCAAAATAAAAAGTTTTGGTTAGTTCAAATTAATTCTGGACTAGATTTTGTCATACAATGATTTAAAGTATGTATGACAATAATATATTACCTAATTCTCTTGAATACTGTTCATTTCAGTAATTTTTCCAAGATAAGTGCTCTTTCTTCCCAATTCTCTCTCTTCCCCACTCCAACTTTAAAGCAGAGCTGTTTTATCCTTTGTGAAGGAGTTTGGGAATCAGGGAATCTGCTTCCTAGTCTGCAACTTGCTATTTGTTTTTAGTAATCCATTTGTTAAACTCCCTTTGCTGTAGACATGATTAGTGTAAAGAAAAAAATTGCTAACTAAGAACTATGCTAAGATTTTGGGAAAAATTAAAGTGGCTTCACTTACAGCTTATTTTTTCACATTTCCATTTAAGAGGAAAATTACTGTTATTATTTATTTCAATGTATATTTAGCACAGTTAATATGGACAAACTGAAGATAATGAATTACCAGAAGGCATGTTTAGTGAACGGAATGTTCCAAATTGGTTTTGGCTGAAATTCCTGATGTTTGTGTACCTGAATACTTGATTACTGATTCTTTCTTTCTCTGCATATTTAATTGCTGCCTAATTAATTGCTCTGTTGATTTCCTACATAATTAATTATTCACTAATTAGCCATTGATTCCCTGCATAGGTAATTAAGTTACTCCTTACTTGATTTTTACACTTAATTGACTATAATTCATTGCTTTATTGCTACACTGCCTAATTAGCAACTGGTTAATCAATTATTGTTTGCTTAATCAATACTTGTTTAGTCTGATGATCAGCACGGTTTATCCTCTGCTCTCTGACCTCCTTTACTATTCATTCTTGCTACAATGATTTCTTTGCTCAGTTTGGTTTCCATGTCCCCTCTGAGCAGAGCTCCCACGTCTTCTGTGTGTTCTCCTGGTGCTTTCTGCACCTTCCTTGACACACCATTCTCTGCCGCCACCAAACCTGGGTTTGGTCCAGCTTTGCTTCTGTTTGATGGTTTTGGTAATCAGACACTTTAAACAACCACGGAGACTTCTGCATATTCTTCTTGCCCCTCTGCCCATTTCCAAGTCCTCCCTGGGAGGGGTGAGAGATAAGGTGGTGTGTGAGTACTGATTACAGCTGTTAAAGGAGGAGACAGATAAAAAGCAGGGAGCCTGAACTTCTAGGGAAAACAACCAGCAGGTCAGGAAGCAGAAACAGTGACAAATAAAACCTCAAAACAGAAGTGTCAGCTAAACAGTGGAATTTCAGTTAGTTAAACATTTAGGTGAATGCTCATAGGTTTTATTGTGAATAAATGAGTATTTACATTTAAAGAGAATTGTCATCCACTGGGTCAATAACAGGCTTCATTCACTTAAAAAAAAATAGTGCTAACTATAGCAGAACTAGTTCAAAGGAACATTTCCATTATAATCATACTGCAATCAAAATAGAAATATTATCTGTGTGCCCAAGACAGCAGAAAGGCTGAGAAGGAGACCCACTGAGTCCCTAAGAACACACAGTGTACCATACACTTACATAGCTGCTTGTGTGTAATATAGAGGACATTTTAAAAAAGAGAAGCAGTATTGGGATTGGTTTTCAGAGATGTGTTGAAAGAGATGAAGACATAGTCTGCCTTTTAGTTTCAAGGTGTGCTTTTCTTATATTTCAAGTGCAAATAACTAAAAGAGAGACAGCTCTGCTGCTCTTAACTTTCAGAACACTTTAAAGAGGGATTTTTCTTCAGTGGTGAGTACTGTATAATGAATGTCACGAAGGAAGTGGAATAATGCTGTATAGGGTAGTGATCTTTGCTTAGGATTGTTTTGAAAATAGGTCCCAAACTACAGTTCACCTGTTCTCTTACTCTCTGATTCATGACAAAGTTCACAAAATATCGCTTTATTTCTGTACTTATCCAGCTGATACGTGGTTTGGTTTGCACCTCAAATAATGTTGCTCATTCCAGGTTGGCTTCAGTGTGTATAGGTCCCTAGTTTTTTGTAGGGAGGATAGCAACTGAAACCAGTCTCTGGGCTAGGATTTCATAAGTATACTGGGAGAACAAGTGTGCTGTTGAAATTGGCTCCTTTTTATTGTTAGGTTTTGTTGGACACTGAAGGGAGCAGGGGCTGTTGAAAAATCAAACCACTAAACCAAATAGCAGCAGTTTTAGAAAGCAAAGTCCTCTGAATTTCTCTGCCAAAGTTTTTTGAGGTTCTTTTAGCTGGGATTATATTAATCCTTCTTTATTGTTATTTACATTCCTGAGGCTTTGCTTTCACATCACGTCTCAAGTACTTTTGAATTTTTTTTTAAAAAAAAGGTTTGCCTCAAAAGTTGTGCCAAATTTCTGCTTAAAGCGTTGATCAAGGAGAGTTTTAATGAAGTTCTTCATTTGCTGCTGCTTTAAAGGTTTTAGTTTGTTGGGTTTTTTTTTTTGTTTTGTGTTTTTTTTAAAAAATCAACAGGAACTTGTATGTCCAAGTGTATGTATTACTAGATGGTTTTACTAATGTTGGACATTAATATTGCCTCTGAGGTTAATATTTGCTCTGATAAGAGCAAAATTTTTGTCCTCTCTTAAATTTTCCCCCAATTCCTGCCCATTTTCTTCCATATACATGAGTCAAAATGGGGCCTGATATTTTTCAAAGTGGTCGTACTTTTTCAAACATGTTGAGGTAAAAGAAGGAAAAAGGGGGTGTTTGTACAACTGTGAAGTGAATGGCCAGGAGGAGAAAGGATGTGATTGCATAACTGTGACTGTCATAGGATGAACCATTTTGTGGTTGGCAGCGCTGCAGATGTTTTGACCTTCCTCTCCACTCTTTCATTAAGGCAGAGCCACATCTAAGAATAATGACCTCTGAAACCATGCACTTAACATTGTACCTCATGGTGTGTGCTCATGGTAATGCTGTAGGGCAAAGATGACACATCAAACCATGCTTTTTTAATAAAAAGATATTTACTTTTTAACAAATGTTGCTATAGTGAAGAAAAAGGTTTCTTTTATCTTTTATGGTGTTTAATTTTTCCTTCCTTCCTTCCTTCTTTTATTTCCAGCACTTACACAAATAATTAGACTTGCTTAGGTGAGGTAAGTAGAAAGGTCAGGTATATAAAAAGTAACAATCAGTTCCATGAACATAAATTAGGATTTGGAGCCCAACTGTATTTCAGAACTGCTTTGTAAAGGATGAAATATTTTGCATTTATACCAGTGTGATCCACAACAAACCTGGACAAGGACTTCCTGTCTTACTTAATTTTACCATGTGTTTGAAAACATATAAAATTATAATGTTGTCTGAGGCCGAGAAGGAAAATTAGGTCTTAATCTGTCCTGCTTCCTTTTGGGACTTGTTAGAAAATTTCTAAGATTTAAGCCAGAAGAATTTGTTAATCTTGTGAGGCTCTGGGTAGGAGTTTAACAATTTCTTGAATTAATTCATTGTGGGATATATTAGGAATGCGTTCATTTAACGATATTCTTTGCTTCACCTTGTTATTGTCTGTTAAGTGTATTAAACTGATAGTTACTGTGTTGACTGAACCAAAATCTCAGTAACTAATGGTAACACAAATAAATCTGAAAATACTAATTACTTGTTTTTAAACTTACTTTTCAGGGGTCAGTTCCATCTTCATGTGTAAGCTTTGTAACTTATTTTCACCGAATCAGTCTGAACTATTGTCTCATGTCTCCGACAAACACACAGAAGAAGGGACCAATGTGGATGACATCATTATTCCACTCCAGCCTCTAACAGTACCCACAAACACAAGCAAAGATGGAGAAGGTACATTCATAAACTGAGAGGAATGTAATTTTTGGTGTTAACTTATTTTTTTTAATAAAACCTGTGGTGTGGTGATTTCCATAGTTTGATTTTGTAATAATCACTCTACAACTGCCACCCTGGATTTTGTTCAGTGCAGAATAGATCATATGACAGATGTGGATAAACTCAGCATGTCATAGGTGATGATGACATTGGTTCATTAGTTTTAAATGTCAAGTGTAGCAAAGTCTGTTTTCTACAGGTTTAATTTGAGCTGTGGGAAGATTGTATAATATCAGTGGAAAGCAATGGGGACACCATGGGTGAGAGTCTGTCTTAAGGGTTAGGTGTGCTTCTTGAGTTGTCTTGTTTGTTGTGATTCAGGTAATATTATTAGTTCTATTCCAGCAAGGAAGTGGTACAATTCGTAATTTATAACTGTGTTTTGATATTGACACTAGTAGATAAAGCAATTGGGTAGTCAGAGGTTGAATTAGTTATACAGAACAGATTTACTCTGCAGTGGAAGAAGTTACATTCATGCCATCCCATATTTAACTGATTATAATTGCCATCCCTCAGAATATTAGCAATGGGTTCAAAATAATTCAGGCTTTATAATGATATCTTCTTTTATACCCTTACTGAGTGATGGATTTATATTGTTGGCAAACCTCTTATTTAACACAAGTACTATGATTTTCCAATCATTATGATTTCTGGATTTTAAAAACTCTGTGCTTATGAATCAAAACCATTCTAATATCATACTTTAAAAAACTTTTTTAAACATTAACATATGCATGTGGTATTTCTTCATTTATTTGCCAGCAGTAATTCAGTATTTCTATTAACTTCATTAATGCAGGAAGACATTTCTAATAATGCTTATGTAGTATTCCACTATAGCTGCTGTGTCCTCAGATGCTTGGTGATAAAAAAATCACACCAGATTATTATTTTCACACAATGCCCAAAATTATCAGTGCATCAGGAGATGATGAAAAAATTTCAAATCAGGTTTAAAAATGCCATTCTAATTCTATTTTAACTGGACAGGATTAATTCCTCAGGCACGCAGAATGCATCTTCTGTTCTTAAATCTTTATTTCCTGTTATCGCTTCACTAAATAGTGTTTCTGAACACAGTGAGGCTGGTACTTTGTAACATATTCTTTTTAGTAAAAGGACTCTTCTGTGAACTTCTCTTTGCATTTGTGTCAAGGCTATCTGCACTTTCTGTATTGTATATGTTCAGCATGCATTGTATATTTATGAGAATAGTTTGTAATTACAATTATGATCTGAAGCAGCAGTAATTAGAAATATATAGCTTTTAAGAAAATAACTTTGCAAATTTAATTATGTGAAATATAACATTCAAATGTTAAGTTACATATTTTTGAGTTACCTTTCTGCTTATTTTTGGTGAATACTTTTATATATCTGATGTGCTTATGTGATGCAGCCTTTTTCCCATTATGTAGCCCAATTCTTTGCCATCTGCTGTCAGTGAGAATGTCAAGGTAAATTACTTTCACATGGATTTCAAGTTGTATGCTGGGCTTACTTTAGCATTTCTCCTTTCCCATCACACAGATTGATTGGAGAAGAGGATTCTTATTTTCTGTGTTCTGTTTAAAAAAAGAAAAAAAAATTAGGGTATTCTACAGCTGAATGTAGGAATTAGGAAGAGTTCTTTCGATTTATTTTCCATCCTGTTACAGAATCTGCAGCAGATAAAACTTAAGTTTATAATATACAATTTTTTGTCTGTGAATCAGTCTCTGTAGTAATTCAGTATTGTCACTGAAAGGAGAAGTAATTGATGAATGCCAGTCATAGAAATTACAGCTTCCTTTTAGTATCAGTGACTAATAGATGAACATCTTTGTCCTTTGGAAACCCAGTTTCTCTTCCAAGTATTGGTAAACACTGTAACTATTCCACAATTGGTATAGATGAATGAATGCTGAGTTGCTAATGGAGCTCTTTGTTCTGCCTGAATAATAAATTAATGATTTTATAAGTACTGTGGACAAGTAAAGTGCTGGGAAAGTAATCTGTGTTTATTACTCTAATGTTATTTTATTGACAGCGCTCTCTGCTGAATATTGTTCAGTCACTCCACTTTCCCATTGTTAATTTGTGATCTATTTAGAGTTGATCTGTCCTAAACATTTTGGTAGAACAATGATAGAACTTTTTTATTAAGTGGGACTAAGCCTACCAGGCAGATGCTGCATGGGTCAACTATGCATAGGTCACATTTTGTTCAGTGGAGTCTGACATCCCTGCTTGGGAAATGACAGGTATTTACTGGGAACTGTAGTCACTCACACTCCAGTTTTGAGTAGGACTTCCTTTCGTAACTTTTCACAATAATCTCCATTTCCTTCAAAGTGCTTGTCAAAACTCTGCTTTTTTTGCTTCTACTTAGTCAGATTGGTGAAGATTTGAGGGACAGCATCAATGGCCCTAGCTTCATCTATTCATAATGTTATTCCGTGATGGATCACTGTTTGTTTTAGGCTATATCTGCATTATGGGATGCATGCTCTAGTGATTATGAAACCTTGAAGAAAGTTAGTCTGTGTATCTAAATTTTCTTCAAGGAGTTTAACTCATTAAGGTCACTTAAAGCCATGGCATATGCATCAGCCTCATCCTTGCTTGAACCCGGGACTCAACCAGAGCAGGCGTTCACACTTGAGGGATAAGAGGTTCTGGGTGATATACAGACATGACAGTAGCAGAATAAGACTGTGGATGAGATTGGTTTGCATGTATTTGTATGATACCTTGTGCAGAAGATTCTGAATACAGCCACGTATTGTTGCACTGGATGAAATAGAAGCTTTTTATACTGACTTTTGAGGAAGAATTCCTGTTGCATAATGCATTGACCTGTTAAAATTTGCTCAGAATGTTTAAGAGAACACTTGCACAAGCTTTTTATGACTTCTGACAAAGTTTTTGTATTAAATAGATTGATTTGGAGAAGCTTATGTGAATAATTCAATGAAGGAACAGTATAAAAATAGACATGTAGTTTATTTCATTATTCTCTTTTTGGAATGCCTATTTTATGTCTTTGAGTACATAATTATACAGCACAGAATGTCTTCCCTGAATATTGCCATTGCTCATCCAATACCAGTCAGCATAAAGATTGGTGTCAGTGAGTCTGTAATGGGTGTAAAATCCCCAGAAACAACTAATTTGTTCTTGGGGGAACAAGATGTTACTTTAAAATCTTTTTAATGACCAATTTAAAACTTCTATTTCTGACTAAGTGTCCTTGAAATAAGCGTTAGGCTTTCTTTTTCATTATTTATTTAATACACTGCTTTATTTTTAACAGTTAAGCAGATTCTTTTTTCTAGCAAGGGATGTTTGATTAACTTGGTTATGTGCTGGCAGATGAATAACAATGTGCTCCTATTACATTACTCTGTGTTGTTAATCTTAGGTGGTGCTTTGAGCTGGAATTAGTATAATGCAGTGTGAAGGGCTCACTGGGGGCAAGCTGGGTAGAGTAGACAGCTGGAATTTATGGTCATGTGCAGCATTAAAACATTTAATTCTGGCACTGCTAACTCAAAAATACTTTGAGATGTGTTTTATCCTGGAAACACAAAACCAAGGAGCAGGGAAAAGAAATTATTGTGATAAGCCTCAGAAGTTCTGGTGATGTATCAGTTGCCCATATGAGCCCTCCTGCCCCTGTGTTTGTCGTTGCCCAGCAGCTCCCACCAAACCCTCTTAAATGTTTGAGAGCTGCTGTAAAGTCCCCTACTTGTGGGCATGTTTACAAATATTTGTAAAATTTTCACATTCTTTGTTTATTTGCCACATCATTAGTAGTCACAGTGATAAGAACTGCAGTTTTGTAAGCCGGAGCCGTTGTTCTACCACCAGCCTTTTAAAGTATCACTTTTCACATTTCTACTTGCATGAAAGACTTCATTTCAATTTCTGTTTTTAATGTAGAAGTGCTGTTCTGTTTCTCATTAAGTTTACATTAAAACAGTCAGGAAGAACCATCTCTTTGACCTGATTTTTCTTTATTTCTTTTGTTCAGTAATCTGATGATTGCACTATAAAAGAATGAAAGGAATATCATACACTGAGAATATTCACTCTTTCAATCCTGAGATTTAATTATTTTGTGGTAACTCGAGAAGTATCCACATCTGTATTCCTCGTGTTGGGCACATTAGTGAAGTATGACCTTTTGACAGGCTGATGTGAAGATAGTTGTTGTTTGTTGTCATGTTTTAATTGTATGTCAATTTCTTCAACTTCAGGCATTAAATATTGATTGCATCGATTGATGGATATCAAAGTAATATGAATGGTAGCACTGAAATCACCCCTTTCTGATAATTGACAAAACCACTTTCTTTGGAGTAGCACAAGAGCTCAGGACACTGATGGAGAGTTGCAAAAACTTAAGGGAAAAGTGTTGTGCTTTTTCTATTCATAGTGAAGTTTTTGGTGGTTTTAGTACATTTCTTTAAGCGGGCAGGTACTCAGTCACTTCTATAAGATGACAGAATGCTTTCTTTTTCATTTGGTAGTAATTCCATGATTAACTTAAAGCTGTGGTCTCTGCATGTGAGTTTTTGTTTGCTTGGTATACTTAAGGGAAATGCTGAACAGATTATGAATAAGATGCTGCCACCACCTGCTGTTCTCCTACATCATCCTCCCTTAAGATACCTTGAGGTCATTTTTCCATATGCTTTAAATCAACCAATTCAGTAAGGTCTTTTGGAACTTGGACTTGAAAAGTATTTGTGGGTTGTTTTGTTTTTTTTAAAATATTCTCTCTTTTCATGATTTTTCAGACTTTTACAATGTCAATCTCAGTTGATCAGAGTCTGTGGTTCTACAGCAGTGATGAGAGAAATGTTAAGCAGGAAATACAATTTATATTGCCATGCATTTTTGTGCTCTACATCTATTTCCTCTACAGAAATATGAAAATATAAAATTGTATTTATTAGAAGTTGTGGATGACTTCTGATTTTAATTAAGAAAACATTTTTTGCATGACTTCTGGAGTTTATTTGTTACCAACAAGTTTTTTTGACAGCTTTTGGATAGAGAGTGCTAACAATAACCACAGGAAATAATAGGGAGTAATTATTCAATATATTAAAATGAGAATGAGCTTTTGCTTTTAAAATGTAAATAATTTTTCTCTGATTACATCTCTATACTTAAATAATTACTTTGAAAATGATTTAAATTAAAAGCATTTTTTAGTGTGCCAGAACACAGTAGAATGACTTTTTAGGATGTGTGTGTTGATACAGTTACACCACAGTCTAGAAGAGTGCTTGCAGTGTAATTTATATAAAACTGTGGCACTTTGACATCTGCTGATTTCAGTAAAACGAATGTTAGTGCTTTGCAGTCACCAGAAATGCCAACAAATATCACTGCTTGAAATAAATTTGTGTGAAGCTAACCTTTTTTTAAGCTTTTGGGATAAAGTCTGTAAAACTTCAGTTAATGTACTTATTTTTCAAAGATCAGAGGGATATTAGCTAATTATCTGTAGAATTTCATGATAGCTTCCTTTAAACTTTTTCTTTTCTAGAGCTGCTTGTAGCGAAGAGGAAAAGGGGCAGACCAAAAGGGTCTACTAAGAAGTTTTGTGTGGATGAAGATGTGGCAGAAAACAACTCTGTGCCAAGCGAAGAAACTCCCCCTGGAACAGAAGAGGTCCCAGAACTGTCTGAAGTCTCACCAGGCAGCTTGGAATGTAGGAAATGCAATCGCAAGTTCTCCAACACACGTCAGCTGACTAAACATATCTGCATTATTGTTCTAAATGAAGGAGAGGAAGAAGGAGATGGAGGTAAGAAAATAACCAACAAAAATATCTGAAGCATTTGTGGAACAGTGTGTTTCTGCCCTGAGACCTGACTTGTAATCCCCAGTGTTTGGTTTTAAATGAAATGGAGTTCTGTGTCTTGTAACAGAAAAAGCACGTTGAGGCAAAACTGAGCATAAAGTCAGACAAGATGCTAATTTTTTTTTTTCAAAATGGTTTTTGAAGGCCTGTGAATCTTCCAGAATTGCAATACCTGCTCTCCCATTGCAGAT
Source organism: Xenops minutus (assembly GCA_035221455.1). Lineage (NCBI taxonomy): Eukaryota > Metazoa > Chordata > Aves > Passeriformes > Furnariidae > Xenops > Xenops minutus. The sequence continues at coordinate 144,042,623 of JAWWEE010000074.1, read as the reverse complement.
GGCTAAAAATCACAGGGAGCTTAGGTTGCAGGTTCTTCTCCCATAGTCTTTGACATTTTACCTAATACATACAGGATGTTTTATTTTTCCCCTTTCATCCATGTCTTTCCTACTTGAACATACTTTTCTGGGTCTTCTGGCATTTTTCTGTCCTTTGTGGTTTTTTTCTACTTTCTCATGTTTTTAATTTCTTGCAAAGCTTAGCACTCTGTGGACATTTGATTAATTATCAGTATGTTTTCATTTTGCACTGTGTCTGGCTACAGTGGAGTTAATTTTCTTTGTAGCACCTCATATGATGCAGTGTTTTATGTTTGTGACCAAAATAATGTTTAAGTTATTGATGAAATATCCTAAACATATAAATATTGAAAAGATATATATTGATAGTCTGTGTGATATTCTTTATTGAAAGAAATATAATACATGTTTTGAGCTGAAGCTCATATATTCATAAAGGTTTCCAAGTAATAAAATATTTTGCCATCTTTTATAGGTCTACAAGGGAAGTATTGAAATCCCTAACATAATGGACATTTATAATTAAAATGAATAAATCACTATAAAATTCTATTAAGACTGAAGAGTGTATAAGTCAGAGAAATGTTTCAGGGACACAACAGGCCTCTGCTGTTCTTTGCTTCTGTGATTAGTGATCTTCATTGACCTCTCAGAAATCACTGTTTCATGAGTCTCCCATGGGGTCACAAGACCTGCTCCATCCTGGGCTCCTTCCCCACAGGCTCACAGGGGCTGCAGATGGACCTCTGATTTCCCCCCACACCCCAGCCCTCCATGGGCTGCAGGGACACAGCTGCCTCACCATGGTCACAGGATGCAGGGGCATCTCTGCCCCAGTGCCTGGAGCACCTCCTGTCCTTCCTTCTTCAGTACAGGGTTTTTCCTCTCACACTTTCTCCATCTTCTTTTCAGTAGCAGTTGCACAGTCGGTGTTTTTTCCCCCCTTTTTAAACACATTATCCCAGAGGTGTTACCACTGTCACTGATGGGCTCAACACTGGTCAGCCGTGAGTCCATCTGGCCTGGTTGAACATGGGGAAAGTTTCTGGCAGCTTCTCACAGAAGCCACACCTGTAGCCCCCCTGCCATCAAAACCTGTCCACATAAACCCAGTATAGCACAGAATTAAAAAATGTCCACTGTACTTAGAAATCCCCCATGTACGAGCTTTGTAAATGTATTTTTTTTTATAGAGGACTTATTTCCCTAAGCAAGTTGCTGTAATGTAAACTGAGCTGTTTGTACCCCTGTTTGTTTCCTTTGGTTAAACCAAGTTAACAGTTCTGGTTGATGATTTGTATCTCTCTGGCTGATGATACTGCCATGCAGTGTTTTTGTCCTAAGACAAAACTAGAATAGTTGAGGTTATTCCTGAAGAGCTGTATGTTTTCACTGTGTCTGCTTCCAGGCAGAAAATGGAGCTGCTCCAGCTTCCAGCACTGGGATGGGATGGGTTTGGGGATTTTGACTGTTGTTTCATTGGCTCAGTCTCCCAGCAACTGCCTCTAAGCTGTCTTGTTTTCAGAGATAGTCAACAGGTAATTATTTTAGCCACCATCCCTCTCCCACACTGCAGCGTACCTGAGTCTCTGGTAAGATATGAGAGGGGACTTTGAATGGCTGGGGAATGGGATTTGGCTGCAAGACAGATTAACAACACTGGACAGTGTCTCTTCTCTGGAGTAAACTGTTCATTCATATGGAATTAAGAGTCTGCATAACTCTTAAAGATGCCACTTTTGGCCTTAGTTTGAAATGTTTTTGCCGTCAGCTTGGTTCTGATTTAAATTAATTCTTCCTGCAAGTAGTATGTCATTCTCTGCAGGAGAAACAAATGCCTGTGTTCATTTTAAATGGCCAGTTCACTTTTTTTTTCCAAGCTGCTCTCTTGCTACTATGAAATATTAGCACTTTTTAGGGGATAAGAAATAGTAGTTTAAATGGAGAGTAGTTTAAAAACATGCCAGTTAAGTATGTGTAGCTGTGCCTACGAAATGTCGTACATCCAATTACAAATGCCAAGAGCAGTCCTTTCAGTTAATGATTCCAGTGGAATCATGGGGTAGATGAACGACCCAGTTCCAAGGGACTCTGAAAGCACTGATGAATTCAGAGTTGATGGTGGCTTTACCAATCAACAGAGACACGACCACTTCTTAAACATGTTAGAAGGTTCAGGTACACCATTGTATTTCTTGCACAAACACAAGCAGGCATTTGAAACTCCTGCTGGGGAGGGGAGGTCACTTTATCCATCTGTTGGACCCAGGTGCCAGCTGACAAAGTGCTAAGCTGACTGCTTAGCAAGAGAGATGCAAAGTGAGGCAGTTTGTCTAAACAAACCTGTTCAGGAGCAAGTGAAGGCCCTTCCTGCCTGGAAAGACTCAGCTTAGCTATTCAATTGGCATGTATTCCATTTTCTCATAAATTATCTTAAAATCACTTATGTGTGTTCCTTTATGATACAGGTGAATTGTCCTAGTTGTGAGGGACAAAGTACTTTCTTTTGACACTAATCCACAATGCTAACACTGAAGGAATTTTTTCCAGGAAGACCAAATGCTAAATTACAGGAACTGAATGCTGTTGAGATGGCCCCGTACTCTAGAAAGGTCATTTGAGCCCTGTGGTCAAAGTTTAAGCTTTTATTTTTCATTAAAACATACTTTTATCTCCCTCTTCATCCCTTTCTCAAGCACACCTCTGGATTTTTTCGTGTAGAAAGACTTCAGGAACAAAGTAGCTGTCATTGAGAGAAAATTTTTGTTGATTTGGTGGATTTTTAAGTCTCAGGTTACACACAGACTACAAAATAGTTCTTTCTTGGAAAGAAAAGCAGCATGAAACATTTGTTAGCTCATTCCTGTGGTCATAGCTACTCACAAGTATGGATCACAAACAAACTCAACTCGGGGATTTTTTTGGATAGAATTTTAGTATTCAAAAGTTAACAGTTCCAGGTTAACATGAAAAGGCAAAGTTTTGTTTGGTTTCAGGTGCTTTATTTCCTCATTAAACTGATTAACTCTTACCTTTTAGTTTTTAGAAAGGAGGATTTAGTGGCAGGGTGCTTGGATTCTATTCATATGACTACTAGGAATTATGTGATCCAGGCAAAGTGGACAAAATTCTGTTGTCCTCATGACAGCTTTTATTCCAATCTATAGTTCTGAATTTCTTTTAGCTAAAACATGTTTTGTCCACAGGTATATAGTTTTTTTTCCCCTGGTGCTAGCACTAATTCTTGCTGTCCACTGAACAAAAGCAGAGTAATTAATCCAATTATTTTTTGTATTTATTGTGTTGCATTATGAGAAGTAGCCTCAGGGAAACAATTCAATAAGCACCTTACATTCTTTGTGTCTTCTGATTGTTTGTGAGAAGACTTTCTTCTGTTGGTAGCCTGGTCCTGCTGAGAAATTCGTGATGATTCTTGTTGATAATAAAGTAACAGAGCTGTTTGATGAAGAAAATTTGGAAAAATGTGTTTGTTTGATAGAGCATTAAGTTTGGAAAAGACCTCTAAGAGTCCAACCATTTCCTTCTGCCCCTGTTCATCACACCAAAAGAAACCATTACAGAAGCAGTTTCTGGTCAAAACTGCTGGAAGTTTCTGGAGTTTTTATTTATATTCAAATATCCCTTTCAGGTATTGCAGAGAAATGTCGCTGTGAGAATGACGTGGTTTCAGTATCAATGAATAATTTATAACTATATTAAGGAATTAAATGGGAACATTATGAGACTCTTTATACTTATAAAGCAGCAATATTTTCCAAAATCAAAGAAGTCTAAAGAGAAAAAGGTAGTTGAGAAGAGGCATAGATCAAGGAAATTATCTAATGAAACTGAAGAAATCATTAGCAGGCACTGAAAAGCTGGGGCTTTTCCAGGCAGAGGATCTGGAAGCTGGGCTAGAAGCATTTCTAACATGACTCCATGGAAACTTGATTGGCTAACTGAGTTTGAATTCAGTTTGCTATATCTGCTTGTTTCTCATTCTGGGGGTTGTAAATATGAATTTCAGATTTATGGATTACCATCATGTCATTACCAGTTGTCATTGTGCACATTTCTGCCTCAGGATGCCTGAGAATGCTAAACTTATTCCTGCACACTTTGCTTCCTTCTGGTTTTGTGTCCCTATCTCAGTAGAACAGCTACAGCACATGGATATAGATGGAATGACTTACTCTGGAGATTAAGTCAACTGATTTATATTCAGGGGGAAGAAAAAAAAGAAAAATTCACTGGGTTTATTCATGATTTTCTTCCATCAGTTTCTGCTTTCCTTATTCATTACCTCTGGTCCATTTGCATAATGCCTTTGTTTGCCAACTTTGTGTTCTCTAGCCTGCATTTTCTACCACTTCATCTGATATAAGTGATTTTCTTGGTATAAACTTAGAGTTCTCTGTTTTTATTTTTATGCTTCTAGTTATTTATATATAAACGGGTTTGGGTTTTATTGTTTGGTTTATTTTTTTTTAGAATTTCAATAAGGAATTCCTCATTTGCTTTAAGGAAGAAATATCTTCAAGGAAGAATTCACCTGATTAGTGATTACTCATTCTTATCTCAGATGAGTGTTTTGTGTAGAGCTATTATGTGGCTTTCTAGTAAGCAGGTCAAAAACTTATCCAATTTAAGAGGCTGAAAACATTCTGAACAGCAACAGGGAATGATTTGGAAGTGCAGGACTTCAAAATGAGCAGTTACCTATCAGGAGTTAACTTGAACCAAAGAACTGTTTTATTCAAGTTCTTCTTGAATAAACACTAAGGAGAAAAGTGCATTTCTGGCTGTCGATTCACAGTAACAGGGGAGAAAAAAGGCCTGATCCAGAGAGACTGTTGGAAGACTTTCCACTGAATAAGATGGATAAGGAATCCAGTACTAGAAGAAATAATCCTGAGGTGGTCAGAACAATTAAATATGGAAAAGAGAAAAATAACTTGTTCATTAGTCACAAAATTTTAAGGACTTTGACAAAGTTTGTAGAATTTTCACAGAAATCCACATTAATGTGAGATAATTTAGAAACACAAATGTTTCTTAGAATCCATTTTTAAAATTTTGACTTTTTTTCTCTCCCTTTTTTCTATTTGTGTAAGTATGAGACTAGTTTTATTAAATAGAGGGAAAAGAGTTCCACTTTAGGGATCGTGCAGCACATCTTGTTTTGATAATACCTTTCTTTCTACAGTAGCATTAATTTCCTCCCTTTTTGTTCCTGTAGTGTCAGTGACTGTGTTACCTGCATTGCTTTTGTACATAGTTACCTTCTTTTTGATGTTTGCTCTTTAGGTAATGATTCTGACGTTGACCTTGACAGGAAGGAAGATGAGCGAGAAAAAACTCCAAAGAGGCCCAGAGTTCAGAAAACAGAGAAAACCTCGTCAACTAAGGAGACTGAACAGGTTCCAGGAGCTAAAAATCCTATTATAAGTGTGGTTCTGACAGCCCATGAAGCTATTCCAGGTAATCACAATCACCAATTATATAATTTTATTTTTTTTAACCAGGCTGATACTGTATAAAGTAGTCACTGGTTTAAGACCAAACTGCTTAGGATATTTATTGTATGAAAAATATGTAGTGATATTTGATTATCATGATAGTCTCTGCATCTGGCAGCTACATAGTTTTTAGTCAGATTTCTTCTTAGGTGTGATAAATGCTGAACCTGGTCATAGTTATCTGCATTAACATCTATTATGTTTAGCCAGTGAATGGTTTTAAAGAAGAAAATGATAAAACATTAACCAAAGAACAGAAAAATATTTTTTTCCCATAGAATCTTTGTTACAGCTTTTGATTTGTCTGTATATTTATGATAAATGTAAAATTGCTATGAAACAGCTATATATATATTTATGTGTACAAATAGTTTTACAGAAAATATGTCAATATATTTGAAAATCAAGTTTTACATAATGATTAAAGTTTTCACACTATTTATTTTAAAACTAGGTTTGCATTTGCCTGTTTATATAAATCATTAACTCACCTGACTGTCAGAATCCCTTTTCAGTAGTTTTGTGCATTATTTGCAGCTTTGTAGCTTTGTTGTTCTCCTTTCTGTTATTGCTAACATTTCTGAGTATTTGTTTTGCTTATTACTGTCAGAACAACTTGAACGTCTTTATTTATTTACTTCTTGTGGTTTAGAAGCTGGCTGGATTTTCTGCGGTGTTGTTTAACGTCTTTTGATGTTGAGATCTGAGATATGTTTGGACTTTGTTTGCTAAAATGTGTTTCTGGTTGCAATGGTAGAGGAAGCTGGATGAACGTGCCTACGAACATCCCGTGTGCTTAGAAGGGAAGTAAAAAACACTTCCTCGTTCATTGTTTGGGATTTAGAGTTTCAGAGTTTTGGATTTACACTGAGCTGCTAAAAATTTGGTCTTACAATACTGTAGTTGCAGAGGAAGGTGTAAGAGGACTGATGAGCCCTGAAAGTGTGGAAACCTGATTTTGGGGTGATTTGACATCTGCACTGCTTCATTTCACTAACCACAGCTCCCTTTCTGTTGGGTGATGTTTACCCTGACCTCTTTCCTAGCTGTTGTGAAACACTCATTTTCCCACTGTGTCTCCCACCCTTTGCCTCTTCCCCACTGCATGTTGCTTTTCCCCCATCGTGGTGCCTGTTCCTCTCCCTGCCACTCGTGGCACTGCCCTCTGCTCCCTCAGCTGGGAAAAAGAGAACATGTGACAGCTGGTTAAGGCACTCACATAGGTGTCAGCGTGTGGGTTCCTATAGGGGTTAGTTTATGGATATAAGCAAACCTCCTCCCTTCCTCAGGCCTTTTGGAAAGAGCTGTAACCGGGGGCTCTGCTCTCCCAGTGTTAAATTTTATGAACCTTGTAAGAATTTTTCTCTTAGAGCTTTAGATTTCTGGCAAGGACTAGAAGAATTTTCAAGAGGGGAAGGAAAGACATGGTAGATGGTGCAACCAAAGATCCATTTTCATACAAAACTAGCCTAAAAAGGCGAGTGAAATGGTAGTGAATATAGACAGTGAAGCAAATGTAGGAAGCATGTGATGTGTGAGACGAAATGAAAATCTAGAAGACGTTGGTGTCTTAATTACTACCTAGTACAATTTTTCATTGGATAACAAAAATTTGGGGTTTTCTTTGCACATATGCTTTTTGAGGGACTCAAAATGTTGAAACAACTTCAGCTTTGGAGTTACTTATGCATAGCAGATGATACATTCAGAAGGCTTTAATGAACCAAGAGGATTTATGGTAAAGTGTGAACCTGCAGCAGTTTTTGAAAGTCCTCTCATTTATTTGATTGACAATTAGTAAGCGTATTGCATTCAAGTTCCCAGCTAAAATATGTGTAATAAAAAAGTCATTGCTGTTAAGACAGGTATGAATTGTCACCCTACTTTGCAGAGTTTGGAAATTATTGAAGACACAATATAAGTGGTTAACTCTTTGAAGATTAAAAAGAAAAAGATTTCATTTAATACAATTATATTTTATTTGTCATTGATTTTCTTTCTTTTTTTCATTAATTTCCATGATTTAACTATGTCTTAGTGTCACTAGTAATTCTTAGGCTGTTCTCGTTTTTCAGTAATACTTTAATGACTGGAGCTTTTAATAAAGATCTTTCATAGTCTTTTATTCCATTTTTCTGGAGATATATCATGTGCTGAAGAAGTGAGTTACTGCTATAGACTGCTGTTGAAGAATATAAATAGATAGAACAGTTCTCCCTTCTCCCCTGCTTCCTGTGTGCTAAACCGTCTGTAAAGTTAAACTGAAAATAAAATTTAAAGGTGCTTAAAAACTGTCTAAACTTAGTCACCTGGGATCATGGTTGTGGGTTACAGGTTGATTTAGCTCAGCCAATCTAATGTCCAGCTCTTTTGAAGGGGGTAGAAATCTTCATTCCCCCCATTCACAGGTGTGTGTTCCTATTTCTTTGTCTGAGTTAACATGTGTTTAACCTCGTGGTGAGCTAACCTACACAAATATTGAAAGGTTCTTTTGCTTTTTTTGGGCTTTATTTTGAGGGATAGGGGTAGATTTACTTGAGGAACATTGGAGATTATGGGTAGAGTTGGTTTCTGTTGATTTGACTTTCAGAACTTTCTTACCAGAGATTATGCGCATTTGGAGCACATTCCACAGGATATTGTAGAAGCTGAAAAAATGAATTCCTTCAAAAAGAGATTGTAAGAAACAAATATTCACTTCATACGCATAGCACACATACCCACAGCGCATTATTTTACCTGTACAGACCGGGGTGCCTACATTATGAAGTTTTTTGTTTTTTTTTTAAACTTCAGCTACGGTCCTTTTTTTAAAAAAAGCAGTTTCTCTAGTCAGATCAATAGTCTCTAAAGGTAGTTTGCAGCTTCTCTATAGGGAAGAGATAATAAACTTATTGTGTAAAGTCTCCTGTATTCTGACATTGGTTGAGCTGGTGTTTGAATTTGTATGATTATATTTAGTACATATCTATTAATTTGTCTAAATCCCTTATTGAATACATTTATATTTTCAGTCCCTGTGACATTGTAGAGTAATTATTCCATAATTTAATTACATACAGAGTGAAAGCTCACATTCTTTTGTTTTGTTTTAAGCCTGCTGACTTCTTATTGAGCTGTCCTTTGTGATTTATTAGAAAATGATCATTCACACTTTTTTTCACAGTGTTGCTCATTTTAGAGCTCTTTCTGTTATTCCTCTGTAATTTATCTGTCTTCCAAGCTGAAGCTCTCAGTGATGTATCCCTTTTCCAAACAAAGGGATTTTGTCTTTGTTACTGTTTGCTGGTTCTTCTTTATCCTTTTTTGTCGTCCGTACTTAAAATTTTAGGAGGTTCATGGAATTCAGTTGAATTAGCAGGATTTTGTTTGGTGATATCTCCTGTTTTATTTCTGGTCCATTCCTAATAATTCTGTTACCTTTTAGGCTGTTGATAAGTACTGGAGAGCTCTCTAATGAAGGACAAGTTACTTTTCTAAGACAGAGACTGTAAGAGATCAGAGGCCATCCCTGAGTTCAAGCCAGAGATAAGGCTCATTGGGTAGTGCTTGTCTGTAGGAATTCCTGTCAGAATGTCATGAAGAACTCAAATCTTACTACTCTGAAAGCAGATTTACTTAGATGATATTGACTGAAAAGAGGAAAGCAAAAAAAAAAAAAAAAAAAAGTCTATTAAACTAAAGTCCATTATGCATTTAAAATAAAGATATAATAGTGCTGGAGGAAGAATTTTTTGAAAGAAATGATCGGTACAGTTAACCTCTTTTTTTTTTTTCTTCCTGGTATTTATATGCTCTGACTTATTGATCATCTAGAGAAACAGTTTGGAAAACTTTTATCTTCCTTACTGGCATTTGATGTTTTTAATTGAAAATAAGACCTTGTATCAGTTTACCTTGTTCTTATACTTTTCTCTAGCTTGAATATTGAGGGCAATTCTTTTGGGATGTGGGACATGTGGGTTCACTGCTTACTAGGTTGAGTAGAGCCTAAAAACCAATTTCCACAGTTTCTGGGCATATGCTATAGTCATTAGTTTGTGATCTAGCAATGATTGCTGTGGCTGCTGGTCCATTATCAGTCCACAGGCAGCATCCCAAGTGCATGGAGAGAGGCATCTAATGTTTTCTTAATGCTTCCCTATCTTGCAAGGGTAGGAAGCAACTACCTACCATGACGGGACAGGATTGCCTCCTATGAGCAAGTGCTTCATCAGTATGTTCAAAGATCTGGATCTCCCTGCTTAGGTTTTTAAAGGCATTTGTCTCTGTGAGCTGCATGGGGAATTTAGAGGCAGTAATAATAGGATAACCTTGGAGCGTTCTGCCCACTCAAAGTATGCAAAATACTGATGACTTAGTATTTATTTAGTGAGTTAGTATATATTTAGTTCACCCAATTTAGGTGATTAAATTTTTATAGTGGTAATACAAAAGTCTATTAAACAGTTCAACAGTCCTTTTAGGAAATGCTCAAACATCCTGAAAGGCAGAAGGGCACAGAGGAGAGTTAGTGTGGAGCATTTAATGAGATTCTTTGTCTCACATTCAGGAAATGGGAGGCCTGGAAGAGGTAGCCATGCATATAAAGCAGTTCAGGATCTATTTTCTTTTGAGTCATTCTAAATATAAAGAATTTGCTTCTATTTTAAGTATTGAAGTATTGGAACACCAGTCTGGTGTGCAATCTTTGTTGTATCACCTTTATACTGAAGTCACTGATTGAACCATGTTTCCTGTGCTGTAATGAGAAGCTTCCATCTCACTGGACTACCACAGTGCAATCTAGGACATGCAATTTTGTGAATAACCTGACATTTGTGGGAGAGGGGGGAACAGGAAGAATATATAGAATATATAATTAGAATATATAGAATATATATAATGTTCTGGTAACATTTAGATTGAAAACTTGGAAGATCGGTTCTAATGAACCTGTACAATCTTTAGTACAGAACCAAAAGCATTATTAACTAACAGTAGTCAAAAAAAGCCATTTTTAGACACAGCCAGTTCAGTGAGCAACAGAGCTACTACATCCTGTTTAGTTACAGAGTTGGCTGATGTCCCATCTGATAGAAAAAAGTTCAGTAGCCTTACACGCTCCCAAATGGCCTCTTCTCAAAATATCTTCATTTCCCACTTTAAATCATTCTGAAGGACCCAAGGCATCTCCATTTTTCTCCCTTCTCTTGCCTAGTGCACTGCTTTCCTCCTCTTGATGGCCCTCAGTCTTTCACACCTCTTCTTGGGTGACTCCTGCTTTTGTTTCAGAGGCTCTATATTAATACTGCCTATATTTTGTAAATAATATTTTCAGGAATCTGATCTTAATGCATTCAGTATGCTTCTAATGGAGGTTGAGAAGTACACATGCAGCATGGAATCATAGAATATCCTGAGCTGGAAGGGAACCACAAGGATCATCAAGTCCAACTCCTGGCCCTGTATGGGACAGCCCCAGGAATCCCCCACGTACCTGAGAATATTTGGGGAGCCTGTTCCAAACACATTCTTTTATTCTGAGGGGATGGCAATATGCCCCAAGATATAAGGAGTTCAAGGAAAAGCATGCAGACTTCTAAATATAGATTAAACTGTGTTTTACCCTGCCTTATTTGTGGAACAGATTAAACGGCTTGGCAGAAGTTTTCAAAGGATGTGGTCTGAGGCAGAAACAGAAACATTTCAATTTCATTTCAGAAAGTTACAGTCTTTTAAAGATGGAAATATTTGAGTGTAGGATCTCATAATAGCAGTCACCAAGCACCATGAGAAACCCTCAGTCTTGACACATTATTTAAGCAGATGTGTGATGTAAGTACTGATGTCTTCTTGAATTGTATCTGTCATTTTATGCACAGGAATTTAGCATCAGAAACTAAAATAGGTGAACTAATGATTGCAGAGTTTGATGTTTTGTTTACACTTGTATATTGTAGATAATTCACGTCTTAGTATGAGATTTTTAGTGACATTTCTTTGTTTCTTGCTAACAGGAGCCACAAAAATTGTTCCTGTTGAGGCTGCTCCTCAGGAAAGTGAACCAACAAGTCCAGAGACAGCAGTTCAAGAGCCATCACAACGAAAAGGATATCAAGAATATGCCATTCAGCAAACCCCATATGAACAGGCAATGAAATCAAGCCGGTAATTTCAAAGCTCTGATATTTGTGTTCATGAAGAATATGAATGAAAAGCTTCCCCATCCATTTTCATGAAACTGAAATATTTTCTGAATCCTTTAGATAAAGGAACAGCTGAAAATAATCTCTGCAGAAGTTGTATAATTTAACATCCCTGCGGAGAACAGATTTAAAAAAAAATAAACATTTCTGTCCATTATGAATATCTAGAGAATTTTGACATAATATGTCATCAAGTTTCAGTATTGTAAATATGTCTGGTTTGTTTTTTTGCTTAGGTTGGGCCCAACTCAACTGAAGATTTTTACATGTGAATACTGTAATAAGGTGTTCAAATTTAAACACTCCCTCCAAGCACATTTGAGAATTCATACAAATGAGAAGCCTTACAAGTGTCCTTCCTGCAGTTATGCCAGTGCAATCAAAGCCAACCTGAATGTTCACATGAGGAAACACACTGGGGAGAAGTTCAGCTGCGATTATTGTACATTCACATGTCTCAGCAAAGGCCATCTCAAAGTCCACATCGAAAGGGTTCATAAGAAAATTAAGCAGCATTGTCGCTTCTGCAAAAAGAAATACTCAGATGTCAAAAATTTGATCAAGCACATCAAGGAAACTCATGACCTTCAAGATAAAAAGGTGAAAGATGTTTTTGATGAGCTTCGCTTGATGACACGAGAGGGTAAAAGACAACTTCTTTATGACTGCCATATTTGTGAACGCAAATTCAAAAATGAACTCGACCGAGACCGTCACATGCTTGTTCATGGTGATGAGAGACCCTTTGCTTGTGAGCTCTGTGGTCATGGAGCCACTAAATACCAAGCCCTTGAGCTTCACATTCGGAAGCATCCCTTTGTGTATGTGTGCTCTGTGTGCCTGAAGAAGTTTGTCAGTTCTGTGAGACTCCGTGCTCACATCAAAGACATACACGCAGATTTGCAAGAGGACTCCATTTTTAATAGCTCTATCAACCAAAGCTTTTGCCTGCTTGAGCCAGGAGGGGACATCCAGCCAGAAGCCCTTGGTGAACAGCAAACAAAAGCTTCAGAAGAGTTGACTGTCACGTGTACTGATGCTGTTGACACAACACAACCATCTGCTTGTACAGGTGGATCAACAGCTGCAGATGTAAACCATAATGATCAGCTTAATGGTGATGTAAAAATTGATACGGTCCTTTCCTTGGAATTTGAAAACCCTCTGGTGAAGAATGTGGCAGATACACTGTGTCAGACAACAGACATGGCAGTCCCAAACATTCAGCCCTGTGTGGCATCAGATTGCTTTCTGCTGAAAAATGGTACAGCTGGTCTTGAGGAGTTAAAAGTTTCTCCTCCAAATGAAGAGGAAGTTAATCACTGCAGTTCTGTAAATGAGCAGGGTGAAGAAATTAATCTTTTACTGTCTGAAGACAAAAGTTTAAATCCAAGTCAGAACAATGCAATGACTGAAAACCTTCCAGTCTCTGAAGAGAGAATCCAGCCTGCTCCTTCCAGTGAGTCAGAAATAAGCAATCCTCCAGTTCAGAACTCAGCAGAATCTACAGACCCTTTGCCGGTGCCAGAAGCTGAAGCAGCCCCCAGCCCCCAGGCAGCCTCTTTGAACACAGCAACATCCAACGGTGGGACGGGATCCGTTGCCTTTATGCAGATCTTGGATAGCTTGCAGAAGAGGCAAATGAACACAGAGCTGTGTGAGAGGATAAGGAAGGTTTATGGAGACTTAGAATGTGAATATTGTGGTAAGGAGCAGTAGAATTATGTTTGTTTGTGAGCCACCTTTTCCTCTGGTTTAGTCTTTGATATATTTGCGTATCTTTTCAGCAGTTTTAATTTTATAGTTCAATATAGATTCCAGGGTCCAGTGTGATTTACTTTTTGCTGTATAAATAGCGTGAAATAAGTTAAATCTCCTCAAAAAAACCACTGGTGGAATATAGCAAAACAGTGATTTGGAAAGCTCAATTTTCTGTTGATGTCAAGTATAGAATTAGATTATTTCTGTCCATGTGCCTCTCCCCAAGTCATAACTTTCACTGGGGCCAAGCACAGCAGATTTAGACATGTGATCAGCATTAGTCAGTCCATGCTTTAGTGCTTAAGCTTCATTACCAGCTGAGAATGTTTTTCATATAGCATGGGAGGATCTGTGGTAATCTACATTCTGTAGAATAGATGCATATCTACTTGCATATTTTTTTGACTTGTTTTGATTCACGTTCTTCAAGATGAAAATTTTTATTACATGGTATCAGATCAAGACTATTCTGATTGTAATTGTTAGGTTTTTTTAATTAATGGAAGTGGAAGTAATACACTATTTGCATTTATTCTAACTGAAAATGTTTGTGTTTACATAACTGGAAAGGAAACAATTTGGGATTTTTGTTGTAGTCTTCATTCCTGAAAAAAATTAAAGTCTAAAAAACCAAGTTTTTGAAACACCATAACACTGCTGTACCTTAAATTAACTGCTCTGTGCTTTTTGGTGCCATTGTGTCAGAAAGGCTTGTAGGAAGGAGTAACATGAAGTAACAGAAAATATTTTGACAGTCTTTTTTAGTGTACAGTTGCATTCAGATTCTTTGTATAGGAGAATAGATGTAAAGGACCTTTTCTTTAGGAAAAAATCATTGATATGTATTAAAGTTGCCCTTGTTAGGCTGTTTCAGGACATATAACACAATCTTTTTAGACAAAAGTGGGTTTTGTAAATATTTTTTCAGTAGTGAAGGGTCTTTAAACAAGTTTTCATTAAAGACAAAAGGGACAGGATTCAAACAGTGTGTTTTACCCTGAAAGAAAATTTTGTATTTATTCTAATTTTCTCTAAGAATTGTTTAGAAATTACTTTCTTCATGTCTCATTTTCTTTTCAGGGAAGTTGTTTTGGTACCAAGTGCATTATGACATGCATGTTCGTACGCATACTCGAGAACATTTATATTACTGCTCCCAGTGCAATTATTCCTCCATCACCAAAAACTGCCTTAAGCGTCACGTCATTCAGAAACACAGTAATATTTTGCTGAAGTGTCCCACAGAACATTGTGACTACTCTACCCCAGATAAATACAAGCTCCAGGCACACCTTAAAGTTCACACAGATCTGGTAAGTAATGAGCAAAATGCTTTGTCTAAATTCAGTGTCATCATCACAGTGTTTGGAATTGTGTGGTGATATTTGAAGACATAGCTGAAGGTTCTTACCTGTGTGCTGTCTTCATGCTTACGGGAATATGTGAGTTACAATGAGTAGATCCTTTGGTCTGCAGTCATTTCCAGTAAAGTATGTCTGTATCCATTTTCTCCCTTTGATTTTCCTGCTATTGTCAGATTTTTTGGGTTTTGAGAGAGTTAAGTAAGGTCTGGTACTATTGTTGCTTTACTTCCTTCTGTGGAGCTGAATTCCCTTCCTTCATAAGTAGATGACTGTGGTAAAATTAAAATGTCTTCCTCTCTTAACTACTATAGACAAAAGAAGTTGTTGAAAAGAATTATTTTTTTTCTAATAGCTATAACTAGTTGCAGTTGAGCATTACCATCTGTTGTATTTACAAAGACAAAGAAATCACATTTTAAAGGCTCCTATTTTGTTTAGAAAGCCTTCTATCTCTGAATGCCAAGTACTAAAAGCAGGTCTGGTTTGTTTCTTCCACATGCCCTGTTATATGTTTTCTTTGGCACTGTCTAAGAGGCTGCATGTCTGACTGGAAGCCCTGTGTAAGACACTGCTTAGTGGTCTTTCTATGGTCCAACATTATTACATGAATGATCTTTTAAGGAAAAATGTTTTTTACATGAACCCTGCTTGCGCTGGGTTCAAAAGTATGTTTCAAAAAATAGGGTATTCAGAATAAGAAATGTTTTAAACCTAAAGAATAAGATTTTTATTCTTCATCATTAGTTAAGATGCTTTTTCAGGAGTAAAATTATTTACATGCTTTCCTTGGAAGATTAAGAAAGCAAATTATTTTCTTACATCATTAGTGCCAAGCTTCTTCTTCTTGTTTTATTGTTTTGCATGAGTGGCCCAAATGGGTTAAGCTTTTGTCAGAACAGGTCTGCAGACCAGAGACTTCCTACCTACATGGCAGGATCCTCTCTGCTTGCAAGGTCTAAATAATCTGGGACAGTCTAGACTTCTGAGTACCCAGATAGGTTGTAAAGTGCACACACTCACACAGTGTATGAATACAGGTAAGTTCCTTCCTGTTCCAAACAGACCTCTAGAAAAGGATGTTTGGCAGGTGCCTGCTCTCCCAGCATTAGGAATTTAGTCCACTTTTGATTGGTGTCCTTCCTGCAGGCCATCAGGAGTGCTTAGGTGGCACATATTACCTCATATGGTTGTATATGAAGGTATTGGTATTGAATAAAGTACTGTTTAAGATTTCAAAAGATGTTTGACAAACATACTATTTGTAATTAAACTTTCTTGACTGATAATGTCAGAAAATTGTCATGAACTGCATCCTTGCAATTGGAGTTTGAATTATTGATGCAGGAAAATACTCACAAAAGGCAGTTTACCCTTCTCTTGAATATATTTCTGTTCTTATTCCAGAAGAAGAGAAAATGCCAGTTGTTTAATTGCAGTACTCATTCTTCTGTCCTTTAAGGAGAAGGAAATATTCACACAGATGGGCCTTTCTTCATTCTTTACACAACATTATGGTTTTTGTTGGCATTTTCTTGTAAATAAATCTTACGCATCCTTGATAGAATGCATCACCTATGACAAGCTCCTACAGGCCATTCACTTAAAGTTGGGCTTGATGATCCTTGGGGGTGCCTTCCGACTCAGAATATTCTGGGATTGTGTGAAAAAGCAGCATCACAGTTCAAAGCAGTGTGACAAATACTGTTGTTACACTTCGTTTTACTAAGAATGTAATGCTTGAATTAAGGATTCATGTTAGTTTTTCCCTAGATGTCAACAATTTCTGTGTAGCTGCTTAAAAAAGGTGTTTACATACAGCACCTGTTGGTTTCAGGTCTTCCTCTGCAGTCAGCAGGTAGGCTCTTGGCCGGTATTTTTAACAACTGAAGTGACTTTAAAGGTATTTGGAGCAGAATAGAACACTTCATCTCCTTCTCTTCTTAAGCAGTTACTTCAGGAGAGCTTTAAAAAAAAAAACAGCACAGGTGACACAAAAAGGAATGTTTATCCCCCTTGTGTCCTTCACTTCGGTAGCTATTTTAAACACAATCTGAATCTGTTCTGCAAGGTGCAGAAATATCATTATAGACCTTCTTTTGGGCTGTTTTTGAATTTATTATGTTTATGATGCCCATCTGACGGCAGAAATCTGCGTAAATGCTGTCTAAGAAAAAAGAGCCTACAATTAGCTCTTCTATATCTGTATTGAAGTACCTGTTTTTCAAGTGTCGTGAATGTCCAACAGCTCCCAGCAGGAGGATCATTTTCGTGATGCTAAATAGAACTAAGAAAATGCATTTCATAATTAAAACCAGTATGACAGCAAGATCTTTCGAAGCATGCTTACTGATCTTACTGTCAAACATATTTATTTAGATGGATTGAAAAATTCATATATTAAAATTTACTCAGTGACTAAATTTGGCCCTTCTCCTATTGCCCTTTGTGCCCACTGCTTGGTATATTTAGTTCATGCATATCTCACTGAACAGGACCTCTTATTCCAAATTATAGCACATTAACAAACTGTGCAGAGTTAAATGTGGAAAGCTCCTTTAATTCTAATTTTAGTTTGTAAAGTCAATTATTAATAAATATTAAAATTAAAACTTCCCTGGATACTAAAGGTACCAAAATTTTAGTTCCTTGTATGGATATGTGTCCTTTGTTGCCTTGTTGCTGGCTGCATTTCAACTGGATCCCTGCATTATTTGGTGAAGAGGATAAATGATGGGTATTGAAAAGTAGCTATCCCTCCATCCTTGTCACTCACTGTATAGCCACCGATCTTACCCTTTGTGCATCATCCAAGTCCTGCATTGAATTTGGGATTGTTTATTTCCTAGCAGATGATGATGGGGAGTGTGACTGTGCTGCCTCTTGCCTCTGTACTTGCTACACCGTTTTGTTACAGGCAAGATTTTTACTTTTGAAGCCTGAGAATTGAAGATCTGCTTGATTCAAAACCAAAACTTTGCATATATTCACTGATTTTCATTACTCCTCTTTTACCCCTAAGGCTTGTGTAGTGGTTTTTGACATTTATTGGTGTTTACTGAGCTCTTCAGAAGTTCAAACCATGACACGTGCCAGTCACTTCCATGTCATGGTGCCTAGGAAAGGGCTGGGCAGTTGAAAATTACTTGAACAATTTGCAGTTATGGATGGGCTTGTGATACTATCAGGGGCCAGGTGTGGAACTAAACCATGCTGATGGAAGTACCAGAGTTTGTTTACAACCCCAGTGAGTTTTACAATACTCACTGTGCTGAGCAGATAAACATCAGAAAGGTCTGTCTCTGAAAATATTTTAAATTTCTGTATGTAATTGATACTGCAAGATAAGCACCTCTATAAAACTGGAGTTTGGACTCAGAACCATCACTTTTTATTAAGTGCCAACATCTGCTTTCACACACATTTTGGGATGCCAATGATTCTCATCTTTGTAAGGATGCTTAGAATTCCATTATGTTGCTGACCTTTCGTGTCTGTAGGAAGTGAAATACTTGAGGTCTGATTGCTTATTTCCCCTTCATGAGGAGCATTAATTTTCAGACTGTCACTGGTCTGGCTGTGTTACCTTTGCTTCTGGAGCAGTGCCAGTATGTAGTCAAGAATGCAAGATACTGGAAAGGGAAGGAAATAACAAAAACATCTATGCTCTAGTGATCAGGCCCTCAGTTGGAAAATGGCTTTTGCTCTTGGTCCTCGCTTCCATACTGAATGTCAGCTAGGCATTTACCAGTGGATGTTTCATGAAAATATGCTCAAGTACTGTTTGTAGATGCTTGTCATTTTGTGAACTCTTGCTTTTGCTGCTTGTCAGACTTCATAAAAGTCTGTCTAACCATTTGCACATTTTTCTGTAGCCTCCTATACACGTGTGTATAGGTGCCTCCTGGGTACCTCAGATCCTTTTAGCTAAGATCTGTTTTGATAGGACAACAGTTTAATTCAGGAATCTTTTGGAAAAAAAAATTTATTTGAGCATCATGACAACTGTGGTGAAGATTTCTGGATGTCTTCACTCCTTGGAAGTGTAACTCAAGGGCCAAATTCTGTTCCCACAGGTGTTAGAAATTAAATTTCTGTTGATCCGAGTGATGTGGGTGCAGACTTTCTCTCCCTATTCTGCTACAAAGTTACACAATCAAATATTGTGTTAACTGAGTTGTGGGAACTATTCCTGGAAGTGCTCTGGGAGTACCAGTGTTCAGTAAAGCTTCGTATTATTTCCTGCTCATGAAATCATGCCACTTCTGCTGCTGAAAGGAAGGGAATGGATTGTTGATTTCTATAACATAGCAGTCTAATTTCATCTGTTTATTAGAGACATGGTTTTAATTTTACACTATTAATGAAATCGATAACTAAACAATTAGGAGTACACACAGTCTCTTTTGAAATCAGTGGCAGAATTGCCTTACAGATCATGTAATATATGATCATATTATTCTGTGTGTGTTCACAAGAGAAGATATTTGTGTTGTCAGAATGTCTCTTCACTGATGAGTGCAAGAGAAAAGCTAATGCTGTTTGTGGTATTTTGCCATGTAAGACATATTTAGTGTTATTAATTAAATAAACTTTATAGTGATCTCTTGGTTTGAATAATAGAATTGTTCAGGTTGGAAAAGACCTTTAAGATCATCAAGTCCAGCCATTAACCCAGCACCACCCTGTTCACCACTAAGTGAACACAAGTGCCACATCCCCAAGATTTTTGAACACTTCTAGGAATGATGACTCAATCACATCCCTGGGCAGCCTGTTCCAGTGCTTGACCACCCTTTCAGGGAAGAAAGTTTTCCTCATGTTCAATCTAAACCTCCTCTGGCACAACTTGAGACCATTTCCTCTGGTCCTGTTGATTGTTACTTGGGTGAAGAGACCAGCCCCCATCTCCTTTCAGGTGGTTGTAGGGAGTGATAAGGTCTCCCCTGAGCCTCCTTTTCTCCAGGCTTAACACCCCCAGCTCCCTACATATACAGAGGCTTTTATTTTTTCTTTTTGTTACTGTATACTAGTACACCTACCCCTTGAATTATCTTGAAACAGATGCCTTAGAGGAATAAAATTCCCTTCAGAGTGCTATGAATCAGTAGTACAATATAACTGATTTCTTAGCACAATTTTAATTCATTTATATAAAGTGAAATGCATTGTGATTCATATGTGGCCTTGTTTTATAACAAAACAGCATAAAAAAGAAAATTTGTGATATCATTAGACTATTTTTTTTCACTAGGTTTACAAATATTTATGGGCCTAATTACATTCTTGATTTATAGAATTTGAACAGTACGTTCAGTCAAAAACCTACCTTTATTTAGGAATTATTTTAAGTTTCTTTTGTTTTCTCAAATCGGTTAAAAGGGTTATTAAACAAATCTTGGAAAGTGTAAGTAATTTTGAAATTTAAATAGCTGATTGGACTGTGCAACTTGTCTCTAACAAAGGTAGATCCAGCCCTCTCTTTACTTTGCTTCTGTTTGTGCCCTTCAAAAAAACCTTCAAAGTCATTTAAAAGGCAGGCACTCCAATAAGGCACAGAGTAGGTATATTTTATACTTAGAAGAGGAAAAGTTGCATGCTGAGAATACGGTTAAGGTGTTACCAGAACCTCAGCCTAAGTCCTCCAAAGTGCTTCTGTCATCACCTATGACCAGGGCACTCTGAAAAGTTACATCTGTGGTGGGGGAGACCTTCTCTGGGGCTCTGTGTTGTGGCCTGGGTGCTCTGAAATGCTTCATCTGCAGGTTTCTTAAGGGCTGTTTTGAGAGTGATGGAATTGCACTGAAGGACTGTCATGAGCTCTCAGGGCAGTGACAGAAGTGCTCTTAAAACATTCAAAACTAGTAGCATAAGCTCCAGTAGACAGCGGCGCTGGTCTGGATGAGCAGCAGTGAAAGGTTTGGCTTCAGCTGGGTGCTCTCTGTGAGAGACTGGAGCTTGACAGATACTCTGAAGGGTCTTGGTGCTCATGGGCACACTGTTAGACTACAAAAGATACCCCTTCTGAAGATCATTTCTACAGAACTTGGTACAGATAACTTTATAACTTCTTGAAAGAAGCAATTTGGATTATTTAATTTTTGAAAAAAATTGTTACCATCATCATGTGGAAAGATGTTTTCTCAATACCTGTCCTTTTGTGTTGCTCTATAGCTCTTGTTGCATTTTCCTCTAAGGCATATGCTTATAATATTGCCTTCTCTGAGATTATTAGCAAGAATGTGAAGTTGTCACATTCTTGCTAATTACAAGCAATTACAAATTACAGCATTCTAGTTAGTCTGTGTACAGTGTAGTGTTGAATTTTATTTTCTTATTTAACTTGATGAAGCAGGAAGGTGTATTTGTCTCAGTGTTCTGGTCACACTAAGAAATACTTAATACAGTGAGTATCACAGACCAGCAACACCCAACTGTACATTAAAAATATACTGATTTTATGTCTTTATTTATTATATATTTTGCAGCTAGTTATATAAAAAGTTTGAAGAGCAGACTGAGATCTGTCAACAAATTTCACCTGCCCCCTCAAGAGCCCCTAAATGATACTGTGCTTATGTTTTAATTTTGTGTGCCAAATTATGAATATGATTATGCAACCCTGTCTTTGAAAGGGTTCAAACATTGCTATGGAGTTTTATTAGGATTGTTCTACCAATCTTCATTGCACTAATGTGTTCAGTTAGAAATCCAGAATCACCGGTAGCAGATTTAGGTTATATCATTTGAGAGACACTAATTCCGTAAATTAACAGCCCTTCTTCAAGGTTTTGTCAGCACTGTAGGCTCCTTGAATCTCTTCTTCCAAAAACTAACTAGTGTTCTCTGATATTCCTTTTTTTTTTTTTTAACCTGAGATTCTCAGGGCTCCAAATGGTGACAGCCCCAACTCCATCACAGCAAGGTACTGTCCTCAAGGGTGGTAATCCTTGAGTAGCTGCTGTCCCCCATCCCTGGTGCAGGTTTTCTCACAGAAGCAAATGATCTAACAGCTCAGGCAGAATTCTCCTTGTGAATGTTATTGCTCTATTAATGACAGTGAATGCTCCATATCCTGTATCCTGTCATGGAAGTATCTATTGCTATTTTAGCCCATGAGTTCCAGGGCTACTTCTGGTTTTGACTTTTAAGTACTTAAATGTAGGGATTTCTTTCTTAGAGGTACGTGATAGTAAGTGCAGATGCTTTCTGTGTGTATTCCAAAACCCGTCTGCCATAGAAACCCATCAATTTTGCTTTTCTTTGAAGAGACATGCCCATTTATAGCTGTATAACTGCAGAATCTAGACAATAATGACCTCCTTATACATTTTTTCTCACTCTTTGGAGATGCACTTTGGTCTAAGGTCAGAAACTGGTAGAGTCCTAGACCCTTATTCTCCTGTTATCTCCAAATTTCTCTTTCATAGCACAGGGGTCTGTCTCTTTTTGATCAGTGATCTTCCTTCCATGCTCTTCAAGCAGTATTTCTGTCCTTCTCCAATAAGTTGCGAAATATCTGTAGCTTCAACTCACCTTTTCAGAGACCTGTGGTAGTTTGGTAGGTACACCTCTCCCACCAGGTAATATGTTGCCTGGTTATCTGCCCAGCTGTCAGTACTAACTAGACTTCCCTCCATCTGTGCTTTTGATAATCCACTCATATGTTAATCCCCTAAGGGCAGAGGTGACTGGATGATCCATTCATTTGATTGAGCATCCAGTCTGTTGTCTCAGAAGGTGCTTCTGGAAAAATCAACCTTTTCAATTTGTATAATAAGTGGCAAGGTTTATTTTAAATTGGGTAATTTGCCAGTTAATGGGGAAAAGTCCTACATTTTTATGTGTAATTAGATGCATTTGTAAAAACATGAAAATTAAAATTAGCCTAAAATTGCATATAGGAAGAAATTGATCCAAAACTCTCCAGTTGAACTGGATTGATGGTGTTAAATCTGTTATAACATCAGTGACACTGAGAAAATGCAGAGTAGTCTCTAAGTTTTTAAATTCAAATAGTAGAAAAAGACATTATTGATAATACATAAATGCTGAATATTTATAAAGTAGTTAGAAATGTAGACACTGAATAAGTAATGGCATCTGTCATTGTTTGCTGCTCAATTTCAGGCCATTTTATAAATCCACATAGTGCTGGATGTCTTCAAAATAATAAGATCTGATCCGTATGTTTCAGAAAGGTGGACTTCTGGAAAAAAAAAAGAAAAAACGCTGAATATTGCTGCTTATATCTAATACGTTTTCTTCTGTTATGTGACTTGATCTTTCCACTCTTGATTCTCGACAGTCAGTCAGAGGATAATGCTTACATTTATTGTGCATATTCTCATCTGCTGTAACTTGTAGTCCTTCATTCATGAGGATTAATGATGCTTAGAGTACTTTAATATTTCTTCTTCGCTTATTTCACTATAAATACCTTCATTTTTTCCTTAAAAACTGAACCTTCAATTATAACTTTGTTGCAAACCTTGTATTACTGAATAATAGCTATAGTGATTATACCGGTGGACTGATAATGCAATCTCTTTCTTTCTCACTTAAGGATAAAAAGAGTTATTCCTGTCCTGTGTGTGAGAAGTCATTTTCTGAAGATCGACTTATAAAATCTCACATCAAGACAAATCACCCTGGTAAGAAAAAAATCAAGGAAAATTTCTCAGTCTGTTGCAACAAATGGATAAAGGTTTAGAGTCAGCAGTGTAATGTGATTATATTCCTAAGAAGGAGAAGCGTCTATGTCTAATTTAACTGGTTTGGGGTACAAATTGTTTGCAGATGTTAGAATTTAGACTGAGAAATGTTACTGTTCGAGCATGTGTGTTGTGGAATATATCAGGTAATTGTGCTAAGAAATCTCACTTCATCTGGCAAAGAACTCATATCCAAAAGAAGACCTAGGTGAATTCAGATTATGCTTTGGGAAGTTTGGAATGAGGCATATAGACATACTGTAACAACCCAGGAGACATAAAATTCCCATTGGCCTTACATGAACTGGCAGAAATGCATTTAGTGCACATTATTTGTCTGTAGGTGACTGATGTGAATGCAGAGCTGACTTTGTGTGCTCAGGTCCTCTGTGGCTGGGCTGTGCCTCCAGGGCCAGGTGAGTCTCCATCGGGACTGCTGCTAGAACAAGCTGGGATGTAGTAATGGCCCGTAAAAAGCTGGAGCTGTCAAGCCTGACTGGATCCAGCTAACCACTGCAGCCCATCCAAACTCTGTTTATACCTGGCATTCCAGTGCCCTGATTTATGAGTGCGAGCACAACATAACAGGAAAGTGGCAAATCAACATGCTGTGCCCAAGTAAACAATCCTTTCTCAGATCTTGGCAATTCAATGCCAATGTGCTGATGCAGGGACTGATTTAAATATGACTGATGTGAGCTCGGCAGACCCATATTGGTGTGTCCCTAATTTCCTCCTCAGTATCTGTGTTATGTTGGCTAGAAAGACCCACTGCTACCACAGAGGAAGGAGAGGTGACTGCATTAGGCAACACACTTTAATTAACTCGTCTACAGTGTTACTTATCACCTGACAGAATTTGATATTAAAAAAAAAAAAATACTGGCCATGCTCAAACGGAGTTTGGGGTAGGAAAAATCCTATTGAAAGGATGTACCTTTTCTTGTCTCTGCCAGAAGTACAACATAATAGATGGAAGCAGTAGTTTCTTATTCCTATTGCCACTAGATAGTGCTAGACCCGTGTTTTAAACAATTTCCTTCACTTTAATTTCAGACTAAGTCCCACTTTAGCTCTCTAGTTACTAAACCTCTTTATTTGCAGACCACTCCACAGCAGTGTGGTTGGAGGGCATGTCGTACGTCAGCGGACATGTCTGATGCAGCAAATTGAGATGAGAAAAGGCTTCTGAGCTGTATTGTAGTCAGGAGGTATATCACCAGTAAGCACAGAAATAGAATCTCAAGATCTGTGCCTATAAAGCCTTTGTGCTGCCTCAGCCAGGGAGCATATGCGACCTGCCTAAATAACAGGATGCATGAACTAGCAGGACATTATGTACTGCACCTTGCAGGTTGCCATTAGCCTGCACTGGTCTATTTTCTGATGAATTTTGTGTATGCTATGTCTGAAGTCCAGAATTACTAGATAATTCTGGAGCCCTGAAATATTAGCTCGTGCATTTAAATACTTTGGACAAATTCGTTTGGTATCTGATTCCCTCTAAAAGTGTAGTGTAAACTTTTTGATCCAAGTGGGTTCTTTTAAACTCTGTGTTGTAGCAGAGGTAAGGTTAAGAAAGAAAATTTGCACAGCTTATTATTTTGCGTCCTCATTTTTCATTTATGTTTCACAGGCAAGTGGAGCTTAAAGGCAAGATACCAGATTTATTAGATATATCTCCATGGTACTGAATAAATACTACATCTAAGATATGCCTGTGCAGTAGTTATGCAACAAACCTGTTTTGATGTATGGAGAAGAATTAATGCACATTTCTTTTTTTCTGTGCATTCTCCCCTTGTAATCAGGAGGAAATCCTTTATTTGTACAACATACTTAACAACAAGCCAAATAAATGTGAGGGGTCTGATGGTATAAACTATAATACTGTAGTGGAATGAGTGCAATTGTTTTCAAAAATGTAAATGAAAAAGTATAAAGATGAAAGAAAAAATAGGTACTGTTAAAATTAATTGAATTTTAAAACGACATATCAAAAAAAATATAGAAACCCTTTCATATTTATCATTAAAATGCTATTCCTGGAACTCCCCTCTCCTTTCTTTCTTCAGCATGACCCTTCCCTCTTTCATCAAGTAGGAAGTATGAAATCAAACAACACTCCTTCCTCTTCTGCATTTGTGGAGGAGTTGAAATTTGGTCCCATGAAGGCAGTGAGACAAAAATCTCTGTAGACTTTGGCAGAGCTGTATTTGAAACCAAAGAGATAAGAGCTTGGCTTTTTTGCCCAATGATTTGAGTACTTCACAGTGAAGGAGGAGTCTTGATTCTGGTCCCAGCTTTCAGAATTATCTACCTTTCATCCACTGTCTGATTTAATATGATATTTCTTAATAGTTCTGAGACATGAGAGGCACCAGCCTTCATAGATCCCTGCTGAGCAGACATCCTAGCCTGCAGTCATGAATGAAGGATCTAAGCCATGGAAGGCAGATGAGGCTTCAGACTTATGTCTGTGTTTTTCTTTTTTGGGTACTTTACAGCTTATCTCTGCTCAGTTCATGGGCCTTTATAGTTAGCTTTTGAGGTTGTTTTCCTTGTGCATATGAGTTCAGACAGGATTTTTGATTCCATTCTGTGGCCGATCATCAGGAGACTACATATTAGAGTTTATTTTTTATGAAAGTCTTAGTTTGGACTGTAACTTTCAAGTTTATAAGATTTGGGGCACCAGTTTTCATGTCTTAGTGTTTAGATTGCATGAGTGCTGTACTTAAGTCAGGAGATAGCATTTCATTCATCTGACATGCACTGAGCAATTTGATTTATTTTTTTTAAACCACTGGGCAATTTTTTCATTATGCATGTTTGGGACACTTTAATTTAAACTTTATTATTTTGAGGTTTTTCACTGTGACAACCAGAACGTTAGATCATATGAAGGAAGAACTTAGAGTTGTGTTTAGCCTGAATGAGCAAAGGCCAGGAGAGGAATCTTAATGGCTCTCTTCAGCAGTCCAATTAAAAAGACAGAGCCAGAATCTTCCTGAAGCTGTATAGTGAAGGGATATGCATTGAAGCAAGGAGATTCTGTTTAGAATTAGGAAAATAATTTTGACTGCAAAGGTGCTTAAACACTGGAATGGGCCAAAAGAGGCTATAGAATCTGCATCCTTGGATATGTTCAAAACTGGACTGGATATGACCTCGAGTAACTTAGTGTAACTTTGAAGTTGGAACTCACTTTGCTTGGAGCAGGTGACCTTAGAGGTCCCTTCCAATCATGTTTATTCCACGAGTCTGTTTTTTTCTTTAAAGTGTCTGATTATCAGCATTCTCATCATTATGGCTGAAATAAATTGTCTTCAGATACCTGGAAATCTGGGGTGAAATCTTGAATAAAGCTTTTGAAAATATTGAAGAAAAAAGTGCCAAAAAAGCTTATGGGGAAGGTTCATAGTCAGAAAACAGTTTCTAAGCCAATGGCACAACACAATTTTTTTAATATTTAAAATGTTATTTTTTTTTAAACAGGCAGTGAGGACAGTGAGTTCGCAGATGAGAAGAGAAAGGACAGAGCATCCTAGGAGGCCTAAAGGAAAAAAGGTCTTTGTGCTCTTTGCTCAAGTCAGTTATGAGTGGCAGTAAGGGAAAAAAGCTTTTTAAAAGTTGGAGTGAGTCAGGATCTAGCTCTTCAATATTACTTAGAGAAAAAATTCCCTCATGTACTTCTGGTTCTTATTACCTTTTTGCATTTCTCTCAGAGGTTTCAATGACTACTATTTCTGAGGTTCTTGGCAGAAGAGTTCAGCTGAAAGGGCTTATTGGAAAAAGAGCTGTGAAATGTCCCTACTGTGATTTTTATTTTATGAAGAATGGATCAGATCTTCAACGTCATATTTGGGCTCATGAAGGTAAAACTGGTTTAAAGCTTTTGGGCATATAATGAGTCTCATATTCCACTGAAGCTTTGCTGAATTAAAAAAGGATTCAGACTTATTTCTATACCTGACTCAAACGCTTTAAGCTACCTTAAAAGTTGATTAATTAGTTTATTGAGTTCTGGATCACAGTGAAACTGCATGCTCATAACATGGATAGACAGCTTAAATATTTTATAAAATTAATAAAATTCTAATGCAATTTTTTCCAAAACTCATTCATAAACATCTATAAAGTATTCTACGTGAGTAAGAAGGAGTGAATTAAATACATGCTCAGTCTCCTAAAACAAGTAATTTTCTCTATCTTCTTATGAGTCATTGCTACTCCTTTCATGTTTGCCCAAAAATACATGGTCTGGAAATCTATTAGTAAAAGAATTGGCATCCAGTTGCTTTGATATATACCTATAAATTCTGTGAGTATTTTAATTAAATCATGCAGAGCATGGCAGCTAACTGACACAGACAATTATGAAAAACATGTAAGATAATGCTAATCATATCTATAACTTTTTAGGGAGAAATTCCAGCAATATGACAACACATTGGTTAAAAATTCCTTGAATTTAAAATCTCTGCCCAGTAAAATCTAGTGTCTACCCAGTCTGTGTATTTTTATAAGAGGTTGAAGACCACTTACATGGCCTTTAGTCCAGTTAATAATCCGTGAAACAAATGGCCTATGCTTTTGGATTCTTTAGCCCTCCCGCTGTATAAAGGGGTAATGGGATTTGTTAGTCTCAAACTGGTATGTTGGTTCCAGAGTGTTTGTTCCTATATAGTAGTTCTGATGCCTAAAATGAAAGAAAAGAACTTTCCAGACAGTGTTAGTATAGATAAAATAGAGAGCAGGTCCCTTCATTAAAGCACTTTAAGGTACACTGAATACATAACTACACAATACGGTATAAGATTCTTACAAATTTATAACACTAAGTAATAATCATATCTAATGGATACATCCAACCCTACAACTGTCCACGCCCAGACCCTCCCTCAGGTCTGCTCTTGGTTCGTCTCCCCCAAATAGTCAGTGGTCTCAAGACCCCCCTACTTCCTCACCATCATCACCCTCACATCACCTGCCTTCTTTGGAGCTTCTCCAAGGTCTCTGGGCCTTCTGCTTTGACTACAATGATATCTTACTGTGTCCTTCTAAGTATATGTCCCAAAAAAGATGTCCTTGCTAAAGTCTTTTTCCTTGAAAAGAATATTAAACAACATTTCAAAAATTTCAAGAATTCAATATAAACCATGAGAAAGCGGCTTAGTACCTGTTAACTGCTAAAGTGTTAGAAACTATACAGCTATATTGTTAAAAGTCTACATGATAAAAATATTTAAGGATCTTAAGGCATCAGTTCAGCAAATTGTTTGAATGCTTTGCCTGTGAGTTTACCTACCTGTATACCATAGCAGGGTCCTCTGCAATGGCCTTTATTAAGAGTTTGGGTAATGCAGAATGTAGGTTAGAGCAATTCTTTGTATATTCCAGACACAATTTTTTTATTCTGACAAGAAAGCTTGAACCTATCTCATCTGACTATCAGAAGAAAGAGATGAATAGAAATTTATTCCCAAATCAAAGTGTGCAATCAAGTCTGCTTAAAGCAGACTATAATTCCTCATGCTTGTAAATCCAGTTTTAAGGTCATGAATATCAATCTAAAACTGCCAGATCCTCTGTTAAATTACATACTCGGTGTCTCGCTATGAGCTTTGGACAGTTTGAGAGAGGTGATATTGTAAGTGCTTGCATCTTGTCAAGGGTTACCTGATAAGATATACTTACATTGGGGATACTACTGTGTGAGACATTAACAAATCTGATATTAACTAACAATAAAATACAGCTTCACACATTAAAATTTCTGCTAACATATTTAGTGCCTAATGAAACAGTCCTCTTTCAAAAAGCTTTCTTCGTTGTTTATTGTAGTAAGCAGAGAATGATGGTTATCTGAAGACTTCTAGAAGGACATAAATACACCAGCTAGGCATCAATTTGGGAAGTGTGGCTTCTACTTCTAAATGAAGGATAGACACAGCAAGGCCCAGATATTAGTATTTGCTTGGCTAAACTTAGTACCTGACTTCAATAGGGCAATATTTGATTGTAAAAGAACTTCTCCTTTCTCTTGGCAAGTTTAGTGAAGTTGTCAAGAGCTCGGTATCATTTACACAGAAGCTATAGATGAAATTTGTTAAATGTATTTATCCAAATTTTAAAATGTTGTCCTTGTTGTCCCTGTTACTCACACGATCTAAAATTTCTTTCAAGCAAATGTCCACCCTCTCATCAAAAGGTACAGCCTGGTTGTTTCATGGTATATTCTTTCATGTTTAGGTGTCAAACCTTTCAAGTGTTCTCTCTGTGAGTACGCCACACGCAGCAAGAGTAACTTGAAAGCCCACATGAATCGTCACAGCACTGAGAAAACACACCTTTGTGATATGTGTGGGAAAAAGTTCAAATCAAAAGGTACTTTGAAGAGCCATAAACTCCTTCATACTGCTGATGGTAGGTGCATGTTTATTAAGTCTTTAGTTCATTTTAGGACATTAAATACTGGCTGTACTACAGGCCTTATTAACAAATGTTTTTCAGCTGAATGCCAAGTGTGATTTACAAGTTTTGTTTATTCCTGGGAGACACCATTTGGGAAATAATTCAAAACTTTGCAAAATTAATTTCTGTGAAAGAGACAGATGTCTCTGAAATACTTTTTTTTTTTTCTGAAATTTCATGTTGAATTTATTTCCCTTCATTTTCTTGCAGAGGATTGTTATCTCAATGGAAAATTGAAAATACAAATAGTTTTCTGTTAAGTCTCTTACTTCTTCTACGAGAATATTGTTAGGATTATGTTGCCAGATCCAGCAGCCCAAAAGACTTTAGGCCTGTGTCCCCATGTGTCTAATCAGCCAGTGACCAGCCTGGCCATGTATTCTCTACAGTCTCATGTGCAGCACATCACAAGGCCTGTAATTTTAATATTTCTGTAGTGATAACAGAAAAAGTGAGATGCACATCCAGAAAAATATAATACTTTATATAAAAATTTATAGCACAACAATACCTTATTCTTCTGTGATTATCAAATTGAAGTAAATGACGTAGCAGGATAAGATGTACAGACCTTCATTATGACTTAGCTTGATCTTTTTTAACTAACTGTGTGAAAACTCATTCTACTCTTTATTGACCATTTCATTTAAATTGTTTTCTTAAAACTGCATACTTATTAGCACTGTCCTTTCCCAGAAGTGCGCAGTGCTCTGATATATCTTTAGAATGTATGTGAGGTTTCTGTGTCAGAGATACTTCTGCTTACATATGTATGTATAAGTGAGAGATAATCCTTTTAAATCCACATTACAGGAAGCATATAGTTATTGTTTTATTAGCAAAGTTACTGCAGAATTACCATATTAATAACCTTGTTATTCAAACAGTCCTTTTCTATATTTTGAAAGAACTCAGTCAGTAACAAGCAAGTGTGGCACATAACATCTAAACTTCATATGCAAGGATCAACATTTAACTTATCAAATACAGTCCTCAGCTGATTCCTGGCAGTGAGAAGGAGGCAGATTGTTGTACTTGAATGAAAAGGAAATTTCAAGCATGATCAGACTGTAAAGGAAAAACAAAGGTCTCTTTCTGTGGTGCTGTAAAAATAATCAATGCATGGGATTTAATTTCAAAACCTTCCTCTTTTGTTTTCACCATCTGTTATATTCAAATAGTGAAATTCAGCAATGTAAGTTGAATTTGTTTTCACCTGTTCTATTTCTAGAGCAAAATGTATATGTGTGTGTAAATAATTGTTGGAATTCAGCTGATGCAGCTTTGAAATTTGGCACTGTCAAGAGTAACACTGTTCAGCTCACCATGTCTGGATGTGGCTTAAAGGTGTGAAGTTAGTTTTAAATGTTTAATTTCATGCAAGAAGTGATGTTCTCTTATAAATTACTGCTAGCTTGGGCTGAAACCCTGACTCTGGAGGCAGTGTTATTACCAGGAGCCTTTTTCATTTGTTTCCAGACTCATCTTCTTCAATGACTGAGGTGATTTCTAGTGAAAGGTGTCCCAGCCCATGGCAGCGGGGTTGGAATGAGATGTTCCTTAAGGTTCTTTCCAACCCAAACTGTTCTATGATTCTCTATTCCTTTTTGGTGCATCTCCCTTTTTAATTGGTACAAATAAATCCAGGACAATTCTCTTTTGCCTTGCTTTTCACACTTCCAAAACTGTTCCCGGAAATTCCCTATGCCTTTGGAAGATGCATTTTGCCATTGGCTCCAGTGGAAACAAAATTTCACTGTCTGTGGAGTCTTAAGTAATTTTTCTCACTAAATCCACCCCAGTAAACTCTTCATGCATTTCAAGCACTTGTGAAAAATAAGAGCACACTTGTCACCAGGAATGTGGTGTACAGTTTATCAGGGGACTTTCAGGCTCTCGAGTGCTGACAGTTTCTCTTTGCTCAGTGCCCTTTCTGTAGTGACAGCACCACAAAAGTTCTTACTGGCACACGTCTCATGTTCTGCAGTTATTTCAGAAATAAATGAATTTGAAAGATGTTTCACTGTTTATGAGTCTTGTCTTCCTGACTTATGAATCCAGGCAATTTTTGTTCAAATACCAGCCCTGCAAGGTCAATTTAACCAGTGGAATATAAAGCAGTTTTCTATCTTGATTTATTCTTCTCCAGAAGACACACTTCTCAAGAATGACAGGATAGAAAACAATTCTGGAGTCCAGGGTTGTTACTGTTTGCAATTAGAAATAAATCAGAATTAAA
Source organism: Xenops minutus (assembly GCA_035221455.1). Taxonomy (NCBI): domain Eukaryota; kingdom Metazoa; phylum Chordata; class Aves; order Passeriformes; family Furnariidae; genus Xenops; species Xenops minutus. Next base: position 144,010,343 of record JAWWEE010000074.1, on the reverse strand, counting down.
AAAAAACCAAACAAACCACAAACTAGTTTTTCATTATTTTATTTAGCTACTAGAAATTGTCTTAAGGGTTTTATTTAGCTGTGTTTTATAGAAACTTTCGCACTTAATGTAAAATGCTTGTAACTTTTTTCATCAAGATCCAGAATCTAAAGAAACCTAATGTCTTTATGATAATACAGAAAATATTCTGTATTTTACCTCTCCATCCTTACTTCTGTCTCTTTTGTTTTTGGTGTACCTTTTAGCATATTCTTATTCCACATCAGACAAATACAATTTGCCAGACATGGGTGTTTAATTCAGGAATTAAGTCCTTATGTAATTAATAGAGCTTGTAATTTGGCTGGAGGTAACAGGATCAATAGAATCTTAAAGGCAAAATATGGAGAAAGGGAGTATGAAAAATAGAGAATAGAAGGAAACTGTGTTATTTTAAAATATAAAGGAAAAGAAAAAGATTAGTGAGAGAGTGCTTTGAAGGGTAAATGTATTTGAATTGTAACAATTCAGTGCTTGGGACAGAAGTAGCTAAAACCAGTGAACATGATCAAACATCTGTGTTTTAAGGATTTCCAAATATGCTTTACAAATAGCAAAGTAAGTGTGCAGTTGTAAATAATGGATTTTCTTCTTCTATTTAGATTGCACTGTAACAATTCTCTTTCTTCTTTCCTAAGTGACTATCCCAGGAGAATCTAGATAATTTAATGTTTATAATTTAAAGATGATACTTAAGCCTTTTTTCTCTGTTACTCTGCTCTTAGCTCTATTTAACCAAACTTCTGCAGAGTAAGTCCCAGACTTCTTGTATTGTTCATTTTCATTCTTAGCATTTTGGAATTCATCTTTATGTGGAAATAGAATCAGTAGTTTTCTGAACTTAAATAGGAAAAAATTGTTCCATATTCTATTCCCATTTCAGGAAAGCAGTTTAAATGTACAGTATGTGACTACACAGCTGCCCAAAAACCACAGCTCCTACGCCACATGGAACAACATGTCTCTTTCAAGGTAAGAAAACATACATCATGCTTAAAGTAATTAAGAAATACATGAAACTTCAGACAACAGTTTTAAAACTGGCACATTTTCCTGTCTGGTGTAATTATGGTATATAAACATTTTAATATTTTGAAAATTTTGACTTCGTATTCAGACTTTTGAGTTAGGGTTATTTTGTTCATGGACAATTTGTAATTAGTGAAAAATATCTATATCTTGCAATATAAACCAAACATTACTGGGTTTTTTTGATTGTCAGTCCTTGCAAGAACAAATCTAACACATACCTTAAAATGTCCTGGTGAGGTAGGAAAGCAAATCCTATACATCACTGTTCATTTCTCACTATTTTCCTCTGAAAGTTTGCCAGTCTTTTGTGCTATAGATGCGTTCATATGCTTGAAGAAATTGAAGAGAATGAACTTTAAAACACCCCATTTATCTGAAACATGTCTTGGAAAGACTTTTGAGGATTGTTAATGTTTCTATGAAATATTTAGATTAGAGATATGGTTTATTTTAATAAACTGTAGTAGGGTTTTATTTCTAGATTTTGCATTGTTTCTCAGTGTGATAAGTCTTCATGTAATGAATTGTGAAATATTATATTCAGTAAATAGAAATTGTACTAGTTTATTTTCCAGAAAAAGCCAGTATTTTGTATTTATGCAAATACGCACTTTAATGTAATGCTTTATCTTGGCAATAAGCATATTTCTTATTGAAAACATCATACTATTTTCGCATGCAACATCTTTCATTATCTAACAGATCATTTTGCTTCTATAAAGAGTACACTGCAGCCATTCTTAGTAAGCACCATAAAACAGAAAGGAAAGAAGTCTCTTCAATGATGGTTTAAATTCTGGAAGGCGAGATATCTAAGAAAATGACACAAGTCATCTAGAGAGATGACACATTTTGAACAAATAATTTTTCTTTCTGAAGTATGTGGTTTTGCTCTGAACTTATCTTTTTAAAAGGATTTTTTATGAATGAAAATATGCAATTTTTCTTTTTTAATGGGTAGAATGATGCATGTACTCATAGTGCAGTTCTTGAAATATCAGGCTGCACATAAGCGTAGCAATTCAAGGCATTGTCAAGAGGACTGCAAAACGCTGAATTAAGTCAATCAGGAGTATTTATTAAAAGGAGTTCAAAACCGTTTTATTAATAACATCTTGCCTCATCCTAGGTCAGATGTTTTTATGTTTATCAGACTCCAAGAAATGTCACTACTTATGTGACCTAAAAATCCTTTAATATTTCCCAGCTCCATGAATTTGCAATCCTGCATTCCAATAGCAAGTAACAAACACAGATTGCAAGAATGTGGAGAGTGGTACAAGAACAGTCTGTCTGGATTATTTTCTTGAAAAAACAACAGTTTCAACAATAGAAAAGCAGAGTACCTTTCTCTGAAAAATTGAATAGCTGAATGTTACAGTATCCTCTAAAGTGTAGGGTTAAGGGAGTCCAAACATCACATTTCTTCCTTATTTTTGCTGTTTGGAGCCTGAAGGAAGGTCATGAGCAACAGGCTTTGGGGAGCGTTCTGGTCAATGGACCCTGACTGAAGACATTTCCCTGTTTTAAGTTCATCTTCTGTAAACATTTCTGTACCAATCAGTTTCTGCTGACTAACTTTAGGTGGCCCTGCTTGCTGTGCATGAAACATTTTCCATCCCATTCTGAGGTACTTGACTTTTCCTTAAGGACTTTGGTCCTTTTCCAGAATCCTGATGGTTGTGTCAAGCTTTCTATAACTATGATATATCTCAGTCAGAAAGTTATTCTTGAAGGTTAACTTCAGTCACAAATGCTTTTTTTTCCTGTCCTTTTTACTTTAGAAATGTCTTTCCATGTCAGTTGAAGGGAGACATATGTTCTTAAAAGTTAGTTAATTTAGTTCCTGAAATTAACTCACCAAATGGTCAGAGGAGTGCAAGTGCCAGTGAAAAGAAGGCAGTTGGGAGCATGTTGGAGAGAGAAGGAAAGAAAAGGAAAAGGAAAGGATTAACCTTGCCAGGTACAGTTACCTGTTAAATTAGGTTGGCTGTACAGTCACAGTGTACCTTCAGTTATTTTAGTTGTGTTGCTCCCCCTTTTCAGACCAAAGCTCATGGCAACTGAGTCTCCGTGTAGTAGAAAGTCTTCCTGTGGTCTTCTGATTATAAAAACACACAGTTTTGCTGAATTACAAAAAGTACGTAATAATCTTAAAATGTTGAAAATATGTGGTGTCTTGTGCATAATAAGAAGTACCAGATTTTAGGTAACATTTAATTACAACTTCCATCTGTATTCAATTTTGAAAGATCTCCATGGGAGATCCCTGAACCAGAAATGAACATGGTTTCTTGGGATCAAAACATTGCAACTTAGATCTGCATCCTGAAGAGGTGAGGAAATACGGTCTAACATTTCCCTTTTTGCTCACAGCCCTTCCGATGTGCACATTGCCACTATTCCTGCAATATATCTGGTTCCCTGAAGAGGCATTACAACAGGAAGCATCCCAATGAAGAGTATGTAAATGCAGGGTCTGGGGAGCCTGCAGCTGAAGCCCTTATCCAACAAGGTACATCTCTACCATATAAGACTTGTTACTTTTTTTCTGAAGCAAACTTGGTGTAAAGGTAAATTTTTGTGCAATATATGCATTCCTTGGTTTATTATGTATTATATGATAAATCATTACTACTTAGCAAATCTGAAATGGCCACCCTTTGCCCTTCATTCGGGGTCCTTTGTTCTTGGTTTTTAAGAGTGGGTGAACCCAAGTTTTGTTTCACCTTGCCTGTACTATTGTTGCATACATTTATCATTTACACTTGTTTGTCTCTTTTTGTAAGTAAAGTATCATTGTCTGTTGAAATGAGTGATAAATTATATCATTCTGCTGATAAATTTCTGTGACAATTCTGCAAGGTTGAACTCAAGGTGAAGTCGAGCAAATGTAAGGAAAGAGGCTGAAGAGTAAATGACAGCAAATTATTCCCCCACTAGTAACACCTGGGAGCAAAGAGGGTTCAGGTAAAACTGGTTGTGAATTGTTATGTTCAGTCTTGTTTATGGGCCAAGGAAGCACCCTTTATCTACGTAAGTAAGCCAAGAATATATTAGTGTTATAACAGAAATATTAACAGTCTAATTTAAGAATCAGCATTCATCTAGATTCTAATTATTATTTTTAGAAAAACAATAAAATATACTTTGAAACAGTAAAACTCTCAGTAGTAGTGTTGCTACAATTAAAATGGTAACATGCACACAGACTCTCTCGTCTTAAATTTTACTTCTTTCCCTAGAGTCACCCTTCCACCGTTTTGCCAAGTCCTAAGATAAATCTGGTGTTAGTGTTGGGATGGGGGTTTCAGAAGGTTGTCAGCATTTGGAGTTCTTGTCTGGAAGATACATGGTGCTCATTTTGATGGTTTCATTCTCCTCTCCCCTTCCTCTTGTGGCCACTGTTTGTTTACACACGTATATGCTTATCTTTTTCACTGGTATGTAGTTCCAGACGAAATCCAAATTTACTGTATACACTGCCCTTCTCATGTGTGTTAAATACTGTTTATGGTGTTCCTAGACCAGGTTTTTATCCAAATACATATGTGCATATTTTTAACTGATCATCTCTGAGTCATTTATAGCTGTGAATTTTTCAGTGCCACCTTGTGTCCCACTTCTTACCTCTCTGTGCTGCATCCAGTGTCCCTCCTTCTCAAGGCTGCTCTTCGAGGCTGCATTTCTCCACATTGCATCTCTGTGTCAGCCTTGAATATCTGATTCTGCACAGAACAACAGCTTGTTCCTGCTGTCTGTGTAAAGCTATAGTTGTGCCACACAAGGACAAATAGAACTTTACATAAACCTGGTCAGTTACTGAAATTGCTGTCACAGATAAACCAAGTAAAGGCAACAAAGATTTTGGGACAGGATCAAAAATTCAAGTTCTAAGTATGAGTGCTAATGAAATAGAATAATGGAATCATTTATGTTGGAAGAGACCTTTAAGATCATCAAATCTTACCATAAACCTCACACTGCCAAATCTACCAATGCTAGGGGGAAGAGAAAATAATATTGTAGCATTTTTCACTACAGTTACATCATAAAAATAGCTCAATAAGAATATTAGAACTTTTAACTCATTCCTGGCAGTGTCTGGGCACTAGCAAAGGAGATGTGTACAAGTTGTCTGACTCCCATAAGTTGTTTTGCTGTTGCACACTGGGTAGGAGAACCCAGAGCAAGCAACTGACTATGCAGTCAGGTACATTTTTGGGTGTAAAGCTCCTTCAGTTCTAGTGCCTAGTGTGGGAGGAATTGGGCAAGAGAAGAAAGGCAGATTAAATATTAAGTTGCATTGAAAATATTTTAAGTCTTGGTAAAATTGAGGTTTTTTCTTTGTTACTTATAATTTTAGTCTTTTCCCTAATTTTTCATAGAAACTACCAGCAGTTTCATAATATCTTTTGGAATCTTCAGAGTTGTTGGTTTTATTGAAGTGGAACAGAGACCAAAATAATGCTGCTGTATTAGCTAATGAATTAAATACAATTATTCTATATGACATTATTAATAAGTGGTATTTCCAAATCATACATCTAAGACAGAACATTTATTTATTGAAGGCATTAATCCATGTTAAACTACTGAAATCATCACAAAGAGAAAGATTCTCAAAGTCTGTGACTTTTCCTTTAAACTTGCTGTATAAGGGAAAAATATAACTACATTAAGGAGTTTGAGCCTATGTTATTTTTCTATGACATTTCTTTATTTCCTTTTTGTAAAAAAAAAACCCCAAACCAACAAACAAAAGTAATTTAAAAAGTAAATATCTGTGTGTAAATTTCAGGGTAGGAATGTATAGTATAACTTATTTTTACAGACAGTGAAAGCTGACAGGGAACCTGCAGTTCTTTTAAAGAAGTAGTATTTACTTGGTCAGTGCTCAGAGCCTCTATTCTCTAATCACCCTGGTGCAGAAAGAACTGTTCACTATGGGGAGCTTTGTTTAACTTTCCAAATATCTGAGCACTGCAAGGAATTATTTGTTCATAGCCACCCTTAAGAATAGGGACCTGAGAATGAATTCTGTTAACATAAATTAGGGATCATACTTGCAATGTTCTGAACAAATAAAATTAATCATATGCTAATTAGGTTTTTCTTTCCCGTTGGGAGCCAGCTAAATGCACTTGTGAAAATAATTCTTTTGCACTGAAACAAAAGAACTGTAATGTTGTTGAGAAGGCAGGAGTGGTCTTGCAATGGAGACATTGGAGTGAGATGAGAGAACAGCCTTTCATTTCTTCTGTGGTGGACATCCTTTTCCCACCACACTGGAGCATTGGACAGTTATTAAGAGGATGAAATTTAGCAAGTCCAAATGCCAGATTCTGCACCTAGGACAGAGCAACTTGTGGCATAAGCCTGAATGGGGAGAGGAGTGACTGGAGATCAGCCCTGCAGGCAGGGAACTGGGTGTGCTGGTTGGGCAGTGAGTGTGCCCTGTGAGCCCTGAGGGCAAACCCCATCCTGGGGTGCATCAAATACAGCAGCATCCTCCAGGAAACAGGTGATTATCCCACTGTGTTTGGTGTTGGTGTGGCCTCACCTGGAGCCCTGTGTGCAGTGCTGGGACCCAGCAGTTAAGAATCACAGAATGGGTCAGGTTGGAAAGGACCACAGTGGGTCATCTGGTCCAACCTTCCTGCTCAAACAGGGTAATCCCAGAGCACATGGCACAGGATTGCATCCAGAGTATTTGAATTTAACTGCATCCAGAAGGAAACAAAGCTGGTGATAGGGCTGGAAGGCATGTGCTGTGAGGAGCAGATGAGGGCTCTGAGCTTGTCTGGTTTGGAGAAAGGTTGCAGAGGGGTGACTGCATTGCTCTCTACACCTTCCTAAGGAGGTACTGGATCAAGTTGCCCAGAGAAGTTGTGGATGTCTCATCTCTGGAAGTGTTCAAGGCCAGGCTGGTTGGGGCTCTGAGAAACCTGGTGCACTGGAAGGTGTCCCTGCCCATGGCAGGGGAGATTGGAACGAGATGATATTTAAGGTCCCTTCCAACGCAAATGATTCTATGATTCTATGTGTTTCTGAGCTGTTGGGTCCAGGAGTTGCACCTTACTGTCTGACAAGCTTCCATTTAGTTCCAATTTACTGTATTCATAGATCTGAAAAGCAATTTCAAAAAATTATTCATGTATTCATATTAGAGAAGAAGACCTTTCAGACCTGATATTAAACAAATCCTTTGAAATGAAAGGACTATAGATGAAAAGAAAAAGGCGAGAGAAGCAGTAAGCAAAAGGATTTGGAAAGAAATTGAGAGGGGAAAGTAACAAAGATTAATATCTAATAAAAGCTGTCTATATCTATTCATATTGTATTCTGCTTGTTCTAAGTTACCCACTGAGCCCAGAGCGAATTCCCTCACACTTGCTCATCTCCTCTACGCTCAACAGGGTTTTGTCTGCACTGCAAGCACTGCATATAATCTTAATTGGAAATATTTATATGAATGTAGACTGCTGGACTGTACTCAAGATTCCTAGAATGAGTTTATAAAGAAATGAATGATTCATAGAACGGACCCTGTTCATTTGAGCAACTGCATTGCCGAGGATAGACAGCAGTGTTTAATTTCTGGGCTTGTATTAGAAATTGAGATCACCCAGGATCAGAGAAACGCTTGGGATTTTGCAGGGTGTGTGTGTTTTTCTTTGTTTAAATAAAAGTCCATGATCTGACATTTATTTAAATATTTTAAAGTAATAAAAGAAAATAAATAGCATAAGAATTTGGTGCATTCTGCAAAGGGGACAAGAGTATTAGATATGCATTACCCACTAGTTTTTCTGCAAGGCCCTGCCTGTATGCTCGTTTGCTAACTTATTTTTCAGTTTCACTATCTTTGTGCTGGACAAACCACATAAAATTTTTCACAAATTGTTTCTTTTCTCCTCATGGATACACCCTGCCATCCATTGTTTTGTTCACGTGTCTGAGAGACGGATTTTCAGTTCATGTTTGTGCAGTGATTTGTGTGAAATGCACAAGGATCCAGTTGTGCCCTCAATGTTCTGAATACAACTGTCATCACATGCTTTCTTTGGACAGAAAATAATAATTGTCTTATGGAGATTTTAGGGCAAAAACAAAATGGAGGGCACCTGTCAATGGACCAAGTTGTGGAGCCATATAATATCTCTGTGCAGTATTTTGTTGCAAACATCAGTTTTGGTATAGAAAGTAGTTACGGTGTGTAATTAATTGAGTTTATATGTCACCTGTTACTTTATAGAATTCTCTGGAAATTAATTTTTCTGAGCTTTCATATCAAGTCACTGACATGAAGCTATGCATTTCCAATTTAATTCTATACTTCCATTATTTGTTCTTTAATTGAAGCCATAATGACAAAAGTTGCAGATTTAATTTACCTGGTGTGTTGTTATAATAGTTTTGATATCAAAGTAATGCAGAAAAGTGTTCACTGTTTCACTCCAATGGCTTTTTCCTAATATTACAGATTGGTGTGAAATTAATACATAATTTTATTTTCTGTAACTGATAATGTCTTTGTTCTAATCTGAGCTTCTTGAATGAAACTATTTCAGTTTTGTTTACGGATGGAGTAGTGAGTGTTGCTCTAATGGGAAAGTTTGATAAAAACCTATAATAAAAAGCAAAGAGTGGGGTTTGTGGAGGAATAATAAGTGTTGGTGAAATACCCTAGTGATTAGGTGTAGTTATATTCTGTTTTATCAAAATAAAAAGTTTATTTCTTTTCACCTGGTGTAATACCATATGGTAGGTTTCCATTAATATAAAATAGAGTGTTTTTTTTCTAATCACCTTGTTCATAAAAGACTGTGCAACCAGGTCTTGGCTTATAACCAGCTTCTGAGAGTCTATTTGAAGCATTTGAACATGATGGGAAAGAATCATTATTTACCACAGCAATGTGGAGTCAGCCATCTGGCATCATAGTTCCTAGAGTGGCATAAGGCGCTTCCCCAGCCATTAGATTTGTTAGAGTGAGTTCTGGTCACCTAATGCAACACTTTATCACATGCAGATTGCTTTTGTTCTGCTTTAGTCAATAGAGGGAAAAAATATAAGTACTTATTTGCCTAATTACAAGCAGCTGAGATCTGACGTTTGGCCAAATGACTTTCATAAGAAAAAGAACTAAAAGCTGTTTAATCTAGTGCAGAAAATTTGATTCTTATGATTTTGTCATGCTTGGTTTTTTACCTGTAATGCTGCATACTGACACAGTAAACATTGTGCTAAATTCATGCTATGCATCATTTTGTAGGCAGAAAACTTAGATTTACAGTTTTGTATGTTAATGTAAAACTCTCAAAAGCAAAAATAGTTGAGTGAAGTTGGCATTACATTGTTAACTCTTCCTACTTTGCTTTGATAATGTACCAAAAATATTAGTTTGTTTGAAACTTGAGTAAACTAGAACAGCTGTCTTGGAAAAGATATGTTTTTAAAAAAGTTATTAGTGTGCCACTGATGTGTATATTAATTAAGATCTCTGTGTTGTTTGTAAACACATTAAAAGATTCAAAAGCCAGGTCTTGCTGAACAGGTGCAGCACATTGTGGTCTTGGATTGTGTCCTGAAGACTGGCACACCTGGCCTTTGCATGACAACAGGGAACTGATGTTTAAAGAACATTTTGTCAGAGCCTCCAGTCTTGTAGATATTTGAACTGTACATAATGAAAGTCCCTGGAAAGGAGAGATGCAAGCAGGGAAGCAGGTTTGCTATAGCTTCCCAGATATGTGAGTTATTCTGAAATACTCCCATTGCCATAGTCCAAGATTGCCCTTCAAACACTGTGAGAGGTCAACTACTTTATTTTTTTCCCCTTTTTTTAATGTTGGCTAAATGGCTAAAGGAAGCACTTTTAAATTACAGTTACGTGGCTTGATTGAGATGGGGTCTAATTAAACAGGTTATTACTGCCTTGAAAAAAAATTTATATGATATTAACTCAAGGAGTTTGTTTGTGTTTCCCTGTAGGTGGCATTAAGTGTCCTGTTTGCAGCTTTGTGTATGGCACAAAATGGGAGTTCAACAGGCATCTTAAAAACAAGCATGGAATGAAGCTGGTGGAACATGATGGGGAGACCAAGTGGGAGGTAAAGCAAAGTTGCCATGGCTTTGACCCTGAGAGCTTTTAGAATTCTGGGGAGAAAAGTAAGGATAGTAATAACTATAAAAAAAAAAAAGTAGATTTGACTTCATATAAGATTAGAAGGTCATATGATCTCATCTTCATTTGAATGCATACATTGCATGTATGCATGTATGACTGTTAAACTTTAATATATGCTAGGATTAACAGCCTTGTAAATTCTTATTTTTTGCATTTTAACCCTCTAGTCCTCTACTTGCAGCAGAAAAGGTGAAAGTTTTAGCAAAAAAAAAAAAGTGAAATTGAAAAACTTGATGCATTGTTTTTATATGCCAAATATTAGCTGGTGTTAACTTGCAAGATGAGCAAAGCTGAAAACTTTTATTGAAGTAATGAAAAAAAGCTTATGTTTTGGTCTAGTGAAGGTTAGAATCTAGAAAAGTGAATTTGTCAATTGATCACCTGAAAAAATGATTCTGTTTTACAGACTAAGTCTTCTATCATTTGTTCTGTGTTTTCAGCTGCCATCCAAAGTATTTGCAAAATGTGAGTCCCTTCCAACTCAGAATATTCTGTGATTCTTCAAAGATCACAGTGTTGCTAAGATCAGACTTTAAAAAAGTCAAGTCAGACATAAGAAACTGGGTTTGGAAAAAAGCAAACAACTTGAGTTTCCTCCCTTTGGGGTGGGGTAGGACAGCTACCTTGAGAGAACAATACCTACCCTCCTCAAGCTTTCCTCTGCTGTCATATGCAGAGCAATTTGTTGTAAAATGAAAACTGTTACCCTGCCAGAGCAGAGCTGACTGCAGATGCAGAATCTATGGGAAAACCACAGATTTAGCTACTTTTATTTAAAAAATTACAGTTGGCAAGCTGAGTCTCTTCCACTGCCTGAGTAGGCTGTCTTTGATGTCCAGTGAGAGGAATAAGCCAGAAGTGAACTGCAGTTGGCTGACCTCCACCGTGTAAGGCCTCTTCTGCTAAATTTCAGTCTGGCCCCCATTGTAAATCTAATGCCTGATTTGGAAGAGCTGACCTGCAGGTCCTGTCTACCAGTTATTGAGTATCCACACACACAAGGTTAAGTCCTTGAAAAGTACTGGAGTAGGTTCTATTTGGACAGTTATTCAAAGAAGACAGGAAAAGCATTTTAAAATGTAGTCCTTCAAAGTCTTGTATCCACGTTTCAAATGATTCTCTGTAGATTTTCCCAATGAATGCCCAAAGCTGAAAAAATTAGAGGACATGCTGGGTGCAAACATGTCTCTGCTGCTGAACTGGCCATAAAAAAAGAGTCCCATCAGAGCAGGAGTACATAGTGAGAGTTTGTCTTGAGGAACATAGTTCATGGAAAGGATAACTTTTCTGAAACAAAATGCCATTTTCAGGCTTCAGAGATGTTTTACTAGATCTACGTTATAATTTAATTTTTCTCAGAAGGTCCTCCTAAACCCTGATACAACAGAAGTCTGTTGGTGGTTCTAAAATAACTGCAACAAAAATAAAGTCATGATAATTTAATATATTTAAAACAACTTTTGAATTTGAATCTAGAAGAAAACTGTGGGATGATATCCCAACTCCCATGTAATATTCTTTTTGAATTCAATTTCACCTAGTATTTCTACAGCTCTTGTGGCAATATTTGTTGTCCAAATCTCATTCCTTATTGTTCTTTAAATTGCCAAAATGAGATTGTTCATGCCTTGGCTGGGTTTTGTTTCCAAGTTAACTGCTGAAGTTTCTGAAGAAGCATCCACTCAGTATCTCCATATCACGGAGGCTGGAGAAGATGTTCAAGGCACTCAAGCTGCTGTAGCTGCATTACAGAACCTTAGATATACTTCTGAAAATGGTAAGTTACCTTTTTTTCTGTTGGAACATGACATACAAGTTTTTTTTCAAAAATATCTAATTCTTTTGAGTATGCTGGGCAATATTTGATATCCTGTGATGTCCTATTAAAAATGATGAGATTAGTCATCCAGGACTTACTTCTGGGGGGCTATATTTTCTTTAAGGATAAATGAGAAATTACCATTCTTTATGAATTTCTGTATCCTTAAGTCATTAATGCTTATCACAGTCTGTTTTGCACTTTATTATTAGCTGTGTGGAATTTCCTGCCTGTATTATTAAATATACTGTGAAATCAGCTATCTTGGCAGAGTAGATGATGTGTATCTAATGGCAATTCCCTGGCTATTATCTCTCTCCCTGCTTGAGGCAGCCAGACTGCAGGAGTGACATGGTGGAATAGCTCATTTACCTCATTCCCAAGACAGTGCTAACAAACTCAGTTTTGATGGCACACAAAATTAAGTGAGCTGTTCTGTATCAGACTGAGGAAGAAAAGAGTGGGATTAGATGATTATTGAGGGAGAAATAACAAAACTGGAAGAAAAGAAAAAAAAGTTGAGATTTTTGAGAGTGCTAAAACTTCAGAGACTAGAGTAGGTGTTCATATGTTTTGTTTTCATATATATAAATAAGTAGTTATCATAAACCAGCATTTTGCAATTGCTTACCATCGTGGTCTTTATTGTTCATAATACAAATAATATAAACATGATGATGATGGAATATGCTGTACATGGCAGTTTTGACTTTAAGCACAAGGCTGTAGTTTTCAGAGTAGAGCGATGTGCTTTTTAGTGCATCCAACTTCAAATAACTCTTCCACCATATTCCCTCTCAGTGTGAAAAAACTAGCATTTTGTGTAAAAGTGGTTTTATAGGAAAAAAAACAAAGCAAGCAAACATTTTTCAGTACTTAAATAAATTTGTTTCATACATAAATAACAAAATATACCCACTTTTTGGTTTTAATTAAATTTTCTGACTTAGGTTCTCATCACAGTATCAACCTCAGTTTGAAAGGGTTTGGGGTTGAGAGATGAGATTTATTCTATTTGCTGTCTCTTTCGTAGGTCTAACAGTGATTAAAGCAAATATAAGGCAGTTTTACATGACTCTGACAGTCTCTTTCCTGTTCTGACTGTGAGTATAGGTTTATAGTCAGGTTCTGTTTGAGCTGAATGTCTGGCAAATACACATTTGGATTTGTAAAGTCTTTCAGCTTCACTAATTTGCAGTTACTGCTGAGAGTTGTGCCTGTTGTCTCTGATTCAATGTGTTCTTTTAGATCTCTTTCAAATAGGCACAGAAATGATCAGTGTGGCTTCACTTGCTGATTCATGAATACCCTGGGAAATTTGTTTTGTGAATATTTCCCTGCCATAGATCTGCTATTAAAGTGTCATGTTACTGAGCTATTTGAAATGTATAAACAGTGAGTCAGGGCTAAGGCAGGAAGGGAAAGAGAGCCTGTACCTCTTAGATTCTCATACTCTTAGAGCTGTTTTACTGTAATGATCTTATGGCTACTGTCTTTCTGATAAGGTGAAAGACTTGATCCAACAGCTGTAAACATCCTGCAGCAAATCATTGAGCTGGGTTCAGAGTCCCATGATGCCACTGCAGTTGCTTCTGTAGTTACAATGGCCCCTGGCACGGTGACAGTGGTAAAGCAGGTAAGTGCTCTTTTCTTCTCTAAAACAGATATGTTTAACTTCCATATATTTGTTGTGAAATAGGTGTTATTTTGCAAGGGTCAGATTTTAAATGGCCATGCAAGACACATGTAGAATTCTTCATAAAATATTTCTTTACTGTGTGTTGTGTCTGTGTCTGTCTACGTGCCCTTACATGCACATGTTTATACATATATATACATATATCTTTATACATATAAAAATGCATGTATTATGTATGTACATAAAGTATGAGTGAATAAATATATGTATATGTACATATATGTGTATATGTGGAAATACAGCTTTTTTTTCTAGCAGGTGTTTTCAGACTTTTTAAAATAACATACCTGCATTGTGCATGGGCAGTTAGTGCCATTGCCATCTAAAATAATTAGGACTCCTTGGTGCAGCAAGTAAAAGGAAAGAATTTTCAATTTTGGGTGCATGTTGGGTTCACACATCGAGAGTTTTGCTCAGTATTTCCTCCTCACAAGTGTCTGCGAAGTTTGTTGCTGACAGTTTTTATTCTCCTCACTCCACTTCTTCCATATGTTTCATTATAGCTCTTTGCCTATCCCTTTTCCTGTTCTGTGCATGTTTATTGGGGTGTCTCTCTGCATTCCATGTGGTTGATAGGTGAGGGAAGAAAAGTACATGAGAAGTATTAACTTCTCAAAGAGTTTAAGTAATTTTTACTTAAATGAATCAAAACTCTCTTTATTCTGAGTGCTAGAACTAACTTTTGAATTTGGCATTTTTTTGTGGAGTTGTGAACATAGAGTTCATGAGAGCTTCACTGAAGCAGAAAGTAAATAGTCTGTGGAGTATTTGATAATTCCTAAACTTGCTGCCCAAATGTCATGGAGACAAGGCAGAATTTCAAGACAGAGCATTTTGAGATGTTCCTTTGTAATCCTTAACAAATATTTTGATTAGAAACCATATAAGAGTTTGGGGTTTTTTTTGGAAACTAAATTTAGTCATTAAAGAGACAGTTTAGTCCAATTATGTGCAAGTTTCATAACAACTTTTACAGTAGAGTCATTGCCAATGTGCATGTTGTGCTATGCATATGACCTATTTAAGGGTTGAATGCAGTATTAGCCACTGGTGTTTGTCTGTGCTGTCTGTAAATGTTACTGAAACCAATTCTTCACTTAAAAATACATCTTTCAAGGCCCTTCTACTAAAACTGTAGGTGAAAGTGTCTGCTCAAGCAATAACTACCAAGAAGAAACAATGTTTTGTTATCTGAATGTTATCAAAAATACATCATTTAAAAAATCTGATGATGCTTCCTCCTCTGATTGTTAAATCAGATCAATGTGTGTTTCATCTTAAAATCTATCATCTTCCTTGTTAGATCACCTGAATTTGCTGGTAGCTTTTTGTAAGTAAATATTTATATTCCAAATTAATTTTTTTTTCTCACTTCTTAATCCATATTTCTAGCTTTTGAGCTTACAGGCTGCTAAGCTGTGATCTTCTTTTTCCCATGCCTTGTGTACATCAGTGACTCTCACTAGTCTGATGTCAGACTTATGAACTCCACTCCTATATCAAATGAAATACTGAATTCTTGGAGCACAGAATCTCTGCTATTTTTCTTTTTTTATCCTTCCTCCCGTCTTTAGAGTCTTTTTAATATAAAGCAGCTTTTTTCCCCTAAGTGAAAGTTGCACAGAAGCAAAATCAGTGAATAATTTAGGTACCTCTCGAGCAGAGTGTTCTTGTGCTACCTCTGTTTATGATGACTTTTGCTAACGATTTACACTGATGCTCAAGGCATTGTTGCTCTGTGAAACTGTTTCTTGCATGTTCTGAAATGCCCTCATTTTTTACTCTGGTAGCCCCAGTACTTTCCACTCTGTGTGTGCAGGAGTTTGCAGATCTGTGATTTCCCAGGGCAGGATCAGGTGGCCGTGCTGGCTGACTGCTCACTTACCTTTAGTGGGCTTTATGGAGGTACAGCAAGGACCAGGGGAGCTCTGGAGGTGATGATGATGATTCATCTTTTTTAAATTTTTCTTCTTTCATTTTTCTATTTTATTTTCTTTTATTTTTTTTTTTATGTAAATCAGTGTTTTATCAAAGTCTGTCCTGTTCTAGAGCTGCAGTTACTTTCCATCTCTTGTTTTCCCACCAGATGATTGCTCCAGAATTATGGGCACACCCATTTTTAGTCTGAGGAAAAGAAGTCTTTAAATGTCATTAACATTACTTTATTCCTTCTCTATTCAAGTTTTTTCTTCAGTACTGAGTTGCTTTCTGTGGGATATCCCTCATTTGTACCTGCGACAATATCAGGTTTTAATTATAGCAGGTTCCTAATTGTTAACCTTCAAGTGACCTTTAGACATCTGTATATTTCACTTTCCTTCTGAAAAATGCATTCCACACTTTCTTCTGTGACCTTCAGCTTCTCTTGTGGATTGTGAGACAAGGAATTCATTCAGGGTATCAGCAATATATCAACATCATCTGTCACTGAATTTCCATTCTTATTCTTTAATGGCCTCACCGAGTCCTTGCTTAGCAGCTTGGGTCCATTTTTTTCCTTAACATTTATTGTAGTTCTGATTTTTTGTGCTGTTAATGTTTGTTTTCTTCTTTTTCTCTAAGGACGTACATTATCCATTTTTTATATCATTTCTTGCCTTCATATCTCTTTTTTAGCTAGCCCTTGCAAGTTGCTTTCATATTTCTCTATTTGCACTAAGAAGTTTCTTCTAAATCATAAATTACTATAATGTTTCAAAAGTATTTTTTGCTATAAACATTACACTATAGTGTTCCTATTTTTGACTCCTATTTCCTTCCTGGAAATTTCTTTCTCCCACAGCTGTCCTGTTCCTTGCTTTTCACTCATAAAAGTCCCATTTACACTTGATCCTTAAAATTATTTGTGAATCCAGCTGTATCTCACAGTAATGCTGCCATCCTCATGCTTTAGTATTTCCCTAACCTGTGTGCTCCCATACTTTCAGTGTGCTGTACTTGTAGAGCTTCAGGTTAATGCAAGAGTTTTGCCTCCAGGAACAATCTTTATCTGTAAGTCCTTTTCAGCATCTTGGGAGATATCTGATATATTGGTTAGGTATAACTGGTGTAATTTTAAAATTGTTTTCTGCTAAGTCACAAAAGTATACCATGTTTGAGGGATTATTCTATTAAATTGTTCTTCTGGGTTGCTTGTAGTCTTACTGCAAGTATCTTAAATCATGGGTGCACATTATAATGGACGTGAAATCAAGATCAGATTGTCTCTTCCAAGCTCTCAGCTTCTGAATTGAGTGTTGAGAAGAAAAATATTTCAGTTCTGACTTTGAAAACTTCTTACTTTTTTTTAATAGGAATGATTTTATAAAAGAAAATGCTTCGATAACATAGCGATAGCCAATCTCAATCTGACTCAGGATTCACCTTATGATTTTAAACCTAAAAAATGCAAAGCTGGCCCTGTTTAGTTTGGATTACGATTGGGAAATAGAAATCATTGTTGGCTCTGGTAGTGTCATGAGACCTTTCAAAGTTTGTCTCTAGCTCAAAATGATTTTAGGTTATTCTTGCCTGCAAGTCAGTATTCTAATCTGTTATCAAAGTTCAGCTTTTTCTGATGTCTGACTTGGGAGAAATCTTGTTGTGTGACAGCTATGAAAACATATAGCTGCTAAGGAATGTAGTATATAACAAATGCCTGAGATAAAAAAGTTAATAATTAATAAAGTTTTACCAGTATGATCAGAGACTGGCAAAAATCCACTCAGAAGCTTTGATCACAGTATGGCAGAAGTGACTCAGTTTGAGTCCTTATCAGTTACTAGTGATCCAGTTGGGATCTCTTCCTGACAGAGCTAATGAAGACACTTCTTTATAGCATGACATTTGAGTTGTTCTGCACTGCTTAAAGAACGAAAAAGTAATGAGGTGGGGAAAAGGTGAGAGGAAAGAGTTGGAGAGAGTTTTAAGAATAACTAGGAAAGAGGCTAATAAATGCTTAGAAAAGGGAGGAAATACTGTTCATAGTGGATGGTAAACATAGGCAAGAGATGGGGAGAAAGCAGTTTTGTGGGAACAGAGCATGTAGCAAGGTGGAAGGACTGGAAGTGTAAAACAAGGCACTTTCTCTTCTGCTCATTTGACTCTGTGTCCTGTTACAGATGTACTTTTGCCCTTGTGCCTGAGGGTATAGATTGATTCTTTTGGGTTTTTGTTTGTTTTACTAGCAGAGTCTGTTCAATCCATTATTTATATAGGTGGACTTTTTTCCTAGCTCACATTCTGAATATAAAGGCAGGATTGGAGGACGAGCAGCCATGCCAGGATCACAGACACCCTTGATTTACAGTCTCTGTGGGTCTGTGTTCAGAGACTTGTTTTTCACACAATGCATCTGTGTGTTAACTGGAACAGAAACAGAGAGTGTTTAACTACAAACTGTCTTGGTGTATAGTTCTTTCTTTTATTTAGTGTACATCAAATAAGGTTATTAATTGTTCATTAATATGTTTGTTCTGAGTTAAACATTTGTTTTATTTAAATACTGAGTTTCTTGTGAAGAAACATTTCCCTCTGAAATGAACACCCCTGATACCTTATTTTTCACAGAGGAAACTCTTACAGTGTGTAGTGTCTGTGAAGTTATTCTTCAGCAAGACAAGATTCAAGGTGCATTTTCTTGGTTTCACAATATACGTACATCCTTGAAAGCTTAGTTCCTGAATCCCTCACGGCATTGGCCAGAACATCAGAAGAGTTGCCCCTTCTTGGTCTGTGTCCATCAGCTCCAGTTTTTATTAGAGTTGTTGCTCTTCCGTTTCAAGTGTTTGTTAGTAGGAATGTGCAATGGTAGCAAGATACTTTCTGATTTAATTAATTCATTTTTCATCATATTTCTTATACCAGATCTCTTTGACATAAACAGTGGAAAGCATGTGCAGTTCAATGTCCAAATACGAGTTTTCATTTTTGCATTGGATTACTGAACCAGAGCAGCAGAATTTTGGATTCCAAACTAAAGTTTTACATTGATTTACACTATTTCCCAGTTAAATTTGTTTGTATATTATCTGTCTTTCAGACTTTTTTCATTCAGATAGTGATAGACAAATATGCTGCTAATCTACTATGTTTAGGCCTACGATATTTTGTTGGGTTTGTGTGCTCTGGAGCCGTCACTTCAAGCTTACACTTAAGATGGTTAAGAAGATTGCAATAATCACTATCCATTATTATTAATCACTAAGGATATAATCACTGATTATATCAGCCTTTCTGCACAGTTGTTCATCAGCAGTCCACTTTATTTTTCACCCCTACGGAGTGCCTTTCCTGTTGTTCAAGCCAGAAAGCTGATCTCCTCCTCAGGTAGGTTCTTGAGCCTTGCCTGCAGGTGATTATCTAAATGGTGCCAATTTGTTCTGCCTGATGACTCTTATATGATCTCTTATTTCAACCACTTAGCTAAAATGGTTGTCCAAGCCTTCATTATTTTATGGTACAGTTAACTCTGATAGTCTTTTTTCTGATACTCACAGATTGTGTTTTGTCCCTTTTGTATTCTTTCATAAAAATTCAAAGATTGCTTTCTCTCCTCTTCTTGACGTCACTCTCTTCTATTCTCTTCACTTGATGTCCTTTTCTTGCCACATCAAACAAAACCCTGTTTTCCTTTCCAAGGATTTTTACTCCATTCCGACTTAGAGTTCCATTTCTCATTTGCTGTAAGGATTTTGACTCCTACCTTTGCGCAGTCCATGAAGAATTAATTGCTCATTACTTTTTTCAGACAAGTTTCTTAATGCCTTCTTCCATATTGTGCTTAGTTATGTGGATTTTTAATGTGGAGTAATTTGTACCTCATTGTCTTGTCTCAATTACTTGTCAAAAATATGATTACAGTAATGATGACAGTAATTATCTGTGGATAGGTTATTGGTGTATTAAAACTAATGCCCATCACACAGAACTACCACAGTCTCATTTATGTTGTACTCCCCACCTCCCTTTTTCTATGTCTGCTTACTGGTTCTTGTTTTATACTGAAATTATAAGGCCTTTGGAGCATGAACTGCTCTTGTAACATAGCTGATACAGTCCAGGTCCTGATCCGAAGCACTACATCGATATTAACAGTAAAGAGCAGCAGTTGGCTGCCAAATTCTCTTTCTTTCTCTCCCACTTAGAAATATGAGACAGAAATGATAGTCTTACCTCTGAAGCCTGAAGTGAAGGGTTAAATCGATTCCTGAAAAGCATAGCAAATTATTTTCAACCTAGACATAATATGCTCTGAAGAATATCAACTGTTACAATAACTAAGCAGATCTTTATCAGAAGAAAAACAGAAAACACTAAAATTCCATGCTTTTCACCCTTTATTTTAGTTCCTTTCATCCTTTTATTCTGTGATCTCTTAAGGCTCCAGTAAAATCCTACTATGGTAAGTCACTTTCTTCAAAGTGACAGCAGTAGAAGTGTACCACAAAGATTACGCATCAGCTCAAAGCAGATGACATACCAGGATTTTACAGTGTAACACATCTTCTACAGTAAATATCTAATATTAGCATGGCTGTCACGTCAAAGGCTACTGCACATTGTTCTTTAGCAGCACACCTTATATTTCAGGCTGGCCTGGGTTGGTACCCACATGATGGAGGGTGCTGGTGTTAATCTAGAAAATTTGCCAGTACATAAGTTTTATGTTGATTGTCAGGTTTGCAGTTGCTTTACAATATGGAGCAATTTGATGCTTCCCATGATGGTACCAGCAAAGGAAAGTTTTAACTGGGGCAGATGACTCTGTTTCCTCAGCCTTTGTGAAGTTCTTGTCATCCCTGTAACATACAGATAAAAACTCTTGTCAAGATCACTGTCCTGGCAAAGCTCCTAAAAGAATGGCAGTGTTGCCATTCTGCCTCAAAAGGAAATGGGGTGATGCAGCTGTAGCCAGTCACAACCTCCCTGATAGGATATATTCAACCAGCCAATTGCTAAAACTGTTTTAAAATCTACATCACCAGTATAAAGGTTTGTTTGCTGCCTTGCTTTTCTTATTTTATGCAAAGCAAGTCTTTCATGCTCATCTTTTGTTATTCTGAAACCATTGTGTGCCAGATTGTCTTTGTTTTGTAGCTCATTATAGAGATTCGTATGATCAAATTACAGTGCTTTCTGTGTATCTTTTTCACACAATATAACTATATGTAAACTAGAACTGAGAGTTCAAATTATTCAAGCAATATTGAACAAGACTTGTAGGCACCCATGTAAGCTGGAACATCACATATCCCTGTGCTCTTTGTGATCTAAAATGCTTAAATTCACCTTTCATTTTAATCTTTCCTGAAGATATTTTGTATATTTTATTACTGCTGTTTTATTATATAAATAGGAGCATCTGTAACCTAGTGTAAAGTTTTGAAAATCTGAAAGATCTGTATGATTAAATTTTCTTCCTTGTGGTAAACTGAACGGCAGTACTTAATCTGAAATCAAGGGACAGATTCCACAGAGAATTTGGGGACAGGCCCAGCAAAACTGTTTTAAACACTATGGACCTGCAACTCCTGCGGACTTCAAATAAAATTAAGGATATTACATTATTTCATGTGATGAGCTCTAGAGTAAGGGAAAGGCTTTAGCATCTTACTGCTAATATTTTCTTCACTCCTTTTCAGGAAAGAGAAATGTATTTTCCTTAATGGCTTGAATTAATTTATTTCAAATTAAATAAAACTCTTGTTTTGAGAGGAAGAGATTCCTCTAAGAGAGAATCATTTTTAATGAATGGTTACATGTATTTGGATGGTCCTCGGATATGTAAATTAAGAACATTTGGAATTTAGAAATAGTGAGCTTCTTATGAAAACATGGTGGTAGAAGTCCCATTGGCTTTTGTGGAGACAGATTTAGCTAATAAAGAATATTTATGCAGGTACTGACTTCATTTAATATGCCAGCTGTGTGTGGCTTCAGCTCCTTGCTGTCATTCTTTAACGAAGGATAAGCAGACAGATGCTTTTCAGCTGGCTCTCAAACAGAAACAAGGTCTGGGATGCTACTCTTCAAAAGATTTCAGATGCCAATAAAAAGAATTGAGTGTAGTGACTTCATTCATTCTGATGGCAGCTGTCCCACTGTTTTGTCAGTTTGAGGGATGTAAATTAACATTTTGAGATTATTCCCTGTGGAACAATCTAATAGGAACCAAGCAGAAGCATGTAAACATTGAACGGATTTGAAATGTAAATATCCCAAATAATGTGGTGATTTGTCAGACTAAAAGGATTACAGATAGCTGTCCAAAAAGGATACTGGAAGCTAGAACACCAGAAATAAGGGCATTAGTCTTCTTTACCCTGCATGACAAGAGTAATAAACCCACATCGATAAAGTCAGGTAGGGAGGTTAAATTAACTTTCTTTATTGGCCATTTTCATTTCAAAAGCATATAAAACTGAAGAAGTATTAGACTGCTGCTATTGAATTGAATGAGGCTCTGGTTTCATTTCATTTTTGTGTCAACTGTGCTTTATTTATTTTTCTTTCTTCATTATTTATGTACATTCACAAAACTATATTTACAATTATTTATGGGTTTTGATTTAGAGTGACTACAGCGAGATCCATCTCATACTGTGTTGTGCATTCTCACAGCTCTTAGCAAATGCAGGGTAATTTTTCTGGCCTGAGGCACATTGTCAGAGGTTTATGTAAAATGCAGTAAAACATGAGAAGATAGTGTGTATTACATAATTAAAGGGCCACATTTTAGACATCCCTATTTCTGCATTTATATGAGCATCTCTAAAATCAAGGGCTGTAATTGTGAGCTGATTCATAATAAGTTGTGAGATCCTCATTATGTAACATTTTTAACTGCAGCTTCCTATCTGATTTCACTAATGATTAGACTTTTCTCTGCCTGTTACAATCTTCATTAGTAGATCTTGTGTGTATCTTCATTTCCACAGAGGAGCTGGCACTGGAGCAGGTAGCCTCAGGAAGGAGGAGGGAACAGTCAGGAAAAGGGACTTTGGCATATGAATTCACCAAAGTTCTTTCAGTGTTGCTTTCAGTAGGACTTTGGGTTTCTTTAATAGTTAAAAAAAGGGGCAGGGGGGGGAGTGCAATAAAAAGAATAAGATAAGAAAGTTTACAGTGCTATGATTTTTTTCATTATTTAGCTCCTTGCTTTTCAAAGAGAGGCTCAAGCTTCCATTAGTTGGTGAAGGGGGGTTATAGAAAAGAGGGAGAGTGACTTCTGACATGGGCAGATAGGGATAGGCCAAAGGGAAATGTGTTTCGACTGAAAGAGGAGAGGTTTCGATTAGGTGTCCGGAATGAATTCTTTCCTCAGATGGTCGTGAGGCCCTGGACCCGGTTGCCCAGAGA